>OX375883.1:95311561-95827944 GCA_947359465.1 Metellina segmentata | reverse complement strand
TCATTAGGTAATGGTAATGTTAGTTAACGTAGTACTAGAGCAACACAACGGGCTATAGACGACGGTCCGGAATCAGTCACTTAAGGGAAAGATTCGAGGACAACACCTCGTCATTTTGAACCACGGTCAGATGACGAAGCAACACCTGAGCTGGCACCCCACTCTCCAAACTTCCACGCCAACCCAACGTGAGGATTTTCTGGCGTCATTAGGAAACGGAAGAGAAGAATGAATTTTCCTTCCCAAATCGGGATTCGAACACAAGGGTCAGGAATACGTTTCTATGGACAATTGTAGGTAGTTACATCACGTCGCTCTGGATCAACAAGACAGGTTCTTTGCGACGGTCCGATATCGAACCTGAACTGAAAGATCCAAGGGTAACAAGTAAATTTTAACCACGGTCAGATGAGTCAACACCCGAGCTGGCACACAACTGTCCGAACTTCCGCACGCCAACGTGAGGATATTGGCGGCTAGGACAGATTTAGCTTGCACCAGCCCCGTGTACACGGTTTTCAGCTGGAATGAGTTTTGAACTCCCAACCCTCCGTTGCTCTTCCAACTGGACTAACATGTCTTGCATCTGACCGTGGTTCAAAATTACGATGTGTTGTCCTCTGATCTTTCCCTTAAGGGATTGATCCCGGACCGTCGTCAATAGCCTGTCGTGTTGCTCTAGTACGACGTTAATTAAAAATTACCAATTGGACTAACACGGCACGCGTGGTCCTTGTATCTTTCCCTTAGATAGATCCCGGACGCGAATTTCAAATACGTACATTGATTCTGCAACCGGGGGCGGGGCTAACCGTAACGGCCAATGAGCACTTGTTTTTTACTACCCCTTAGATAGATCCCGGACGCGAATTTCAAATACGTACATTGATTCTGCAACCGGGGGCGGGGCTAACCGTAACGGCCAATGATCACTTGTTTTTTACTGCGCATGCGTTTGGACTTAAGAAATTTTGGATGGATTTAGGAAGGTCAGTGTTATGGACTTTGGAATCTGATTCTTGAAATTTTATGAAAACATATGGAAAAGTTTCAACAGTGAAGTGGGAGAGGATCTTTCTTCTGTGGGAATTAAATAATATTTTTGACAACGTAATTCAAATACATATTTTTTTAGGATAATTTTACTAGGACCGTCACCAATACCATGTTGATTAGCTCCAGTGCGACGTTAATTAACTACCTACATAGTTATGCAAACCAACAGTGTCGACCAACCGGTCTGGTGGTTAAGGTGTTGGCCTCTGGATCGGAAGGTTCTTGGTTCGAATCTGGGTCAGTGTATGGATGTTTGTATGCGTATGGTGTAAAGGTGGCTGGTGCACCTTAAATCTGTAGTGGCCGAAAGTCCTCAAGTTGGGTTGGTGTGGAAGCTCAGGTGTTGCCTCATCATCTGACCGTGGTTCAAAATTACTTGTTATCAACGGATCTTTCCCTTTGGGTTTGATCCCGGACCGTCGTATATAGCAATTTGTGTTCCTCTGGTACGACGTTAATTAAAAAATTACCAACTAGACTAACGCCGACCAACCTGTATAGTGGATAAGGTCCTCTAGATAGGAAGGTTCCTGGTTCGAATCCGGGTATGGATGTTTGTAAGCGTATTGTGTATAGGCGGCAGGTGCACCTTAAATCTGTCGTGACCGAAAGTCCTCACGTTGGGTTGGCGTGGAAGTTTGGAGAGTGGAGTGCCAGCTCAGGTGTTGCTTCAACATCTGACCGTGGTTCAAAATTACGAGGTGTTGTCCTCGGTTCTTTCCCTTAAGGGACTGATCCCGGACCGTCGTCAATAGCCCGTTGTGTTGCTCTAGCATGACGTTAACTAAAATTATCATTACCATTGTGATGTTAATTGCCAACCAGAGCTTGAACATTGTTTGTATTACATTCAAGCGTTTAAAAATTCTATACTATTTCTTGAAACTGGTAGCTTTAGTTTACTTACTTTTTAAAATGTTGTTTATATTTGCTTTATTTTGTAAAGTTATTATTTAAAGTTTAGCCGTATTTTTTAAAGCTCATAACATTGACGCTCTTTGTCTATTTTTCGGATAGTTAAAAAAAATATATCAACAATGATATGAGTCGTTATTTTTGAAAGTGGTATAAATCCATTTTTTCATACATCGAGATATTTAAGGGTTTACGTTTAAATTAATTTTAAAATATTGGCAAACGCTACTCAATTCGGATAATGTTTTTAACATTATAAACCTGCTAAATTTTACTATGCAATAATAATTATTACTATTGTTAAGGAAAATAAACTAATTTTTTCAAAGTGGACTTGTACCACTTTCAAAAATAACGGCTCATATCCGAAATGAACCCCATTGGGTACAGATTTATTTGAAAAAAAGTAGTTCGAACTGTCGTTTGCACATTAGTTATTGTTATATTTTCGTTTGATAAGAATGGCAACAGTATGAGAGAGATCGCACAGCTTCTGATCTCCGCGTTCATTCCAAAAAAGAATGTCCGCAGCCGTGAAAAATATTTCTATGTATGGAGTCAGATTAAATAAAGTGAGTTTTCGTAGAGAACCATTGAGTAGTTTGATTCCAGGAGAGTCTCGTAACACCAATCACTCTTGCCATTAACAAGTATGTACATGTTTAATTTTGCCTTAGTTTGATTGATGAATTAGACTCGTCATCCGTAACTTACGCAAAACAAGTGCACGGCGAGTCTCAATCGTCAAATGTACCCAAGGGGTCAGATAAAACTCAGCTATACACGAGTCGAAACAAATTTATGTAAAATGCAAATTTGTTTGAGAAACTTTAAAAAACAAGCTTTCGTTTCAATGTTTACTAAAAAGTAGTTTTTATACACACAGTTACTAAAAATGAAAGAGAAGGCGCTAATTTTAATCAGATTTCTCTCAAGATATTTCTAAAAAAATTCGTTTAATAGAATTTATAACAAAACGAAATTCACACAGCAACCATACTTTCAAAGGGTTGATATGAACACCTTTTTCCCCACCTGACTTCCTGTCTCACTACATTTCTAATTTTTGTTCCATCCATGAACATTTTCTTTTGAATATCTTAATTGTTGTCGAAGAAGTCGAGCCTCTTTTGCACCAGATTTGCAAATACATTTCTGACCCCCTTATTTCGACAGACTTCGGTGTAAATGCTTTGTGGACTTAATCGGCAATAATCCGAGCACACTTCTTCTCACCTCTCTCTAAATAGTTCTATTAAGGTTATTACTAGGGAAGCGACATCGATGTCGATGTTTTTAAAACATCGATGTATTGGAGTCGATGTTTTTGAAACATCAATGTTTATACTTGTCGATGTTTTATTTTTAAATGAAAAAAGTAGCGTTATAAAAATTTAAAAAATAACTAAGTAGCATAATTTTTATAATCAGCTAACATACTTTTAGACCAAAGTATCCAAGGGTCTGAAAAGTAGGGATGCGACATCGATGTTTTCAAAAAAATTTATGTTTTATAAAAAACATCGATGTATTGGAGCCGATGTCGCATCACTAGTTGCTAAACCAGTTTTAAGAAATGGGAAACAAGTTTTAATACACTGAATTTTAAAAACATCGATGGTTTTGGGACGATGTAATATCAACATCGATGTTTTAATTTTGAACATCGATGTTTTGCTGTCAAAGTCGCATCAATAGTTGCTAAACTAGTTTTAAGAAATTTAGAAAAAAGTTTAAATACACTGAATTTTAAAAGCATCGATAGTTTGGGAGCGATGCATTATCAACTTCAATGTTTTAATTTTGAACATCGGTGTTTTGCTGTCGATGTCGCATCACTAGTTGCTAAACCAGTTTTAAGAAACGGGGAAAAGTTTAAATACACTCAATTTTAAAAACATCGATTTTTTGGGGGCGATGCATTATCAACATCGATCAGGGCCGGCCCTAGACATTTTGGCGCTCCGGGCAAAACCTTAATTTTGCGCCCCCCCCCCTTTTCCTCGTTTTTTTTTAAAGTAAATCTCATGCGACCATATTAGAAAGTCAAGAAAACATTGAAAAAAATGAAGAAAAAAAACGTTTTTTTTAAAACTCAATCATCAGATAACAAGATAAGCAATTTAGCACTTAAGGCAAAATAACAAAAATTAAAATGTAGTAATGCTAGTTGAACTAATATCCCATATTATAAATAAATTCTAACTAACCAAAGTAATTAAAATGCCCTTTTTCTAACTTTTCTTTCGGCAAACTCACGAACCAGTGATTTCAAGTCTAATTTGTCACTAATTTGGTGTTCTATAGCAATCATTGCCAATCCATTGAGACGATTTTGCGTCTGCATCGTTCTGAGATAATTTTTTATTATTTTTAGCTTTGAAAAGCTTTTTTCCCCTGAAGCCACAGTGACTGGCAATGTAAGTAGGATTCTTAATGCTATGCTGAGGTTTGGTGCGAATTTAAGTGTAGCGATAAACTTGAGAACTTCGACAGGGGTTTCCTTTTTTGTTAATAATGACGAAACAATGCTTATTTCATCGGCTAGTTCCAGGGTGTTAAGATCGCTTGAATTTCCATCAGTTAAAACTACTTCCAAATCTTTGCAATGAGCCAGTTCTGGGCATGTCTTTTAGACCAAAAATATTATACAAAAAGCTGAAATAATTACTGTGAGTATTTAGCAAATTATATCTGGTTTCCAAGGCATTTATTGCTTGATCTATAGTGTGAAAAAAAATCTATTTTATATTTTTGTTTGAGGTCTTGAACGGGTTCATCCGGGCCTTCATACAAAAACGTTCTTGTTTTGCTTCTGACACGATGACGTTGTGTGGTGGTTTCGAAATTAGCTTCCACGTCAATCTCTGAAGCAAGCTCGGTTGTTTCTAAAATGATGCTTTCAAAAGCTTCATCTGATCTCAGGTTTTCAAAGAAGAGTTTGCAGTTGCTAAGCATATCAATAGCTTGTGACATATTAAAATTTACAGTTTGCAAAAGTTTGCTGATGGGGTTAATATGACTCAAAATTTTGTACCATATCACAACAGAGCATATAAATTTGAACTGCTTCAAATTATTTAATAATCCGCTAGCCTCGTCTCTGATCCTATTATCGATTTCTGAATCTTCATATATGCTGTACAAAGCATCGTGAATTGGACCAATTTGAAACCGCAGAGCTTTTAATGAGTCGACTCGACTTTCCCATCGCGTATTACTCAATGGTTTTAGGGTGTAAGTATCAATATATTTCAGTAATATTGCCCAACGATAAGAAGAGGAAGAAAAAAATGTATTTAACTGTTGAACAATATTGAAGAAGTTGGCTGCCTCAAACGAGGATTTTGCCATATCGTTTACAACCAAATTTAGCGAATGGCTGCTGCATGGAACATAAAATACTCTGGGGTTTATATTTCTGATTCTTGTTTGTACTCCCGATTTTTCTCCTCTCATATTGGAACCATTGTCATACCCTTGACTGCGCATGTTTTCTACTTTAAGCCTATTTTTCTCTAGCTCTTCTAGTAAAACCTCCGACAATTCCTTAGCTGTTGATCTCTCAATGGGTAGAAAACCCAAAAAATGTTCGTTGATATTAACTTGAACTTCAGACTCTGATTCCTGTATGGAGACAAATCTTACCACAAATGTCATCTGTTCTACTTTACTTGCATCGGGAGTACAGTCAAGAATCACGGAATAATACTTGGCCTTTTGAACTTGCTCAATGATGTGGAGCTTTATGTTGTCATGCAATAATTCAATTATTTCATTTTGTATAGTTTTCCCTAGATATGTAGCTTTGATTTCTTCTTTATTGAGGACTCTGCGAACGTGTTCCTCCATTTTTGGATCAAACTCAGCCAATAACTGAATTAACTTCAAAAAGTTTCCGTTATTGTGTTCATACAGTTTATCACTTGTTCCTCGAAAAGCTAGAGAGCTCTCACCTAGCATTTTAACGACTGATATAATGCGTAAAAGAACTTCAGACCAGTGATTTATCTCAGAATCAATATGTCTCTGAGAAACTGCATCTATTGTTTCACCTATTTTCAATCTTTGCTTCAATTCAAGCCATGATTTCAAACAATCTATATGAGTTTTAGCATTTTCATGATGTGCTAAAGAGTCCCCTAAATGCTTCCAGTCTTTAAATCCCCGATTGCCAAGAGCGCTCAAGCTAGATGGTGCAGCAAAAGGTCGACATGGAAAACAGTACAAAGCGTTTTGAAATACGGAATATACTATACATTCTCTTAAAACCTCTTCTCCATTTCTAAGCCTTTTCTTGTAATGTTTTGGTGAGAATAGCATCGGACATTTGGTTTCTGGAACAAATTAATTAAAATAAAAGATAATACTGATTTAAAAAAAAGCCATGATTTGATTTAAACTCTAATTTTCAAAATCCCCCCCTTATGCGTCACTGACTTAAAAAAATGTATTTCATTCAACTCCAGACTCAATTACCTTTCATTTGATACCACACAAGCCATGTTTTGATCTAAACTCTAATTTTTGAAATCTACCCCCCACCCTTTTTTTGGCTTATGTCTGATGGATTTGATTAGTTTTTAAAAATGAAAACAAAAATTAAAACACTTACCTTCACAGAAGCCAAACGCACTGGACAATTTGCACAAGCACTTTTTTAAAGCTTTTTTGCACTAACAATTTAAACAAACTATTTTATTTCGCACCAGCCGAAGTCTAGTGGCAAATAATGCATTGTTTTAAGTCTACTTCCTTTTTATATGCAGTTAAAAAGGGCTGTTAGATCTTGTTTAGCTTGGTTTCAAAATTGTTGTTTCCTGTACAGTCGTGTTGCCACGGGCCGAAAAACTTGTCAATTCTTGAAAGGCGTTGGCTGAGTGGTTTTGTAATGTTGAATTGAATTCAAGTAGGTTTTGCCTTAATGTTTAAATATATTATATTATTTGAATTATGTGCTTAGAAATAAAAATGATAAATTCCGCCTGCCGCCTCTTAATCTTGTCAACTATCAGTCAAATCTTGCAACGCGTTTTTGAGAAAATTCCCGTGAACCGATTTCAATGAAATTTGGTATACTTACAAGGGTCCAATGACAATGCAATATTATGAAAAATAATTTATTGATATATCAGAATGACAAAAAAATATTCTTTACTTTTTAGTTTTAGTGCATTTTATAAAAGCCTGTAACTTAATTTTTTTTATCAGTTCATTTTCATTTTCCATGATTTTGGCGCCCCTAGATCATTGCGCTCCGGGCGGCCGCCCGGATCGCCCTACCCTGGAGCCGGCCCTGCATCGATGTTTTAATTGTGAACATCAAATATCAAAACATCGATGTTTTGCTGTCGATGTAGCATCACTAGGTGCTAGGCCTATTTCAAGAAATGGGGGGGGGGAGTTTAAATACACTGAATTTTAAAATTATCGATGGTTTGGGGGCGATGCATCATCAACATCTATGTTTTAATTTTGAACATCAAATTTCAAAACATCGATGTATTGGAGCCGATGTCGCATCACTTGTTGCTGAACCAGTTTTAGGAAATGGGGAAACAAGTTTAAATACACTGAATTTTAAAAACATCGATGGTTAGGGGGCGATGTATTATCAACATCGATGGTTTAATTTGGAACATCGGTGTTTTGCTGTCGATGTCGCATCACTAGTTGCTAAACCAGTTTTAAGAAACGGGGAAAAGTTTAAATACACTCAATTTTAAAAACATCGATTTTTTGGGGGCGATGCATTATCAACATCGATGTTTTAATTGTGAACATCGAATTTCAAAACACCGATGTTTTGTTGTCGATGTCGCATCACTAGGTGCTAAACCAGTTTCAAGAAATGGGGGAAAAAAGTTTAAATACGCTGAATTTTAAAAACATCGATGGTTTGGGGGCGATGCATTATCAACATCGATGTTTTAATTTTGAACATCAAATTTCAAAATATCGATGTTTTGCTGTCGATGTTGCATCACTTGGTGCTAAACCAGTTTCAAGAAATGGGGGAAAAAAATTAAATACACTGAATTTTAAAATCATCGATGGTTTAGGGTCGATGTATTATCAACATCGATGTTTTAATTAGGAACATCGATGTTTTGCTGTCGCTCTTTCGTCCATGCCATGTTAATCGAATAGGTCCCTCACTGGCAGTTTTTAGGGAGATGTGGTCGAGGCAAGCATTGATGAGGACAAAATATCACAGAGAGCGAACAAATGACGGCGTTAGCGACCGGGTGGGGTGGGGGGGTGGGGCAGACGTTATTGTCGAACAATCGTCTCGGAGAAATCTTCCCCAAAAGTTGCAATCCTTTGATCTTTACCGACTCATGGTGGAGAAAACAAATTTGGTTTTGCAAACTCTCCAAATCGCCACCCCGATTCGAGATCTTGACAATAAAATGAATGCCCTTTCTCGGAATAGCTTCCATGTTTGGAGGGATAGAAGTCGTGTAAACGCGGCTTTAGCAGTCTACCTGCCTTCTGTCTTGCAGGGTTTGAGTGAGAGGATTTTCCCACAGTTGCGAAAGACAATCTGTCCCCAAAAGGAGATTTTTCTTTTCAGAATTTCTACATTTCTGCTTCCCGCGAGGCTTAGCTTTTTCTTCCGACAAGAAAATCCACTGTTGTGATTGTGACCTTCAGAGAAATGAGGGCAGGAGGAAAACAGGGTTGGCTGTTTGGATTTTATAGCGCAAGGTCCAAGAGGGAAACAGGGAATTAGGCCTAGAGGTGTCCATTCATTATCGAAAAAGACGACTGAGATTTCTAGAAAATGAGATGGGTACTTCAGGACTTCTACTCTTCACGCAAAACAAAAATTCGAGCTTTTGAAAAATTTCTCTATATTAAAAAAAAGTTACCGCCGCCGCAGGATTGAAAACTGTGTTGTTTAGCTCTATTCTTAAACAATTTCCCGAGAAAGTACTGATCGGAAAAAAACGAAATTAACATAATTTGTTCTTCATCGTATTCCTTGGACAATTATTAAGATTTTTTTTCCGATGCGGCTATTAGTTTAGGGTTTATTAAGTGTCAAAATTGAAGAAGCGAAATTTCTTCCGCGAGTGAGCAAAACACATACAAATTTTCAGTCTTCAGCCGTGAGTTTTTTTTAAAGAGTACCTCTGAACGTAAATTTTTGCAGCTCGTCGAGTTTTTTTTTTAATTTCAATTTGGTTCTTGATAGTATTTTTTTGAAATTCGTGAAAAATCAGGACATTTTTGTTACTTTTTTTTAAAACTGCCGTATCTATATTTTATTACTATTAGTTTTTAAAATATCGCAGTATACCTCAGAATATACTCTTTCTTACGGTACTATTATTTTTGAAATCGGTTAATAATTAAATTGGATGCGATCAAAAGTTGGTCATACAAAATTCAGAATCTTTTGATATTTTCGTTACTTTTTGGTTCATGATATCAATTTGGTTCTTGATAGTATTTTTTTGAAATTCGTGAAAAATCAGGACATTTTTGTTACTTTTTTTTTAAAACTGCCGTATCTATATTTTATTACTATTAGTTTTTAAAATATCGCAGTATACCTCAGAATATACTCTTTCTTACGGTACTATTATTTTTGAAATCGGTTAATAATTAAATTGGATGCGATCAAAAGTTGGTCATACAAAATTCAGAATCTTTTGATATTTTCGTTACTTTTTGTTACAACCGTTAACTAAAACTGTCATATCTATATCAAATTACTATTAGTTTTTTATTTTGAAAATAGCGCAGTATACCTCAGACTATACTCTTTCTTACGGTACCATTATTTTTAAAATTGGTTCATAAATAAATTCGATGCAATCAAAAGTGGGTCACACCAATTTCGTATTTTTTATTTCGCGGAGCAGGTTTCGCAAAGCAGGCACGCATATGAGGGTTGTATGTTTCACTGTCGGGTTTGCCAGATATCAAATTTATCGGAGCAACAATTGCCATAAAAACGATTTCTTTTTATTTGGCGAGGAAAAAGTCTCGCTTTTTTCCCTCTGTTCTCAGACGGTTTACCGAGAAAGTACAAAGTACACATCGTAAAGTTTGGAGATTAACAGGGTTTACTTAAAATTGTACAGCGAACAAGATGCAGAAGATTTTTTACTCATGCGGCTATTAGTTTAGTGTGCATTAAGTGTTAAAGTAAAAAAGAGTGAAATCACTTGCGTAAGAGGCATTTGTTTGCGAAGCAAACCAAACGGGATTGCGTAGCAATCCCCGGGGGTCGGCGAGAGTAAGCGAGCAGGGGGCGAAGCCCTCGCTGTAACGTCATGGACCGTAAAGTGAAATCAGGATAATACAAATTATTCAGATAGTTTCACTCTGCGAAAGGAATGTTGGCGAAAGGAATCCATATGTAAAAGGAGTGTTGGTTTGCGAAGCAAACCAAATGGGATTGCGTAACAATCCCCGGGGGTTGGCGAGCGTAAGCGAGCAATGGGCGGAGCCCCCTAGTAATTTAAAATATCCGGACACGTTCGAGACCCCCCACCCCTTTTTTTTAAATGTGGTATAGAAACATTATTTAATGATATTTTTATGTTTAGAGTTATTAAACATTAGCATTGGACTATAAATATTTAAAATATATATTAATAATTTTGAAGGTGAATCGCATCTTTTATCAATTTAATGTTATGAAATGGGATCAGAAAATCAATCTTCTTTGTTCCATACTGAAGTTCGTAAGCTGTCGAGAGTGAGACTTCATGTGTTGAAACAGAAATTAAAAGTATATTTTGAGGGTAACTCAGTATTCAGTTAGTTCGAAGACAGTTTCTGGCCTACTTTGCTTCCATATTTAAATACCTAAATTAACTAAACAAAAATTTTACACTGGTAATTATTTTAAAATAAAACATTGGGTTCTTCAAAAGCAACCTCGTAAAAAATATCAAAGCTTTTGGAATTTTTATTGGGAGAAAGGAATGTTAGAGGAAACTTTTTTTTTCATAGCTATTAAACGGCTGGACAGAATGCCGTGAAATTTGGAATATGAAGTTAAATTTTGAGGATCAAAATTTTGTGTCGACATAGGGGGTTTTCATTGGAAATTATGAAGCTGGTGTTCAATTTAATCTTTATACAGCCCCGTACGAAAGGTTTATGTCTATGAATTTATAGAAGGTGGTATTCTCTTTCAAACATCATCTTTGAATTTGTTCTATCATTTAAATTGCGCGAATGAAGAATCAAGGTTCATTTTCCCCGCCCTCTGTACCAATTGATAGTTTTAGGTGAAATTGCACTCTTTATTTTATCTGCCGATTAAAATGAAGTTCCGGTGGATTCTCTACAACTCCTGCAAGAGCTCAAGATAGTGGATGGAGCCCAATGAGGTACATAAAATGAAACAGGGGCTGTTCAAATTCAGGTTATTGGGAATGGATTCGAGCTGTATTTTCGCATGAAAATGGCGAATTGGATTGTGAGACGCGTGGTTCCCTGTTTTCAAGAGAACTCCAAAATAATTATTTTTCAGTTTGATAACATACTACTACAGAGGCTGTTCGCACATTTTTTTAGACGATTTTGGTTAGCGGTAATAAAAAATCGTTTGCTGCAAAAGAAATAATTGCAGTTGTACTATGTTTTTAACAGTCGAAATTATCATCTGCGGCTTGAGAGGTTTGTTTTTATTCAAAATGGCGTTTTTAACGAAGCAGGGATTCGAAGGCTATATTTATGCTCTTTCTGAAGAGAAATATTCATATTCCGTTATCCAAAAACGATGTGAGAGTCATGGTTTTGCGATATCTAAAGCGTCGATAGGTAATATCGTCAACAAGTAAGGAAAAAAACGTCAAATTGGAGCCTTAAGTGAGACAAAAATTCCAAACAAGTATCCAAGGAAGAAACGGACATCTTCGACTATTGCAAAGGTACGTTGTTTAATGTTAAAAGAAAATTCCCCTAGTCAAAGAACAGTTGCAAAATCATTAAAATGCTCGGTGTCCACTGTAAACAAAATGATAAACGTTGATTTAAATCTTAAGAAAACGTAAAAACGCAATGTGCATCGTCTTTCTCCAAAGCATATCGCTGAAAGCAGAACACGCTGCCGAATTCTATATGAGAAACACTTATCCAAAGAAAAATGGAAAAAAATTGTAACAATAGATGAGTCATGGGTGTATTTAAATGATTGCAGCAAAAAAAAAAGCCATTTATTATCATAAAAGGGGAGAAAAAATTTAAGTACATGGTTCACAGAATAGAAAGAAAGTTTTTCTAAGGGATTCATGATTGTTGCTGGTTTTTCATATAGTGGCAAGTTAAAAATAAAGAGAGTGGAAAAAAATGTCAAGATTAACTCCAAATACTATCGGGAACATATTTTATCGACAATTTTTCTGAATGAAATACCATCGCTTTACCCACAGTGCCATCAATCTGTGGAACTCCATCAAGACAAAGCTATCAGTCACACATCAAAATCCACTGTAAATTTCCTAAAAGAAATGGAACAAAAAATAGGAATGAAGGCCATATCCTTCACTGATATCCGTACTAAATCTCCCGATGTATCACCTGTGGATTTTTGTGCTTTCGGACTTTTAAAATCTGCATTATCCAAACGTCGTCCCACAACCCTTACAGGACTCTGGAAAGCTGTTCTGGAGGAATGGGATAGAATACCTCTTCTGACACTTTAAAAGGCATTATTATCCTGGAAATTACGGTGTCGAAAGATAGTTCAGAATAAGGGCTATCAAATAGAACATTTAAAACACAAGAATTTTATGTAATTTAGTTTTCTGAATACAATATACATTGTCTAAAAAATGTGTGAACAGCCTCTGTATTCGTGTTATGTTCACATTCTAAAGATAGCATTCGCAACAATCAAGACCACAAACACGCAACACTTAATAAACATGTTCTCCCTGCAAGTGCATTAAACATGTTCAAGAATCAGATACCAATTATTTAATATTAGTTCATTCCCAATCCCAGGACTGGGCCCAACTTGGAAGGAACCTTGGAATCTGGCCTCCCTGAGCAGATAGCCTTATATTTTAGTAGACAACTTGCCGAAGAAATGTTTTCTTGCAAAATTCACTCATACATATTCTCCTCCAGCATTGCCACGTTTATGTCACCGTAAGTTCGAACTTCGCGAAAAGATTTCGATGCACCCTTCACAGATGTATGGATTCTCTTTGGTGAGCTTATGTCTATATGTTCCTAGTGCGTACTATCCAAAAGGCGTTTCATGCAGACTTTATACTACTATGGCTGCTCTTTAGAATGGATAAGTATATGTCTTCGTAAGTCACAACTTCGCGAAAAGCGCTTGTCGCATATTTCACACGTGAATGGCTTTTCTTCGCTATGGATACGTGAATGTCTTTGTAAGTGAATACTCTGTGAAAAGCGCTTCTTGCATACTTCACACTCGAACGGCTTCTCTTCAGTGTGGGTAAGTATATGTGTTCGTAGGTTCGAACTTTGCGAAAAGCATTTCCTGCATATATCGCACTCGTACGGCTTCTCTTTAGTGTGGATCCGTTTATGTCTCCGCAAGTTTGAAATCTGCGAAAAGCGTTTCTGGCATACATCGCACTCATGCGGCTTCTCTTCAGTGTGGACAAGTATATGACTCCGCAAGTGCCTAGCTTCTAAAAAGCGTTTGAAACATACTTCACACTCGTATTTCTTCTCTTCAGTGTGAGTAAGTGTATGCTGTCGCAAGTGTGAATATTGCCCAAAATATTTCTTACATATCTCACACTGGTAAGGCTTCTCATCTGCATGGATAAATGAATGTCTTTTTAAGTGACAACCACGTGAAAATCGCTTCATACATACATCGCACTGGTATTTCTTCTCTTCAGTGTGGACAAGTATATGCGTTCGTAAGTTCGCACGTTGGAAAAAGCGTTTCTGGCATGTTCCACACTCATACGGCTTCTCTTCAGTGTGTGTAAGCAGATGTTGTCGCAAGTGTGAATGCTGAGAAAAACTCTTCATGCATACATCGCACTCGTGCGGCTTCTTCAGAGAGTGGACAAGTTTATGCGTTTTTAAGTGCGAACTGTTTCTGAATGCCTTATTGCATACCTCGCAACTGAAGGGCTTCTCGCCTGTGTGGATGCGACGATGTCTTCTCAAATTACTCATATTCGAAAACCGTTTCTTGCAGATTTCGCACTCGTACGGTTCCTCACCTGTATGCACGAGTCGATGTCGAACCAAGACGGAGATATCCGAAAATCCTTTGCCGCATACCTCGCAAGCAAAAGGCTTCTCATTCGCGTGGATGCGACGATGTCTTCCCAGATTACTCATACTGGAAAATCTCTTCTTGCAAATTTCGCACTCGTACGGCTCCTCTTCTAGGTGTGCAAGTCTGTGCCTTCCCAAGATGGAAACATCCGAAAACCTCTTGTTGCACATTTCACAACTGAAGGGCTTCTCGCCAGTGTGTATGCGCCCGTGTCGCGCCAGATTGGCCTTTTGCGGAAATCTCTTCTTGCATACGTCGCACTCGTATGGCTTATGTCCACTGTGCACTTGCATGTGCCTCTTCAGACTGCGCTCATCTCCCAGCACTTTGCTGCAGACCTCGCACTGGAGCGTCAGCCCTGCAGTGTGAAGCCCCTGATGCCGTTTCAAATCGAACTTACGAGTGAAGAACTTCCCGCACTGGTCGCATCCGTAGATATACCCCACGGGTTTATCCAGCGCAGTGTCCGGACCGATCTGTGTCGGTTGTGGGTCTTTGTCTCCGAAGATCGACGGGTCGAGTTCCGACAGAAAGGAATTCGTCTCGCAGTGCAATCGTTCGTGTTGACACAGTGCGTATTCATTCGGGAAAGTTTCGCTGCAAATCATGCATTTGAACAGGTTTTTCCCCGGGAGGTCTTCCTGGATCTCTGCTGGATGCAAGGTGTCTGCTTCAAGACCCGACGAGGGCTGTTCAGAGAACACGGTATCTCCAAGTTGCATATTTTGTACCGTGCTTCCAAGGCGAATCGAAACACCAACTAATTCCTGCGTATCAAGCATTCTTTCCATATCTCTTGGTGGCATCCAGCCCTCAACAGGTGGTTCCATTGGTTGTTTTAGAATTCTACCGCATCCCCCTATCGATTTGTTCTGTTATTACTTTTTTTCTGGTATCACTTTTCAGTCAACGCCATGTTCTCGTCTTGGAATGTGGCCATCCACGGCCAAAGGAACCAGCATCTCTGCAAGAACCTCTCTTTTGTATCTTATGGCCTGGGTACAAAATGGGTTTAACTACAGCACGTGCATTGCCATTGTGTTAGTCTGGTGTTTGTGGATTCTCATGACAAAGAGATTTCGATGCCATTGAGTTTCATCATCTAGATCAACATTTTCTAGCACTTTATTCACTTGTCAGCTGTCACACGTGTCTTTCGATTTGATATCCTTGATTATTCCACAGGCTTGTGATAGTTTAAATACCTGGAATGAAAATGATAAAATATCACAGAGGGTAAAAAAACAAGCTATTTTTTGAGATCTTAAGAAATGCAAAAGTAGGGTATAAAAACAATCATATTTAAAAATCATAAAAATTACGATTTAATTTATTTATATCATATTTTTTTTTATTCAAATCGGATTTTTATGGTTTTAATTCATTGCCCCTAGAGCAAGGCTCGAAATACCCGGGTGCACATGAAAATATAATTGTGCACCTAATTTTTTCCCACTAGGTGCACACAGTGCACCTAATTTAAAAGCTTAGGTGCACAAGGTGCACCTGCATTAAAAAATCTATTTCGAGGCCTGCCCTAGAGTTTAAATTTGTTGGACATGAGATATGCAAATCAGCGTGGTTTCTAGATGGTAATAATTTCTGAAAGATTAAAACATGGCACAGTAATTATCGAAGATAATCACATGATAGAGAAAATAAAAAAGTACCACAAATTGTAAGCAATGCTTTTTCATCAGTTTTTCAAGAGGTCTAAATTAGATACCCTACAAACAACATAGAATAAATTCTTGTAAACAAATATTCAAAAATCATCTCTACTATTATAAAAGTGTTCGTGTATGTGAGTGGATTATCGTGACGAATCTATGGCAGTTACAATAATGAGATTTGACGCACAGTTCGAATTTTTTGCAATTTTTCTATTTTACCCGAATTTTAAAATTTAATCTAGAACATTTTAAAATTAATTTATTGGAATTTAATTATTATTATTTTCCTTAGAGTGGCAACAATATAAAGAGATGACAGTTTCTAAATTTATTTTTTTAGTTTGAATTTCCGAGGAACGATCACAGCGGACGAACAAAACAAATAAAGTTTTAACTGGAATTATGTAGTTCTTTTTCCTATATAACCAAATGAAGAGTAACATTTTAGCAAAAGGAGGGTTGCGAGTTCAATTCCAAACAAAAACCACCGTGTACAAGGGGGGCTAGTGCATGTTAAATCTGCAGTGGCCTCAAATATCTTCACGTTGGCGAGGAAGTTTGGAGAATTAGGTGCCAGCTCAGGTGACCTTATCATCTGACTATGTTCCACAATCACGTGGTGTTATACCCTCGGTACTTTCCCTTCGGGATTGACTCCGAACCGTCGTCAATAGCCCATTGTGTTGCTTCAGTACGGCGTTAATTAGAATACCTACCACCCATCACATGGAGATGGATGGTTCAAAATTGGTCAATTGCGATTTATAATCACAAGGAATGTTTGAAACCAAATCTGCACTGTTGAACAGCCTTGTGATCGACACCTGTTGGTCAATGGCACAAGAGGGTAATTTTTAATTAACGTCGTACTAAACAACACTGCAGGCTATTGACGACAGTCCGGGATCAATCCCCTAAGGGAAAGATGCGAGGACAACACCGCCGACCAACCCGTCTGGTGGTTTAAATGTATGCATCGAGATCGGAAGGTTCCTGGTTCGAATCCGGGTCATTGCAAGAAGGATTGTAAGCGTATGGTGTAGAGGCGCCTGATCCACTTTAAATCTGTCGTAGCCGAAAGTCCTCACGTTGGGTTGATGTGGAAGTTTGGAGAGTGGGGTGCCAGCTTAGGTGTTGCCTTGTCATCTGACCGTGGTTCAAAATTACGTGGTGGTGTCCTCGGATTTTTCCCTTTGGGGATTAATCCCGGGCCGTCGTCAATAGCCCGTTGTGTTGCTCTAGTACGACGTTAATTTAAAATTACCATTACAATTACCGAGGACAACACCTCGTAATTTTGAACCACGGTCAGATGACGAGGCAACACCCGAGCTGGCACCCCACTTTCCAAACATCCACACCAACCTAACATGAGGACTTTCGGCCACGACAGATTTAAAGTGCACCAGTCGCCTCTACACCATACGCTTACAATCATCCTTGCAATGACCCGGATTCGAACCAGGAACCTTCCTATCTAGAGGCTAACACCTTAAACACAAGACTGGTTGGTCGGCGGCTCAAGAGTGAAATGCATACTTGTCTGGTAATTATGACCCCCATTCCACGAATGCTGTCATTGTTTTTAAGGGAGTGTGGTTTTCAGTATACCTTTTGGGGTGAACTGAGTCACAAGCAACGTTCTTAACTAATTTGGATAAAACATGCACCTTGTTCACAATATTTCATTTTAAATGATGTTGAACTTATTTATACAAGACAGAAAGCATAACTTTTATTTAAACAGATGCTTTAAGAAATTTAAATTTTTTGAAAAAAAAATCACTTGAGTTAAATTGGTACGTACGCATTGAATTAACGCCGTACTATAGCAACAGAAAGCGCAATTGACGACCGTCCCGGATCAAACCCGAAGGGAAAGATCCGAGGACAAGACCACGTAATTTTGAACCGCGGTCAGATGATGAGGCAACATCTGAGAGCTGGCACCCCACTCTCCAAACTTCCACACCAATCCAACGGTTAAAGCCCAAGGAATAAAAATTAGATATTTCACTAAGGGCAAAATCATTCAGCTGGAGCTAAGACACCACCAGTTAAGCTTAAAAAAAAAAGCCAATGCGAAGGATGAACAGCGACCTTTCCCCGATGTATCAGGGATAATGGGAGTAGGGATACGACATCGACAGCAAAACATCGATGTTGATAAAACATCGTTCCAAAAACATCGATGTTTTTAAAATTCAGTGTATATAAACTTTTTTCTCCATTTCTTAAAACAGGTTTAGCAACTATTGATGAGACATCGACAGCAAAACATCGATGTTCAAAATTAAAACATCGAAGTTGATAATGCATCGCCCCCAAACTATCGATGTTTTTAAAATTTAGTGTATTTAGCCTTTTCCCCCCATTTCTTAAAACTAGTTTAGCAACTAGTGATGCGAAATCGGTTCCAATACATCGATGTTTTTTTTAATAAAATATCAATGTTTTGAAAACATCGACATCGATGTCGCATCCCTACTTTTCAGATCCTTCACCCTTGGCCACTTTGGTCTAAAAGTATGTTCCATTTGCTGATTATGGAAATTATGCTACTTGGTTATTTTTAAAATTTTTAAAGCGGTACTTTTTTCATTTAAAAATAAAACATCGATGTTACCAAAACATCGACTCCAATACATCGATGTTTCGAAAACATCGACATCGATGTCGGATCCCTAGATGGGAGTCCGCACGGATACGGGACGATCAAAAAAGGGAACATTCGACATAGGAACTGATATCCGCTAAGGTTTGAGTCAAAAATAAACCCAATTCTTAACATCCTACTTCCTTGATACTGTCGCTGACTTGCTATGTTTTCAGCAGAGTGGCAACAAAATCCTCGAAAAAAGTTTCACACAAATTTCCCTGATTTTACAATTCCTCAGATAAATGATGTAATACGTGATTGGTATCGATATACAGTATGTCCACACATATTTTGTGTTTTTTCTCTTCAGATATTTTAATTGTTTTTGTAAAAGTTGGAACCCTTCTGTTTCTTTTTTTTTTAACGCGAAGGGCAGAAGATGTAATCTGTTTCACGTGACGTCACAATCACTTGCGAAAATATAAAAGATACATTCAATTTAAAAATGATTTTTTTAAAAGAAAATCATATTTTCAGGTATCGATCTAAAGTGAAATTTTCCGCAGATTTCAAATCCGTTAAAATTTTTACTCCATCTTTAACGGTCTCGGAGATAGAACAAAGAACTACATAACTAAAGTTGAAACTTTTTTTTTTTTTTTCCTCTGCTGGAAAATCATTTCTCTGAGCAAAATGTAAACGGAAACAGGAAAAATAAATTTAGAATCTGTTATATCTTTATGCGGTGGCCATATTCCAAAGAAAACAATAATAATTAAATTTCATTAAATTCCTTTAAACATGTTCTAGATTGAGTTTTAAAATTCGCCGCGACCCAAAAATTCGAACTACATGTGTGCCAAATCTCATTGCTGTAAGTGCCATAGAATCGTCAGGATTTTGCGACAAACAGACAGACAAACACATGCTTTTATAATAGTAGGTACATCAAAATCAAAATAATTAAAAGCACAAAATGTTAATTTAAAGCACAAAAAAACCCATCATTAATTACACAAATTTCAAATTGTATACCACAGGTTGTATCGCCGGCGACGAAACGCGAAAGACAGCGGCGGCGGTTTTAAAAAATTACGACGCCAGGGTTCTTTCTTCGAATTACAATTTCGGCGAATACGATTTATTCCATTCTCAAAAGCACTCGTAATCGCGCATCTCTAAAAAGGACAAACGATACTAGTTGCCGTTTAAGGAACGGTGCACACTTCCGGTTTTACAACATGCGGCGCCGCTGCGGCACCGAAGCCCAACTATTCACACACAACCGTGAAATAACGCAAATACTCATTTCGTGCCATTTACGATAAAAATTCTATCGAAGAAAACGTGTTTATTTCGCTTACTTGGTGTAATATATATATATATATATATATATATATATATATATATATATATATATATATATATATATATATATATAAACAAAAGAGACGTTACTGGATACAACCATTTATTAATTATTACTTATATTCCATTTATTTATGAAAACAAGGTACTTCAGAACGGAGACACATGTGCGGCGAGCTGCGGCACAAATTGCACGAAAGTTGGACGTGCGTCGCCGCAGGGGCGGAAAGGTTGAAAAACCGGATGTGTGCACCGGACCTGTTAACAAAATTTCCCTGATTTTGTGTGAAATTTGGAAATTTTCCCTGCATTTTCCAGAATAAAAAGTTCCCTGTTTTTCAGGTTCTGTAACCACCCTGGCCAGTCTTTAATGAATGCAACGCTTCTTTCACTGTTGAAATAAAATTACAAGGAATTTAATTTGAAATATTTATTTGGGAAATGAATTTTTTATTATTTTTTTCTGTGATTGACGTTGATTGTCAAGCTAAATCTTGTTGGAATTAGGTATTTTTTAAATCTTTTTTCTATCTCCTAGACCGTTAAAGATAGAGTAAACATTTCAACGGATTTGAAATCTGTGGAAAATTTCAGTTTATATATTGATACCTAAAAATATGATTTTCTTTAAATAAATAATTTTTTAATTGAATACATGTTCAACGGATTTGAAATCTGCGGAAAATTTTACACCAGATTAATACCTTACATCACGGCGTTGCCAGTGGTGTTGGTTTGCGAAATGGGCACGGGCAACGTCGGTGTAGTACATCAATAAAATTGTCTCATCTTGTGTGCACTCATAGAAATTTGTGTATTTAGGTTTTACATATTTAGAAAGTCAGCCCCGGTTTTGGTGAATTCTCGGAAAGAGGGAGTGAAAAATTTCCATAGCTCCAGCTACTTTATTAAAATAAAGTAAAACTCCAATTATTCGAACTCCAGTTATCCGGATCGCTTTGAGAAACAAGAGAAATCGGCGAAATTCGCATTTTAAAAGTTTCTTATCGGTGAATGATACAAACGAAGAGGACGTAAGAAACAGTGAGAATTCCCGGATGTTCCGAGTGCAGTGCAGCGGACGTAGGCGAGTGGCTGATGTGTGATTCTTCGGACACTGAATTCCAAATTCTCAGTGACTATAAACATCTTCGAAGTGCGAGAGAAGAAAATAATGGTGACAATGCTACCGAACCAGAGACGCGGGACCGTCTGCTAGTAAGGTCATTGAGTGCCTTGACACAGCGATAAAATGAATGGAGTGGCAGTCTGATTGGGGTCATCTATAGCAGTGGTGCGCAAATTATTTTCATTTCAACCCCCATTGGGCGTACTATTTGTCGCGACTCCTGGGTAGACAATAGACGTTTTTTTTAAATTATCCCTGTAGTTATATTTGAAAAAAAAAAAAAAAAAAAAAAACGGCTTTTCGTTTTATAAACATTTTACTATCATATCTATTGTTTAATTAATTGTTAATTATTGCCCTCCGAGCATGCTACTGAACTGTTCTATACTTAAAAAATATGTTATGTACATACCCGATTGAAAATTTTACATATAACAAAGCAGTATATAAATAGAACATTATGAATTCTACAAATGTATCTAACAAAATGTATCTAAAAATTATGAATCTAACAAAAGTAGTACATAAATAGAATTAAGAATGCACTTGAAAGAACGTAAGAAGCAGCAAAAACGAAGTACCGTGGCACAGAAGGAAAGAACTGCACGGTTCTCGCTGTGACCACAGTATAAAGACTAAACAGCAGGGGGCAAAAATAAAAATAAATAAAATTGTAAAAATGACCACTGTTAAACCTCAGACAGACCCAAGTTGCATAAGAATCGAACCAGAGAGCAGGTAAAGGGCATCACAAAATGACAATTATATTTTATCACTGTCTGTTCAACTGCCGGTTGCCGAATTATAGGTACAGTAGAGTCCAACTAATCCGTCCTGTTAATCTGAGCTCCGCATAATCCTCTCAATGTCATATATTGGCTTGCTGAATCATGGAAAAAAAATTAAACCGGAGACAGTAAAGAACAGCTGGCATAATATCCTGACAACTAGAACTCAAAGACAATAATAAAAAGAAAGAAAATAGAGAACATTTTGAAATTAAAAACACAGTTTTTTAACTCCCCAGCTGTGAAGAGGTACCTGATAATTGCGTCGAAGAATGGCTTTACGGTGCAATAGTTCGCATGATTACCGAAGAAGAAATTGATGAAACTGAAGATTTAAACGATGAAACACAGATCATTTCGCATGCAGAAGACACGGCAGCGTTAGATGTTGCTCTTCGCTATATGGAGCAGCAACCAGATGCTTTACCACATAAATAGGGCAATTTTTTGCAACAAATGCAACTTTTTTTTCACGCGTTCGATGCTTTATGTAAAGTACTAAAAACAAAATTTCTCCTACATGGAGTGTGTTGTAAGTGAGTTATAACCGCAATATAAATGCAACTTTCTACATAAATGCAACTTTTTACAATTTAGCTTACAATTAATTCATATGAAATTATTATTTAATTTTTTGCCCTCTGAATCAACCCTTCCATCACGTGTGTCTGATCTTGCGAACGCCGAAGTATTGCAGATCCAACAAGAAGTTTATGGAAATAAGGTATTCGTCCTAACAGACGAAAGTGAAATAAATAGCAAGAAATACTTTAACACATTGGTTGGCACTCATGATAATACAGAGCAAACTTGCATAATCGATTGAAGAGTTTGCGAGGTGAGTTTCGATCATCAATATGTTGTTTCCTTGTAGATGACGTTTTAAAATCTCTGAATGTAGAGCGAAGGGATTCTGCAATCCGATACAGTTTATTATATGACTGCGGCTGGAATCACACTCAAGATGCTTTATCCGCGATTGCTCCATGTTACTTGAGTGGTACACTTGTTTCACAACTGCAGAAAAAGTCCAACAATGTCAGGCAACATCAGTCTCTGTCGAGCGCAGTTTTTCTATGTTAAAGAAATTACTGAACAAGGATAGGCCATTCAACGACATCAACGTTCTTCTGTATTTAATAATGTACAAATAAATTTGGAATTTTTTCATTTTTTACTAATAATTTATTTTACATTTAAGTGTATCAAAAATAAATGCAACTTTATTTTCATAAATGCAACATTAGGGAATGATAAATGCAACTTTTCCCATTTTTACTGCAACAAAAAAGTTGCCCTACATATAACACTTTATTTTTGAAAAGCTTGCAAGACAACGTAGCCAAGAGAGTTTCTGCTCAAAAACAAACAACTTTAGATTCATTTTTTAAACATTAAATCAAGTAAGTGTGATGTTATTTAAAATACATTTTCATAACTTACAAATCTGTGTGCTAGTTAATTTTTCGCTATTTGATCTCTCTATTTTTTAGTTACATAGTATATAAAACTGAATTTTTCTCTTCGATTTTATTATGTAGTCCGCATAATCCGAGTCGGTCCCGATCAACTAGGATTATCGGGACTCGATTGTATTACATTCTAATACACACAATTGTTTTCGTAAAAAAATATAGTTTTTTAGAATACTAGAGTGGGCTCCGCCCCCTGCTCGTTTACGCTCCCCAACCTCTCACGGTTTGCGCATCACTGATCTACAACTACTCACCGTCAAGCGCATGCAAGACTTGGCTGTACAGTAAAGGGAGCGAAACAACCGACTTTGACCGATATGTTCCAAGCAATGATACATTTTAGTACACTAGTACAAAATGTTAACAAAATTGTTTTCAGTCATTAAATTACACTACATGCTAAAGCAAAATTAGTTTTTTTTTTTTTTAAACTAAGAAATAACCACTTTTTAAGTGAATAATGCGGATGGGGTTTGGTCCCAATTCATCCGGATATTTGGAACGTTAGTTTTTAAAAAATACCGATACTGACAAACTCTTCAAATTTAGTCCTTTCTCTCAATTTTCTGTATTTTAAAATTAAAATGTATTGAAAATGGTAAGGTTTTTAAAATTAATATGGGGATTTGAAACTTTTTGTGATGTTTTTCACAATTTTGTGCGACGAATAAGGATTTAGATACGTTAATTTTTAAAACCTAATAAAATTAATTATAACTGTTTTGATGTCTTCCAGTCTGTTGTAAAAATAACTGAAATCCCCACACGTTAAAATTTTTTTTTATAATTTTCAAAAATAGGAATATTGAAATTTTTTTTTCATTTGAATTTTTTAATTGTTTACATTGAACTGTTTTTTTTTTTAACCATATTTCATGTGCATAGGAATAAGGAACACCAAAGCATTGAGTTGTAAATGTTAAAAAAAAATACTTTTTTAAAGGTACTTGCTAAATTTTTTAACACATGCACAAAGATAGAAATTACATTTTCCATAACAAGATTATTAGGTAAATTGATAACTTAAAAACACATCAGTTCACTGTAAAAGTACAACAAAAATACAAATATGCATCCGAAATTCCACATATATAGTGAGTAATATTTTTTACTTGATTCATATATTATTTTCACAACACATGGATGTTTTGAAACTTCAGCAATTTTAATTATAAAATAGATGGTGATAAAAAAAATCGTTCTGATGCAAAACCACTGATGTAGTAGTAGTAGTTTTTAATTAACGTAGTACTAGAGCAACATACCGGGCTATTGACGACAGCGCGGGATCATTCCACCAAGAGAAAGAACCGAGGACAACACCACGTAATTTTGAACCACGGTCAGATGACGAGGCAACACATGAGCTGCCACCCCACTCTCCAAACATCCACACCAACCCAACCTGAAAACTTTCGGCAACGACAGATTTAAGGTGCACCAGCCGCCTCTACACCATACGCTTACAAACATGCATGCCCAGACACGGATTCGAACCAGGAATCTTCTGATCCATAGGCTAACACCTTAACCCCAAGACCGGTTGGTCGGTACACTAATGTGGATCAAAATGAAAGTGACAAATTGAATCCAAGTAGTACAGGTAATCATTGTAGTATTTTTTCAACATTTATTTGGCCGACCAACCGGTATAGTGGTTAAGGTGTTAGCCTCTAGATCGGAAGGTTCTTGGTTCGAATCCGGGCATGGATGTTTGTAAGCGTATGGTGTAGAGGCGGTTGGTGCACCTTCGTAGCCTCGAATGTCCTCACGTTGGGTTGATGTGGAAGTTTGGATTGGGGTGCCAGCTCAGGTGTTGCTTCATCTGACCGTGGTTCAAAGTTACGAGGTGTGGTCCTCGAATCTTTCCCTTAAGGGACAAATCCCGAACCGTCGTCAATAGCCGGTTGTGTTGCTTTTGTACGACGTTAATTAAAATTATCTCGGTTCTTTCCCGTTGGGATTGATCCCGGACTGTCTATTTATAGCCTTTGTACACTGTCTTTGGTTGGATTCGAATCCGGGTTACTGCGGTCGTATATTTTTTCGGAAAGTAAGCTCACAGTAATTCAGACTCTATACCAAAGAAATAGATAAACATGACAATTTATATTTATCTTAAGATGCAGGTAATGGGAATTTTTAACAGGGTGGCAACAAAATCTTTGTAAAAAAGTTCCCTGATAGTTCCATGATTTCCCCGATAGTCTTACAAAAATTTCCCTGATTTAACAATTCACTTAAGAAATGTTTTGATCCGTGATTGGTATCGATATACAGTATCTACACAACACTATTTTTAAATATTTAGGGTCAGAGGGTGTAAAAGGATCATTCTCCACATTTTGTAATTTTTCTCTAGATATTTTAATTGTTATTGCTTGGAACCCTTAATGGAACTCCTCTTATAATTGCAATTGAAAAAAAAACTGGAGAAAAAATTTAAATATTTCGATTATGAACTTTTTACACCCGACCCTACATTGTCATACTATTCATCGAAACCAAATGCAAATACACATAAAAAAATTCTATAAAAATGTAATTGCAAACAAAAATAATTAATTTAATACACGAAAAACATCATTTTTACACAAATTTAAAATTGTACCCCACAAGTTGTATCGCTAGCCTCACGGCAACAAAACGCTGCAGCCGCGAAAAAAACGGCGGCGGCGGTTTTCGCTGTGTTAAAAAATTGCGACGATATGGTTCTTTATTCGAATTACAATTTCGGCAAATACGATTTATTCTATTCACAAAAGCACTCGTAATCGCGCATCTCTAAATAGGACAAACGATAATGGTAGCCGTTTAAGTTGTCAAAATTTCCCTGATTTTTTGTAAAATTTGGAAATGTTCCCTGACATTTCCCTGATTTTTCCAGAAATAAAAAGTTCCCTGAGAATTCCCTGATTTCCCGGTTTTCCAGGTTCTGTTACCACCCTGTTTAATTTACGTCGTACAAGAGTAACACAACCCCCCCCCCGAGGGAAAGATCCGAGGACAACACCTCGTAATTTTGAACCACGGTCAGATGACGAGGCAACACATGAGCTGGCACCCCACTTCAAACTTCCACATCAACCCAACGTGTAGACTTTCGGCCACGACAGATTTAAGGGGTACCAGCCGTCTCTACGCCCTGGGCTTACAAACATCCATGCACTGACCCGAATTCGAACCCGGAACCTTCCTATCTAGAGGCTAACACCTTAACCACCGCTTGGTCGGCCTTAAAACGCAGGAAAATGCTAATACGTGAGTAAAAAACGTTGTTAAAGCATGTGTGTCCTTACGATATTAAGTGGTTAGCCTCTAGATCGGAAGGTTCCTGGTTCGAATCCGGGCATGGATGTTTGTAAGCGTATGATGTAGAGGCGGCTGGTGCACCTTAAATCTGTCGTGGCCGAAAGTCCTCACGTTGGGTTGGCGTGGAAGTTTGGAGAGTGGGGTGCCAGCTCAGGTGTTGCTTCGGCACTGACCGTGGTTCAAAATTACGAGGTGTTGTCCTCGGATCTTTCCCTTAAGGGACTGATCCCGGACCGTCGTCAATAGCCCGTTGTGTTGGTCTAGTACGACGTTAACTAAAATTACCTTACCTTACGATATTAACAAACATGTAAAAATGAATCATTGGTACTACAGCGATGTACATAGAGTCGCCTAAAATTGATTGGTAATTTTTAGTTAACGTCGTACTAGAGCAACACAACGGGCTATTGACGACGGTCCGGGATCAGTCCCTTAACGGAAAGATCCGAGGACAACTCCTCGTAATTTAGAACCACGGTCAGGTGACGAAGCAACACCTGAGCTGGCACCCCACTCTCCAAACTTCCACGCCAACCTAACGTGAGGACTTTCGACCACGACAGATTTAAGGTGCACCAGTCGCCTCTAAACCATACGTTTACAAACATCCATGCCCCGACCCGGGAACCTTCCGATCTAGAGGCTAACACCTTAACCACTATACCGGTTGATCGGCTCGTGTTATTGTGAAAATAAATTATTAGAAATTCAGTTTGTGATTTCAACTAAAACAAAAAAATTTATAACAATTATGTTAGGTAATTTTTAATTAAAGTCATACTAGAGCAACACAACGAAGTATGTAAGGAATTTTGATCATTAGAATCAACATCAAAATTGCAAAACTTAATGATAATACTTTCAAATGCATTGGAAAGTCAATTTAATTTCAATAACTCTTTCTTCAATGCTGTTATGTACTAGTAGCATTCCACTATATTAGTTCATATATCCTTATTTCCAATACATGTCCGATCGAATTAAGCCTCATGTAGAAGTAAAAGACGGCACATCAACAAATCAATGTACAGCAGCTCACTAATGAGTAGAGAATTAACACTATTTTCATAGGGAATGCCGATTTAAATCAAGTGATTCTTTTGTTTTCAATCAAAATGTAAATTTCAGTTTTCTTATGTTTAATAATATTGAAAATAAAACAACTGAACAAGATGCATGTTTTTTTTTGTTTGTTTGTTCGAATGAGTTGAGAACTTTGCTCGTACTGAGCTCACCCCAAAATTAAATTGAAAATCATGCTCCCTTTGAAGACACTAAATAGTATTTGCTGATTGGGATCATAATTGTATTCTACTACTACATGGAAATACTAGACAAGTATTTCCATCTTAGGTCATTGACCAATAGGTGTCACCACCTGGCTCATCAGTGTTCGTTTTGTTTTAAACATTCCGTGTGGCAATAAATCGCACATGGATAATTTTAAACAATTCATCATGAGATGAGTGAATATGGTCGACATATATTCACTTGACTGGTTAGAATTGTGGTCTTTTTTAAGATGTTCTAGATTTAAAATTGTAGTTTATTCACAGGCACTTAGAACAAAGGTTTTCTGCAGTATCACAAAAACATTCAAACTATGCACTTTATAATTGGCAATTGTAATAGTTTCATTTGTATATAATGATATCGGTTAATTTTTATTTCAATTTATTGGGACATCTTATGCATTAATTCCTTAGAATTATTTACTCTGCTAGAATAACTATTCACTATTTATGGAATTGAAATTTGGAATGTAAAAGTTAATTCTCTCATCTGATATTTGGTAATGGTAATTTTAGTTAACGTCGTACTAGAGCAACACAACATCTGATATTTGAGTATGCTGAGAAAAGATTACGGGTTGAAGCAGAAGGTTATTGGAATTGATACATATTTTGTCCCAAGCTAAAAAATTCCACTGAATTCGCATGTTCTGGGGGATGCATTACACTTGTTCGATGTTGTTCAAGAGAAAAACTTCATTTTTTGTTTATATAAAACCCTTTTCGTATGCTTCGAATATACCGATAAAATACTTGTCAATGCTCAAAGAATTTGAAAAATCGAACATATTTTATTTAAAAATTTTGTATTTTTATGTCATCTTATTTTCCTATTGGTGACATTAATTTTTATCAAAAGCAGGTTTTGAACCAATTAATTCTCTTATATCAAAATAAGTAAAGCATTTTATTTATAATTGATAAATATAGAATGCAAAGCAATTCTGAAATTTGCATGAAAAGTTCATAATATGGTGTCGGTGGGATCAGACCTTATTTATCAGAGTTCAAAAAATTCACTACCCTGGTTAGGGGTTAAACTAAAAATAATCAAAACTGCCCGATATCCAGATGGAAAAACATTGCACATGCTTGTCATTTTGGGGCACTGATCTATTCATATTTACTCTATCATGTGATTAATTTTGCTGTTTCCTGTTGCATTTTAATCTTTAAAAAAATTTGCCCAGCTATATTTCCTAATACATTAATGTTTAACATAAAAAATATTAACGTTTAAATAAGTCAAAACTATCTAAAAACTACATTGTGATTTGCATGTCTCATGTTGAAGAAATTTAAGCTTGTACGGGCAAGGAATTAATTAAAACCATTAATATGATTTAAATCCTATAAATCCAATTTAAATTTTAAAATGCGATTTGAAGCAAATAAATCGGATATTTTTTAATTTTTTATACCCTGCTATTTGTATACCAAATAAATAACAACATGCATTTCCTTTCATCATTGCATTTAGAAATTACAAAGGCTGTCCCATTTTAATGCATATGACATTGTATTGATTTAGTATGGTTTGTTACTCAATGTGTATTTCATTGCAAGTAAAGGAAATTAAATGGGGACAATTTTATTTAATAGGGGATCTATATATTACAAAAGCAGAGTTTAGCATCTGTCTGTACTCTACAAATCTACACCATTTGACTAATCCACACATATTCTTTAAAAGTTCTGTAAAAACTGTAGGCTTTAAATTAACCCCAGTGCAATTTGTTCTCGGTATGTAGAGGGGGCTAAAAAGAATTTGTAATTATCATAGAAATAATATTAAGTGCTATTATTACACATCGAGATTGTTTTACCATCAATGCTGGAAAAGTAATCTGAAATGGTACAAATTTATTTTCAGTGTTTAAATTGATGCTTATGTTTCGACTTATTTTTATTTTGATCCAAAATATGAATATTTCATTGGTATTAGTACAGGGGATGACAGAAATAGAAAAATTAGGAGCTAGCCCAATTTTTTATGAGCCAGGACCCTGCAATACATATATTAATATTTTTTCAAATGCTGAGTATATCGCAGAACTTACACACATGCACAGTAAATAATATGCTATTCATAGTGTAACTGAGGCAATAAAAAAATAATATTTTTATTATCTACATTAGACATTTTGCTCCATTTTTGACCGTTTATTGCCCAATAAATTCCATTCTTTTTTCATGAAAAATAAACGTTTTTTACAGAAACAGAAAACCTAGGTGCCAAACCAAATTTTTTAGGCGCCATGGCAACTGGGATTTGTTGTGCCCTGTAAGAGTATTTCATTTTTTGCATAACTTACAGTTTGTAAGGTAGGTAGGTATTTAATTTACTTCACACTGGAGCAACACATCAGGCTATTGGTGACGGTTCGGGATCAACCCCTGAAGGGAAAGATCTGAGAACACCACGTAATTTTGAATCATGGTCAGATGACAACAGTTTGCAAGGGAAATATATCTATTAAATTATAAAACTTCACTGGCAATATAAATGTAATTATGCTACTCTGCATCTGGCAGCCAGAATTGATTCATATTTTAGTGTAGATAAAACAGAAATGCTGTCATAGTTGAGAATTTCGTAGTTTTATGACTGTTATAATTTTTACTGGAGAAATTAGAATTGTGTTGGGAGAATTTGAATGAATTTAAGAAGGATAAAATATAATTAAAGACATGCATTCATTTCTGGACAGTATGTGTATATTTTGACTAACTTAACTTGGAAAAAAAAACAATAAAAATAAGATGTGTAGCTTCTGATTTTAAAAAGACAGGTAACATTAAAATAAAGCTTTATTAAACTAAGACAGGCAACATTAAAATAAAAATAGGTAAGCATATGTCGCAATTCAGATATTTTTGAATTTTGGCATTGGGTTTCTGTACACAGCAATTAAAATTAGGTAAAGTTACAATTATTTTTCCTGAGTTTCAAACTATATTATTGGGTTTTATTGCAAGCTGTACTCCATAGTCCATCTACACTTGTTATTTAAAATACTTTAGTTATTTTGGATTTTTTATCCTTTGCACAATTAACACCTAAAGTTACAAAGTTATCAGATTGATGTTTTTCTTACAAAAGAATTTAAGAGGCATTTATAATCACTCCAAAAATCCAAATCAACTCTTGAAATGATCACCTTAATACAAATCCTTCGTAATTTTGCCGTACAACAGAGAAGCGATGTATGCAAAATTTATTTCGTATAGATTTGTATTTGCATCCAAAGTAAATAGTAGAAACTACAAGTATAAAAATATTAACAAAAATTATTTTTGCACACCTAGATTTAGACACCTAGATGATTTTTCAATGAAAGTAACAACTTTAATCTGATCACTTTTCAATCAAAATTCAACCAACTCAATCGCTGCAACACCAGGCAATTCTGCTAGCATTGGTATAAAGAATTATTTAATAACTATTTCTACCCCAAATCTAATGTTCTTGAAACTTGGGATGCACATTTCACTCATATGGCTTCTGTTTAGATCCTCATAAATGAAACCATTTTGTAACAGCTTTCAGAAAGAAAGCATTCCCTACAATGTGGAATAGTGTAATTTTTGAAAACAGAAACCACTAATGCCTAGTACTAAAAACAGATTAAGTAGTAACAACACATTCAAATTGATCCACATACCCTCATACCAAAAAAAATAGTATTTTTAGTTCCTAAATAACACTAAAAACAAACTACTAAATAGTAACACATTCAATTTGATCCACATAACTTCACACCAAAAAAAATTAGTAGTTTTAGTGTACCTACAATCAACAAGAGTAATATCATAAATTCTTAAACTTCACAATAATAATCAAAATAATCAACATTATTAGTAATTTCACCAAAAAATAAATATACCACTCCATTAATGCACATTGAAAGCTTATTAAATACATGGAAAATAGTTAAGTTTAATACACATAACATGTCATAAAATCTTAAGAATGTGTTCATTATTCTAAAATCTACTGCTACTTGACATTTTATTGTCAAAGAAACAAATTCAATTTACTTCCATTATGTAGCTACAAAAACTTAACAATTGTAAAAATAGAAATTGAATTAAACTAAATTTTAAAAAATTTGGCCTTAAACAAAAAGTTTGTGAAATATTGAAATTGAATACACTTCAATAAATATTATTGGTGAACAATTTAGATCCACATTATAAAAATTCTTCGAAAAAGGCATACTTGAAAAAGCTTTTAAACATTCTTAAATTTAAAACAATAAGAACAGTTAGAAGATAAAAAATAAATTTGGATACTGAATTTTATAGTGTGTTTATGTTCACTGTCATCGCCAGCCAACAATTGAAATGTTTCCACTGTAGTGAATATGTCTGTTTCGGAAGGCACAGAGGTGTTCACAAAAACTTTCCACACATACTTATGACTTCTTACGAGTATGGATTAGGCGATGTCTTCGTAAGTTAGAAAGGTTTGAAAACCCTTTGTTACATACTTTACAGATAAAAGGTTTCTCACCTGTGTGGCTACGTGTGTGATCAGTTAATTTACTCTTTTGTGAAAATGTTTTCTTACACAACTGACACTCATATGGCTTCTCTCCAGTGTGGATACGTGAATGTATTCGTAAACATGAATTTAATGCAAACTTTTTTTTACACATTTCACATTTAAAAGGCCTATCACTTGAGTGTACAGTCATGTGATCTTTTAAATGTCTCTTTTGTGAAAATTTCTTCTTGCATACTTTGCACTCAAACGGTTTTTCTCCATTGTGCACACGCATGTGCACTTTAAGATTCCAATCATCTCTCAGCACTTTGTTGCATGTAGTACACTCTAGTGGTTTCGCATGGGTGTGGAGTCTCAGATGCCGTCGTACGTCGTATTTCCTTCTGAAAAATTTTCCACAATGGTCGCAACCAAAACGCCTTTGAACTGGGAAATCTTTCTGTTTAACTACCTCTGATTTATCATTTGAACAATCATGTTTTCTAGATATTTGTGATGGATGTGGAGAGCTTTCAAGGTTTGGGGTGTCCTCATCCTCAGATGAAAATGAGCTTTGCCTGGAGCGCGATAGTTTACGTTGATTTACATTTGACCCATCAGGAAACATTTTGCTGCCAATATCAAATCTAACCAGTTTTATTAAATTAAGGGTTTTCTTTAGCCAAGTTGTGTGGTGTTTTTCAATATCCTGCTTTCTGAAGTGCAGGCACATATAGTATGGCTAAGGACTTAAACTACCTACACAACTTCACTGGTTTAACACATCTTTCAAGTTTGGTAGATGCCCTTATTATATGTTATATGTTTTATGGTCTTGGTGGGATCTGTTTAGTGAATGCAGTGTCTCCTAGTCATATAAAGTGTTCTGTATAATCAGGACAAGAAATGGTTCAAACTGAGCCCCATACTTCAAGTATTCTTTCTCTACCTTTCAATCTTGTATTCTATAATTCCACCGAGGAAACAAACTTAGTCTTTCTGCCATTGAAAAAACAAACACATAAACTAAAACCTAAAGAACACAAACAAATCATAAATATTTCAAATACTAAAGGGACAATACACTTTCAAAAAGTAAAATGTTAAACATATAGCTTTGTCATGTCAATAATTATATTTACTCTGCATACCTCATGTCATCAAATGAGTAGTTGTGCATTAAAATATTATAAATGTATTTGAAATTTTGTTAAAATTCATAAATTATACTATTATTTGTAATAAAAAAATTTTAAATTACATTTCTACTTACCTAATGATCATTAAAAACAAATTTAAAACTGTATAAACATAGTTGCAGAAATTTTAACGATGGAAAAAATGTCTAACCATGAGTGTTCCTAATTTTTTAATTTACTGCAATCAGACTGTTTTTATAAAATTCAAACCAAGAGTAACATTTCAAGTTAGAATGGCTAATAATCATTTAAACAAACACCAAATGATATATGCTTTTTGCATTAAAGATCTTCATTTGACGTAATACTTTTTAAAACTCACTTTAGTATACCTGTACCTATTCAAAAAATAACTACGGCAAAACGTTAAAACCAAATATATTGAAGGATCAAAGTTTAGTAGAAGGAAACCAGAAAAAAATCATATTCTGAAATATTGTTGAATGGGGAATATAAAATGATTTTAAATTAGTCAAAACAGGTATGTACAGTTTTAACGTTGCATGAAATGAAGGGCACACAGCAGGTCACAAATGAAATGAAGGATAACAATATTTTGTTAATACAACATTAGTCAATAATATAGGGCATTTGTTGTACGTTTTCCTATTTAAATATACATATTCACACAATTTTTTTAATACAAATCTAAAATCATTCATACTTTAAATAATTAGACTACTTTCATGGTTACTGTCGTAACCATGAAATAACCTGAATTTGAACCCTGTTCTTTAACAGTATGCCACCTTAGAAATAAATTACAACTTTTGGAATAAATTTACTGGTAGTTAAAATTACATTTCAAAATCAGATTTTTTCTTTGAACTAAATAAAATTAGTTTTATACTTAAAAGTTCAAAAATCATTAAATATCTTCTTGGATATTCTGCATTGATTTGTACTGATGCCTACAATTTTAATTGGTACAAGTTCAAAATATACTTCTGAAAATTTTTAACTTTCTATCTCGAACACTAATGATAAAGTGAACAAACACATGGAAGACACATAATTGGAGAAAATGGAAAACTATACACTCAAACCGAATAATTTCGTAATCAACTTAATTTGCACGCCTTACTGTTTTAGGATTTTATTTTCATAATCTTGGCTTTTCAAAGGTTGTTGGGAATTTAAAAAACTCTTGCGAATGCGAATTTTACAGAAGCATTTGTATTTTTTAGATGAATTGTCAAATCAAAACAAACAATAGACACACTTGAAGAGTACGCTATGCTGGCAAATTTGGTCTTACCATTTCTTTCTTCCGAGAATTTTTGTGGATGTTTGTCGAAAAAAGTCGAAAGCAGAAGAAATTTGTCTTCCAATTTAAACCAGAAAAATTCAGGATAAGAGAAAATTTCATTCAAAATACGCGCATTGGGATGCAAACAAAAGTAAAACAACGGAAACAAATCAATCTTTTCACACAGCTTATGAAAATGAGTTCAGGTAAGTAGGTAGTTAATTAACGTCGAACTCATGTAAGGGACCGGACCATTAACGACGTTCTGGGAAAAAACCCGAAATGAAAGATCCGAAGACAAAACGTCGTAATTTTGAACTAGGTCAGATTACAAGATAATGAGTTCAAAGAAAACCAATGAAATTGAAGTACGCTTTTTGGTGCGCAAAACAGCACCAGGGTTCATAGATTCCTTCTTGGAAATCTCGGCCACAGAGAAGTAACAGACAGAGGGATCACTGCAATAGGAAGTAATGGACTTTTAAATAACATGGGAAATTGGATAGACGCTAGCGCCCTCGGTGCGGATCACTACTATGGCTTCCAATCCAAGACTTGTTTCCATAACAACCGAACTAAGTTTCCATAACAACTAACTATGGCTGTTTTATTATATTTGACACGCCATTTGCATTTCTAATTAAAAGCTAGGTATTCTTTATATGTTTTTCGCACAAATGCTTAAAATAGCAATTTTTTAATGTCTTCTAAACTTTAAAAAAAACCTTAATTTTTTTAAACATTTATGAAATTTTACTACTGTATGAAATTGTTTCTATGATTTTAGTTTATTCTTTTACGTGAATATTTATTTTGATACGAAAATATTCCAAAACAAGCTATTTTTCGATTTTTTTTACTTAGAAGATTGTTGATCTCTGTTGATATAGTCTGAAAAATTATTTGAACGAAAAAGTAGGTTACAAAATTTAATCAAATAATCAGGTATTTAGTCTGTGATGAGGTAGATCATCAATTTTTGAACAAATTGTACAATTTGGAAAAGGAACTGTAATAAAGTGTCCATATCCATTACAATTTCAGACTACTAAGAAGGGTAGTGGGAAAAATGAACTCCAACTTGAAAACGTCTGGCACTCCGTTGGAATACAAGTTGCACCATTGAAACTAGGCATTCCGTCAATTTAGTCTGGCAGCTTCATCCACCCAAATTCAAAGTAATTCAGGCTGCACGAATAACTTTAACTGGAAAAGTTTCTTAGATATGTCATAAACATAAAAAATACAAATGTATATAAATTAAATGTGCTATAAAAATTATATTTTTTATTCTTATCCTCTAATGTGTTGGTATTTTTTATTTTCATTTTATAGTTGACCACTGGGTGATGACAAAGTAAAGTCAGCCGTTTTCTGTGTGGTAACTTCGTTTATTAATTTATTCTTTCGATTCGTCGATGGTACATTCTTTTTACAGTAGTTACCATATTTCTGGAAAAATGGTTGGCCACAACCGAAAGATGCTCCGTCTCTTTTTTTTAGCGTTTTTGTTTCCTGTCGTTCTCCCCTTCTGACCTTCCCTCAATATTCAGGGTGCTAAGCCCTAACCTTGCCAGAGGGTCAATCCTTCTATTGGCCGAGTCATTGCGCCATTTCAAATATCAACCTCATTGCGTGAAGGGTGAAAGCGCACACGTTCCATTTTCTCGGAATCGAGGGGGTCTCCTCAAGTTCAGGGATTTGTTAGGGGAATGTACATTGACACAAATAGCTTGTAGGTTGTGTTTCCCCGCTTTTAGGGCAAAACAATATCTGATGTGATTGTCATATCACAACCACCATGCGAACAAATGATGGCACCAAATACATATGTGGAGCCATTTTATGTCCTTGATAGTTCGAGAAATATCTAATTATTCTATAACGTGAAGTGGAAAATTTTATGCATTAATCCCTGGGAATTCTTCACACTGATTGCATAACTATTCTGTATTATATATATACACACTCATTGCCATAAAAATTTGCGCACCAAGAAATAATTGTGGGATCGTAACGAAACTTGGCATGAAGGTACATGTCGGCCAGATATGAAATGATTAGAAATGCAGCGTGATTGCGCATTGCGTAATGCCACTAGAGGGCGATGAACTTCGTTCTATTTGGAGTATAAAACAGGTAAGCAGAGCTTGTTTGAGTGTTCTGAAGTATAAGTGTACCAAATTTGGCGTGGATTGGTCAAACGGTGTAGATTTGTATAGAAAATATACACACATACACCCTTTCTTATACATATAGATTAAGTGTGGCCTTTAATTCCGGAGGTAAATTATTTGACAACAATCGCTTGATCGTTTGTCGCTTCGTCGTTGTTTGATAACTTCTCTAAGAATAAAGCAGTGTATTATTTAAATAACATGGTTTTCAGATCGAAGTTTGAACGCAAAGCCGCAGACTCTTCCTGTCATTGCAGCCACGCCTTCAGTACATAAACGTACGCAATTTTTCCGTGAAATCTTGTTTGTATCCAAGTATTCATTGGTCACTTCAAAGATTTTCTTCTCGGTTGTTTGTTTCTGAAATTGTTTGTAGAATAAATAACGTTCCTTCAACCCTTTCTTATCAGGAATTCGAAGTGCAATTAGCTGACAAAAATTCAACCTACAGAGAAAATTTCGGAACTTTACAAATTTTCTGGTTTAGTGTTCCTTCTATACAAACTGTCTTCGATTCTCCTGTTGATCTTATTGATTGTGAAAGTGTTACTTCTTTATTTTGTTTTACTTCATCGATTCCAAGCACAATTTTGACAATTTCCATGGAAGCTGATGAAATGAGTGATTTTGCAACTGTGAGGCTGTTTGGCTTTAGCAATCAATCTCGTGACCTTGTAACTTGCTTCTAGAGACCGATTAGATACTGTTGTGGCTTGTCTCATGAAAGAACTTTCCTATTGAATTCGCAGACGTTTCAAATATTTGAAATACTTATCTGTACGAAGGAGGCTTGGTAGAAAGGTGCCGATGTAGTTTACTTGTTCCATGTATAGTGCCGATGTAGTTTACTCTCCGTCACCCCATAATCAAGAATTTGTGGTTCAATTTTTCGAGGCACGCTTCCAGCCTTTTCGCGACGCGTTGTTTCGCGGCACATCGGTTGGTAAGCACTGCTCTAGAGACACCCGAATCCTCTACAGATCCCCACACTCCATCAAGGGAATCGCCGATAAACCCAGCTGTCACTTCCTACCAAAGCACTGATAGTCAGTTTTCACTGCCACGGGTCTCAATCACCGATGAAGGTCAACCGATATAAGCTGATATCACCAGCGACGGTCTTAGCGGGCGTCTAGTACGTCACTGGACGCCGAGGCCTCCCTGTTTAGAGGCCCTACGGCCTAGTGCCAGGGGTAATGTCAGCAATTATAACGTGTTGACACCAAATTGTTTGTCACATGGGAAAGTAAAAAGCACAAAGGAAAAGAAAGTTAATTAAAAAACAGAATTGGAAATGATGTACTCCGTAATTGGCTAGCATTCTCCATTTCGGAAGCATTATGCATACTTTCATGCATGTTGGTTGTTTGGTGGTGCAAAATCAAAACGTTCAAATTGGTCATCATCATTCAGACTTTGGTCATTTAAAGGTCTATCCTATTTTCCTTGAAAGGAAAATAGGTATATAACGATTTACAATAGCAATTGGAATAAGAAGCAAATCGCTGGAAGGAGGTGCTAATTGTTCAATTTGGTCAAATTAGGATTATAGATTCTCTGGGTTTACCATTTCGAGGATACGGAAGTAAAAAATTGAAGCTTCAAATTGCGGGGTTTACCTAAGGTTACTTAAGTTTATTTCAACACGTGATTCCATATTACGCGAGCATTCATCAAGTGAGAGAAGACCAAATTCCTTAGTGACAGAATCAGGAAAGAACAAATAATGTCTCCTTCTTCCACCAAATCAGAAATAATACGTTTATGTGAAGAATCAAAGTTTTTTTATACTGATTGCTGGTATTACCACTGATATCAGTCACATATATCAGCTGTCCGTTTTAATCTGCTTTGTTGTAAATCAAGAGTCTAAATGTGTTGACATTCAGGGGTGAAAACAGTCCAAATGAGAAAAAGAGGAAAATTTACGCAGCGTTATTTTGAACTACAAAAATAGCTGAAAAAGAATATTATATTTGTGTACTAATGTGTGTACAGAACAGTGGGGCAGCCAGAAATTTTTTCTGAGGGGGGGGGGGGTAGGCAAATTTTTAGTCTGATAAAACCCTATAAAGTCTACTAAAATCAATAAATTTGTCTTTGGAATTAGGGAGGTTAACCCAACCTCCCATGGCTTTGCCACTAGTACAGAATATGTGTTTATGTTAAGCATGTATTTTTGCCTATTACTTAGCTTTATAAGCTCTACGAAATCCACTATAAACAATGAAATTTGTCTTTGGAAAAGGGGGAGGGAACACCTTACGAGTAAATTCAAATTTTGCAAAGACAAAAATATCTTGGCAACTCTGTAAACAGTACAAATAAGTTGCATGAAATTGAAAATGATATTTTTATGAATATTTTTTAACATTTCACCAAAGGTGAAAATTTTTCAACAGTTGCAATTAAAAAAAAAACCTTGATACAAAAAGGAACTTAACAGGAAATAAAGATGCTACGTTACAAAAAATTAAATCAAATTAATACTAATTTTAGAAACTAGCACATCTCTCTATATTAAAAAAAAGTTACCGCCGCCGCCGCCGCCGAAGAATTGAAATTTTTGTTGTTTAGCTCCATTCTTAGACGGTTTCCCGAGAAAGTACTGATCGGAAAAATATGAAATTAACATGCTTTGTTCTTCATCGTATTCCCTGGATAATTATTAAGATTTTTTTCCGATGCGGCTATTAGTTTAGGTTTTATTAAGTGTTAAAGTTGAAGAAGTGAAATTTCTTCCGCGAGTGAGCAAAACACATTCAAAATTTCAGTCTTTAGTCGTGAGTTTTTTTTTAAGAGTACCTCTCAACGTAAATTTTTGCGGCTCGTCGAGTTTTTTTTGAAATTTAAATGTGGTTCTTGATAATATTTTTTTGAAATTCGGGAAAAATCGGGACATTTTTGTTATTTTTTTTTAAACTGCCGTATCTATATCTAATTACTATTAGTTTTTAATTTTTAAAATATCGTAGTATACCTCAGAATATACTCTTTCTTACGGTACTATTATTTTTGAAATCGGTTAATAATTAAATTGGATGCGATCAAAAGTTCGTGATACAAAATTCGGAATCTTCGGATATTTTCGCTACGTTTTGTTAAAACCGTATGTCTACGGCAAAAACCATTATTTTTTAAATTTGAGGACATCACTGAATACACTACATTACACTCTTTCTTATGGTACAATTATTTTTCAAATTGGTTAATAAACAAAATCGATGCAATTAAAAGTAGGTCATACAATTTTCGGAACTTTCAGATCGTAACTTCCGATACAAAACTAAAATGGTCTTATCTATATAGTATTACTGTTAGTTTTTAATTTTAAAAATATTGCAGTATACCTCACAATGTACTCTTTCTTACGGTACAATTATTTTTAAAATTGGTTCATAAATAAATTCGATGCAATCAAAAGTTGGTGACACAAATTTCGTATTTTTCAGTTCGCATAGCTGGTTCCGCAAACAGCAGTGGGTTGCATTTTCTACTATCGGGTTTGCCAGATATCAAATTTATCGTAGCAACAATTGCCATAAAAACGATTTCTTTTTATTTGGCGAGGAAAAAGGCTCGCTTTTTTCCCTCTGTTCTCAAGACAGTTTACCGACAAAGTACAATCGTAAAGTTTTGATATTAACACTGTTTACTTAAAATTGTACAGGGAACAAGATACAGAAGATTTTTTACTGATGCGGCTATTAGTTTAGGGTGCATTAAGTGTTAAAGCAAAAAAAAGTGAAATCAATTGCGAAAGAAGTATTGGTTTGAGAAAGCAAACCAAACGGGATTGCGTAGCGATCCCCGGGGTCGGCGAGCGTAAGCGAGCAGGGCGCGAAGCCCTCGCTGTGACGTCATGTACCGGAAAGTGAAATCAGCATAATACGAATTATTCAGATAGTTTCACTCTGTGAAAGGAATGTTGGTTTGCGAAGCAAACCAAATGACATCTGTGAAAGGAGTGTTGGTTTGCGAAGCAAACCAAATGGGATTGCGCAGCAATCCCCGGGGGTTGGCGAGCGTAAGCGAGCAGGGGGCGGAGCCCCCTAGTGTTGTATAAAAAAATAAGTAGACACTAAAAATAAAAATGGTACAGCTTCAGTAACAACGGACTTGGCGCTTTTTTGGCGCACTTCTAGTAGCGAGTAATGAGAGGTTAAGGTAACCCATCTGTATTACGGTTATTGCGGATTTTAATAAAACCTGGGCAAGTGGAAAGTTCAAAAATTTCATTTTGAATGTTCTAGAAAGTTCTTTCAAATTTCGTTAAACTGTCGTTTGATTTCATTGGTTCATTTGAAATAATTATTTCCTTAGCGACTTAAGTGCGTCAAGGGCAGGCCGTTTCCACCGCTATAAACGTAGATTGAAGCTGTACCCTTGTCCTAAATAAAATATAACTTCATTCAGTTTAAATTTACAACCTATTTCGAAAAAAAAAACCCTTTTCTCAAAATCTATATTTTCCTGCAAATATTCTTATTTTCTAATTAAATCAAGTTTAAATCAAATAAAACTTAAAATTAATAACTCGTTTTTTCCAAGAAACAATTTAACTTATCAAAACAATCATAAATATTGCCCTTTAAAGCATCATTTTGAAAATTTCCGTGCAAAAAAATAGCTGCAGTCTATGTTTAAAACGGTGGCCACCGCCATGGCGCACTTCTAAAGTCCCCAAAGAAAGAAGTTTTAAAGGATTTTATAAGTACTTTCTAGAATATTCAAAATGAAAATTTAAACTTTCCGCTTGCCGAGGTCGCCATAAAAGACGAAATACCCGAGCATCTTATTTCCCAGTTGAAAGAAAAATCACATTAAAAACTGATCAACTTAAAATATTTCATTTATACCTTTTCCGCCGCAAAATGACGTTTCACGGCCGCTAGATAACAGCTCCGCTTTTTTAGGAAACCGTAGCTTTACCTACGAAATTTACAACAACGTACGCTAACTACTTCAAAATCAAAGTTCTCCAGGTTTGTCATTAAACTAATAAGCTTCTCACAAAGGATTCTTTTCAAAAAGGAATTTGTAAGACTTGTCAGCTTGCAAAATTTAGTAGTGCAATGTTGGCGATATATGTCTTATTTGGCGCATTATACGTTTATAAAAGACAAAAAAGGGCAAATATAGGAATTTTTCTTAAAAAATGACAAAAATCGGTCATTTTCTCAAAAATTTAAGACAATCCGGAAATAACTACTAAAGTCGGAAGAATCTCATCCCTGTAGTTAGGACATATTCACACTCACTTTCCTTATTATTTTTCTTACATTTATTCCTTGGCTGTGATTCCATGATATAATTTAAGTCTAAAGAAAAAATTGTAGAAAAAGCGGAAATTCTCAAAGGAAAAAAAAAGCGGAAATCCGCGTAAACGAGGAAGATTTTCACCCCATTAGAGAACATTTTCTTGGATTGTGCATGACTCCATTTTGGACGATATAGCTTCTATGCTTATGAAAATATTTTATGAAGAGTGTCAATTTAATAAAAAGTTTTTACGTGGACAAGCATACGACGGTGCCAATGCAATGAGTGAAGCATCATGTTGCGTACAAGGCATTTTAAAGACCTTACATGGCCTTAATTTCTTCCTTCGTTATGTTCACTACCCACCTCAGCAATTAAACCTAGTGTTAGTGCATGCCACTGATAACCGGAAAGCAACAGCAGAACACGTTATACACCAATTGAAATTGGGAATGTTTATGATCATGTTCAGGCAGTGTACACAATTTTCAGTGCATCCAATAGCCGTTGGGATTTATTGCACTCGATGGGTGAAAAATTCAGTCCTATTAATGCAAGTGCTTTTTTCAGAGATGTGCAATCAGAGGTAGACTAAATCCGACGAGTTTGTGCTCGACTGCGAGTCAGTTGATGATTATGAACCTGCGAATATTGATGCTACAAATAGTCATAGAAAAAAACCAAGAAAGAAGTCCAACTTTAAAGTCTATCAAAAACAAGATGGGTGGCTCGTTTGTCAGCCGTCGATGCTATTCTAAGAAATTATTATTGATTGTTTGGCTGAAATTGACCAGAAGCATACTAGTGCTGAATTTAGTGATGCAGTCAATCTACAGGAAAGACTGGATTGGACATTTTTTTATAAATCTCACTAGGCGGCATAAAGTGTTATCTATAGTAGATGCGTGTTCCAGAGTTTTACAAGCTAAGACTGTTGATCTTTTTCTTGTTGTTGAGATTAAGAAAGTTGTGCGAAATTTGAAAATTTTGAGAACATAGGAGTTTATTAAAATTTTAAAAAGTTCTTAAAAAAAGTGGGTATTTATAAGGTTTGGATAAAAAAAAAAAAAAAGACCGATTTTAAGGTTGTACGTGTTCGTTGGACAAAAAAGTGAGTTCTGCAGTGATGAACGACCAGCTGATGCAGTGTCCCATTATAGATATGAAGTGTTCTACAATTGCCTTGATTGAATGATATCAGAACTTAAAGAAAGGTTAAAAGGCTAACCAGGTGCCAAATGATCATTCGAAGCATTTAGGAGGGTAACAACATTTACGATCAACAATGTGAGAATCTCGTCTCACATCCGTTGCTTTATTTGCTATTGAAAAAGATGCATGGGTTGGCCTTAATTTGAATAATATCATTGAATCACACACACATTTGTGAACGCAAGTCAGACGAGGTGGAGTAACTAGTGAGAAATATTATAATGTAGTCGATTTTCAATTTTATTTTCTTCTATACACTGGCAGAATATTACTTCTTCTTCTGTGTTTTGTGTATTCACCTGTTTCATATCATTAACATACTGTTCTGAACTTTTTACTATGCTAATATAAGAACAACAGTATCAAATATGTTTCGAAAGAGGAAAGAAAAAAATGGTTCCTGGTATGTGATTGTGACATTCGTAGTTTTGAAATGAAATGAATGTGTTTTAAAAAAGTAGCATGCTTTTACAAGAGCTTTGTATTCTATTTCAAAAAATGGTAATGATTAAATAATAGAAGCCAATGGTACAACTTAAATGCAGAGTCCCTGGGTCTTAAGATCCCCTCTCCCCACTGGATATCACTAAACCCTCAATCATTACTACCGAATCACCGATTCAACCAGTTATTTTGATATTCCATTAACAAGTAAGAACTGTGATTCAAAAGTATCGGTGATTGAGCAGCACTTCTGTGATTCGCTTAAGGGGGTCCGAGACACAAAAATCGTCACATTTTCGAATTTTTTTAAATTATTTGAAGAATTTCTCTGTGTTTTTCTGCTTAAAATGACGTCTAAATCATGTTTCTATCTTAATTACAACTAGAGATGTAATAATTTTTGTGGTGCGTTGATTTGAAAATCTAACACTCTTGACAGTTGTTGCCATGGCAACGCCATCTGTCTTTAAAACTTTAAATTCGTTTTTCTCCATGATACCTTTTTTTCAAGATTTCCTGTATTCAAATTGCTATAAGTCGAAAACCGAAAAAGTTTAAGGGTTGAAATTTGGAATATATCTTTTTCAAACATCATACTTTAATTTTGATTCAGCAAATTTGAAACAAATATTTACTTTTAAAAATATGAATTTAAAAAAAAGTACCTTAAAATTTTCATTCAAATATTTTTTATTAAATTAATATTTTTTAAATTGCTGAATAAAAATTAAAGTTTATAAATTTGTGAATAATTTACTGCAAGAATTTTGAAAATTTATCAAGAATATTTTGAGTTTTATCAATTTAAAATGACCCCTCTTTTTTTCAAAAAATTTTAATTTAAAATTTTTAAAAAACTTTTGGAAAATTTTTGTGTTGTGATTTTGCTTATTAGTTAGATGGGTAATCAGCACAAAAAAAAATTCAAAATTCTAAACTAATTAATAAAAAAAAATTTCAATATGTCCAATATATTCCACATTGACTAACTCCCGGGCACTCGCGTCGCCAAGCCTGCCAAATTTTTAAGCTGTCTGTCGTTCCGCGGTAATCCCTCCCCCGTAAGTTGGCAACCCACGTCCTTATGCAACGCGCCCGTCTCGTACCGTCGACACTAGCGCGTCTATTGTTTGTTTGTTATCCAGAGGCTTGATTATCAATTATACAAGCGCCTCAGCGTACAGCGTAAGTGTCCGACAAGTTGACTCTGATTGGCTATTATGATCATGTGCCTGAGACGTAAAGGTGTTTCATTTGGCTATTTATCTACGTTTTGGAGCAGATCTCTTTGACTGATAGGAACGGTTTTCGAAAGGTTTTAACATTTTGAACCGAAAATTGTATCCTTTTATTATATAAGTTAATAATTATATAAGTTAGTGTTTTATGTATGCTTTTTGTTACATCAGAATGGTCCTAAACCAGGGATGGATACGACACCATCATCCTAAAGCAGAGGGGCGGAAAAATATCAGCTGGTAGTGAGTTCAGGAGTGGTTTTTAGATTATTTATGTAAAATCAGCGGAAGTTTGGAAAAATAAAAAAAGGGTATTAAAAATTAGGAAAAGTAATTTAGAATCAATTGGAATTGTTTAAAAATAATTTGGATGATCTAAAAATATTTCCGCCAGTTGGGTTCGAACTCGGGAAGTCATCCTCCGCCGCTAACGCCAATCTGATGGTAAGTGACTTTAGCCATTTGGCCATCGTTGCTTCACCAAGAAGAGCTCTTTAAAAGAAGAGTTCATTTTTCCCTCCCCTTATTAAAAGTTGGCGAGAAATACTACTAACAACAACCATACAACATATATATGAGGAGCCAATCAGAGTCAACTTGTCGGACACTTACGCTGTACGCTGAGGCGCTAGTATCAATTATCATCGAAGATGGACACGTTTAAAGACAAATATTTAGGCGAGTTGAAGAAGGAATTCTTACTTGCATTAGACGAGTATAGTTGAAACGACGAAAAAATCGTTTTTGATGTGCAATCCAAACCGAGAAGGAAATGAAGATGTTTGGAAAGCTTCAGCTCACTAACCAACACGATGTCATATATATGTTTCAATGATATAACAACAAAATTTTTATTATTTGACTACTGTCACTTTTCTTGCCGGGGTGCGATTCGTAAATTAGTCTCCATAAAAACTTAATTAATTTCAGGCATTACGCCAGAAAAGATGTGACTGTTTATGGAATTCAAAACAAATATTAAGTTGAAGTGGTGTTGCACAAAAACGGGTTTAAAATACACATCGGATGAGCTCTTGACAAAATGTTACAGCAAAACATTAAATTCTCCGTAAACAAACAGCGCGCGATCACTGCGGTTCGCGAATAATCTCGTGAAACGCGAGAAAGCGCGAGGTTGGCATCAGGGATTGGCGTAGTTGCTAAATCCTTGGCGACGCGAGTGCCCGGGAGTTAGTCAATGTGGAATATCGCGTCCCGGACCCCCTTAACAACAACGAAAATGGCAAAGTAGGAGAATACAAAAATTCCACGTTTTTAACTCTACAAGGGTTTGGAAAAGATATCTCGTCCGCTTAGATCCGTTCCATTTTGTTAATGAGGGACCTCGTCGAGAAAAGGCTATAGAAAACTGCTACCAAGGAGAAATGAAGATCCTAAAACGAAAAACAAACTGTCCCACTGCCAGAATGGATTTTGCACCAAATGCTGAGAAGATTCTGCGGACAAGGCCGAATGAGCCGAGTCTACTTTGGTTGGCCTATAAAATAAATCTTTCGACAGATATAGGTACAGAAAATAGCAGTTCCTGAACAAATAACAGCTACTCCGATGGTAGCATGTGGTTGTGGGTAGTCAAGGTAATTTAAATTTCTTTTCGGAAATCTACTTACTATTGGAGTTGTTATTGTGTGGCTGGTTTATGTCAAGAAATTTAAAAATGACATTTCGGTTTCTTGCTATTTTGTGCCAATATGTAGGTCATGGACAGATATTTTTTTAGGCGCATGGGTAATCGTTATTTTGTGATGTTCTTCAGTTTAAATCTGTGTAAAAAAAACATAGCTTTAAGACATTTTATTTCATCATTTCTATAGAGCTATATTTATTTGTAGAAATGATTAAGCTTCCAGAGGATTCAGACTCAACGACATCCTAAAAAGACCCAAGGTAATTTCTTTTTGGAATCCATTTACGATAAATGCACTCATTATCGGATTTGTTATTGTGGTTGCTTTATGTCGAGTAATTTAGAAATGATATCTTGTTTTCCTCAAATCGTGGGTCATTGATAGATTTTTTAGGAGAGTAGGTAGTCGTTACTTTGTGATGTTCGTCCTTTTAAGTCTATTCCAAAACATTGTTTTTTGTAGACATTTTGTTTTTATAATTTTTAAAAGATAATATTTATTTGTTGAATTGATTAAGCTTTAAGAGGAAGACGTTGGCTCAACGGCACGCTAAAACGACCTAAGGTAATTTTTCTAATACACTGACATAGAAAACACATTGTAAAAATGTTCAGTTGCAGCTATTGTGAATGTACACATGCACTGAACACGTCTTTGAAAAGGCATTTAGTGCAAAAACAACCCGATGAAGTTGTTACAATAAAATATAAATGTTCTAATTGTGAAGTGTTATGAAAAGTTGCATTCGTTGAGGGATTTTCCCATGCTTCTAGCTGAAGACGTTTTGCTAGTTATAATGAAAGTCACAGGAAATGACAAAATAATGTGTTGAGGGATTTTCCCATGCTTCTAGCTGAAGACGTTTTGCTAGTTATAATGAAAGTCACAGGAAATGACAAAATAATGTGGGCATGATATTGTTTGTATGGACGGCACCCATGGTACAAATGCTTACCACTTTGATTTGATAACCCTCCTAGTGCTAGATGAAATGAGGCAGGGATATCCAGGTGCATTTTGTATTAGTAATCGTACAGATTATGAGACAATTGCTTGGTTTTTTTTTGTCTGTCATTAAGAACCCATATGGGGATTTAAAGTCTAAAGTTTTGATGTCTGACATGGCTGAAATCTTTTATAATGCTTGGAACAAAGTCTTTTCTCCACCTGAAATGCGGTTATATTGCACCTGGCATGAAGCAATAATTTGAATAAAATAAAATCTTCAGAGAAGAAATCTGCTGTTTACAAGGTAGTGAGGACTTTTCTGGAGAAGAAAAAAGAAGAAATTTTCTGGTCGCTATATCCGAAAGCACTAGCATATTTTCAAAATGATGACTTAAGTGAATTTGGACACTATTTTGAGAAGAATTATTCAAGTAATGTTAAGAACAGGGCCCATTGCTTCAGGGGACATAGCGGTATCAATACAGACATCTATATTGAAAGGATGCATAGAACTCTGTGTGAAGTATGAATATTTAGATAAAAAGGCATAATAAAAGGCTGGATAAGCAATTAGTGCTTTAGTGAACTTCATTGTAGACAAGAAATTTGATAGCCTTGTTATGAATTTCAAGGGTAAAGTTACTAAGGTGATGGAATTAAGATCTCGACACAACGCTAGTCTTTCTCTTGCACTAAATTCAGTCATGCAGTACCAGGACCGTTGGATTGTACCTTCTGATACGGAAGATATGTATATAATTAAAGTAAGTGATAGTGCAATTGCAGTTTGTATGTGAAGATTGCAATGCTTGTTTACACAAGTTTATTTGTACTTGTCAGATTTCTATGATAAGGGCAAATATGTGCAAGCATATACATCTGGTGTGCCGAAGTAATTCTGAAGGGGTGGATTTGGAAACTGGCAGAAGTTACTGCAGCGTCACAGGAGGATAGGTCATCAACTTTACGGCGTAAAACATGTTACTCTTTTGCAACCAACTTTCAGCGCTTGAAAAAAGATCTAGAAAGCATCGCAAGCAGTGTTAAAAATGTGTTTGAGATCGAAGTTTGTGTTCACAACTTACTTTAACCTGTGAAACCTACAAGGGAGGCATTCAGGCAAAGTGGATAACTGCCAAATTTTGTAGAAAAAGAAATGTGTAATTTAAATAGAAACATATAAAAACAAAGGCTTTATTCTACCAAGAAGAAAAGGATATTCAAGTCTTCTTTGGAAAAACCCACACAGAAGGATAAGAGAGAGAGATCTACATGCATCTCTAGATTGGTGCATCTTATTTGGCAAGGCTTATGCATAAAAATATTAAAGTAGTGTTATTTGAGCCATTTATCTGAAATGAAGAATGTATTACATTGGTCTCTTGATCAAATTAGCCCATATTATGGTAAAGAAATGTGAATATCTTTTCAGTACTACAAATTACCACAAGAAATTTAAACCTTATTAAAAGAGAAGCTTTATAACTACTTGCATTCTTAAGTCCTAAAATGTTCTATTTGCTATGCTATGAAGTACATCTGCTTCTCTAGTTGACAGTATTAATTAAAGTTTTGTTTTGAAAACATAAGTATGAAAAGAGTATTAGGTAAGTAGGCTTACTTGCTTGTTCAGAGCAAGATAAAGATAAACTGCTCTAAATTGGTTTGAATTCAAAATGGTTATGTAAACAGTCATCTACTTGATTCAAGAGATTTTTGTCTCACTTATTTGGATGTTAATGCTAAAGATGAAGGAAAATGCTGAGACCAGATTGTCTTAAAATATGCACTCATTGAGCATGTTGTGCTATAAGAATTTCCTTGCTTAAATGTTCAATATTTTGAAGATTGCATTGTTTGTTGATTTTAAGTTGTGTTCAACTAAAAAAAAATCCACCTAGTGTGTTGCACATGTGTTACATACATATAACTATTTTTGAGGATATATGTTATTGATGTACTTGGTAAATAGTACATTGCAAAATTTAACACTATTTTATGTAAGCTCAGTGATTAAATCTTAACTAATGATTGTAATAATTTTTTCTTTGAGTTTTTGAAATATTCCATGAAAATAACACACCTTGTCTCTAAGGTTTCTGCTTTGGTCAAATCGTGTAAATGGGAGATGGTAATTGGTTAACTAATGAATCAAAGCTGAAGTCTTATTGCATGGAGATGTTTGCCTGAAATATTTTTTTTCTTCCCAATAAGGTTTCTGCTTTGGTCAAATAATGTAAATGAGAAGTAGTTGTTAGCTTAACTAATCTACAATCAAAGCAAAAGCCTTGTAGCATGGAGATGTTTGCATGAAAAAATATTTTTTTCTTGCTTGTAAGATTTCTGCTTTGGTCAAATCATGTAAATGGGAGATGGTAATTAGCTAACTAATGAATCAAAGCTAAAATCTTATAGCACGGAGATGCTTTTATGAAAAAAAAAATTCTTATTTGAATTTATGAATATATTTCTGAATTTTGAAAATGTTTTTCTTTTTAGGTTGTTGCTTTATTGCTGAACTACTAAATGATATTTGTATTTGATCTCTTTTGAAAGGGTATCAATTATGAGTATTTTTTGGTACAGATATCCATTCTGAAGGGGAAAATATATGAAGCTGAAATGAATAAATACAAGTTGCATTATTGCTGTTTGTTTTAATAAAAAGGAAAATAATCTTGATAAATACGTATTTTCAGTAAATAAAATAGCATTGTATGAAGTATTATGTCAAAATTATTATAAATGTGTAAACATGTATAAATAATTGAACTGAAAACGCAATAAAAGCATCACAGTACATAATTTGTTTTTCAGTAATAAGCAGTACAAGAATTGGATATTTTAATTATGGGCGTAAGACTGATATCATTAAAAGCGCACTAAAGCCCAAACAGATATTTAGTTGTGTTTTAACTAGAAGTACCAACAAAATTCAACAGTCATAATAAATTTAAATAAAATAAGTTACTAGATTAATGTCATCAGTATTAAGATAGAATAAAGCTAAGTAGAAACTACCATGATGATAAAAGGGAAAGCCAAGTTCAGTGCTGTTGCATTGGTCTTGATTACATTGAAGTACTAAATAAAGGAATAAATAGAAACTTCAGATGAAAAACTACAAAGTTTTTTTTTTTAATATAAATGCTGTTGGTCTTGGTCCTTACTTTTTAAACTTGTAATTAGTTTTGGGCCCTAGCTAATCATTTTATACATAAAATCTAAGAATTTGTCATTTTCATTCATCCTGAGGAATGGTGTGAGTGGAAACAGTTAATCTAAGTACTGTTTTCATATCTTTTTTGCTTTGTTGGGTCAATAGGAAGATGTGAAATTCAGTTTTGATATGTCGAAGTTTGAAAATGCTTCCAGGTTGGAAGCTGTTTCATTTATTTCCACAAAAGAAAAATACTGTGATTTTTTTTCAATCTGCATTGTATTTTTATAGAAAAATGAAATTATTTCCATTAATTATGTACAAATAGTTTTTTTAACAAAATTAATTAATTGTCACCAATCTTTCTTAGTTTTCTTGTAATTGTTCTTTGAAAAAAAAAACACACTGACACCACACCAGTCTTATGAAAGAGCAACTTCACAAACATGCAATTCAAATTATTCTTTAATTTCCCAGTATACTTTTATCGAACCTCAATTGCTTTGTCTGAGAGGTGGCTTTATCTTTTGAACATATTTGCTATAAGGTGATCAACCATTCTCCTCTAGGGAGGACAGTCCTTTTTAAAAGTTCCTCCCTCGCAAAGTGTCCTCCTTTTCGATGTGTAAAACCTAATTTGTAAATTTTTAAATATGTAATAAAAAAAAATCCCTATAATGATGAAAAAACAGCTTATTTAATTTTATGAAGGCAGTAACTTTGTTGTGACTAAAATCAGTGAAAAAAAATAATACTTCTCAAAAATGCAACAGTTGCGATTTCCGATTGTTACTTTATTATTTTATTAAAATTAACTAGTGATGTCTTCTGTCGAAGCGAATTCTGACTTCGTCTCAGGTACATTGGAAAGATATTGAATCTTAAATAAAAACTGGTGCCTAATATTCAGTTATTGCCTAACAAAAAAAAAAAACTCAAAACCTCATAAGTTAACTAATATTAGAATTTTTAAAAATAAGATAGGTTTTTTAAATTAATGAATAAATATACAGAGTGTATGTATAATAAATTTTAATTTCAATAACTTAGAAAGTTATTTGTTATGTTCATTTGTGCTGATATCAAAAGTCGAGGGTAATATTAACATTAAAATAATGTAAATTAATACATTTTACTTACTAAGTAGTGGTTCGAAAGATCGATGTGACTTTTTATACAAAAAAGGTTCCCCATCCCTGGCATATATATTGAGAGTTCAGCATTTTCTCTCATGCCTGTAATCTAAAAAACTTATACCAAACCACAAAATTAAGAGTAATATCTAGTTTCCTTAAAGAAAATAATATTTTTGGATACCGACCTAATGTGGCATTTTCCACAGATTTCAAATACGTTGAAATTTCTACTCTTAACTTAAACGGTCTAGAACAGCGGTCCCCAACCCCCTGGCCGCACAAGGAACATTAAATTATTTCCATTTTATTTACTGTGGTGCATTTCTCTCGGGTTTGTGCGACTTTTCATGAACGAGAGGTTAACCGGGAGCTGAGAGACGTCACCTAAAGCCGCACCAATACCGCGCATGCGCAAAATAACGTGATATCGGGGTGGTTTTAGGTGACGTCTGGAGCTGAGCGACAGTGGAGTTGTGTCCCCTACCCTCCCAGATTAGGGAATTAATTAAAGAGAAAAACCGAGCCAGAAAGACTTGGCAACGAACGCGAGACCCAACTGACAAGAGACACATGAATAGAGCACAGCAGAAGTTCAAGGATGCAATCCAAATATACTCACAACAGTCTTGGACTAATTACATTACTTCACTGTCAACAGAGGATTGTTCCCTCTGGAGAGCAGTGAAGAAATTTAATAAAACTTCCACCCGCATTCCGCCCCTAAAGGGCCAGGCTAACACTGCATACACAGACACCGAAAAAACTGATATCTTAGCTAATACCTATGAACAACAATTCACCGAAAACACCAACAATGACCCTGATACAACTACTTTTGTAAATGACACTCTGACTAAATTCTTCAGTACTACTCCCACTGATTTTATTAAGCCTGCCACCCCCTCTGAAGTCGTTGACTACATCGGGAAGATTAAAACCAGAAAAAGCCCTGGAATAGATGGGCTTTCTAATACCATGTTGAAGAAGCTCCCTTTGAAAACCGTATTTATCATCACCCATCTGATAAATTATATTTTGTCTCTGCGACATTTCCCTCAACCTTGGAAAACAGCTGTAACTGTCCCAATCCCGAAACCAAACAAAGATACTCGACAGCCTGAAAATTACAGGCCGATTAGCCTTCTCCCAGTACTCAGCAAAGCAGCTGAGTACATAATTAGTATTAGACTTGATACTTATTGCAATGAGTCCAACATTCTCATTCCTGAACAGTTTGGTTTCAGAAAACAGCTGTCTACCACCCACCAACTACTCAGAGTCACTGAACACGTCTTGGACGGTTTTAAAAACAAAGAGAGCACTGGTGCAATCTTCCTAGATGTGGCAAAGGCCTTTGATAGGGTTTGGATCTACGGATTAATTCACAAATTAATCACCTTTGGCATCCCTGCCTCACTCATAAGACTAATCTTTTCCTACATGACAAGTAGGCACTTTGTCGTTCGAGTCAACAAATCCCTCTCTACTACTCATGCCATACAGGCTGGCACACCACAGGGCTCAATATTGGGACCCAAATTATTTAATCTGTATATGAACGACATTCCACGAAACCCATCATCTATTCTTTGCATGTTTGCGGATGATACAGCCGTGTTAGCCAGACACCATGATATTACAGATGTCATGACATCACTTTCAAATTATCTACACACACTTGAAACCTGGCTTACTGCTTGGAAAATTAAAATCAATGTTGACAAATGCCAAGCTACTTATTTTACTAGGACAAGAGCTATTCCTGATCCCCCTGTTCTATTTGGAAAACCAATTCCTTGGTCCCCTAATAGTAATTATCTCGGAGTCACATTGGACTCGAAATTAACATGGAAAGATCACATTTCCTCCCTTAAAACTAAAGCATCCATCGCTAGAAAAAACCTTTACCCCTTAATTGGCCGTAATTCGATTCTTTCAACTGACAACAAGTTGCTCCTTTATAAAACCATGATCAGACCAAAAATCAGCTAAGCCAGTCATGTCTGGGGATATGCAGCAAAAAGTCACCTCCATAAATTAGAAACTTTTCAAAATTATACTCTCCGTATTGTCGGGGGTTACCCCTGGTATTACAGAAATAATAAAATTCTTGAAGATATCAAAATGTCTAAACTCAAAGATTTCTTCCGTAAACTCGCTATTAAATTTTATACCAATCTCGATATTATCGATAATCCTGCAAATCCCCAGATATGACCATCACCAAACAGAATTTAGTAAAAGGCCTAGAGCCATTCTTAATTAATTTTTTTATTTGTAACTCTTAATTTTCTTTATATTTTTTCCTTAATTCATGTCACTTAGCATCTGTAATTGTTGATTAAAATTCGACTCTCTGTGACCACTCCCACTTGAACCATCCTTCACCGTCATTGGACAACAAAACTTCTTCTACCAATGATATTAATACTGCCTAATCAAATTTTCTCATTCAGCACCAGACACGTTCCTGAAGAAGGTAGAGGGCACATCGCCCAGGACCTTCGGCCTACCCCCTCCATCAGTGGAGTTGTAGGTTTGGTAAAGAGAAGATGTGTATCGCTCTTCTTTCTGTTCACAGGTACCTTCTCAGGTTTAAGAGTGAATGGTGTACGTGTATATTGTGTAATCATATTTAACCCACAAATTAGCAAAAATGAGTATGAAACAGAGGTTGTTAGAAAGTTTCCTTGGGAAAAAGAAGAGCCTTCAACATCAAAGAAACATGTAACTTTTAACATAAAATACCACGAGTCCTACTTGAAATATGGATTTATCGCGACAGGCGATTCCCACACACCACAACCCCTCTGCATAGTTTGCGGCGACAGCTCTCTAATGAGGCAATGAAACCTTCAAACCTGCTTCGCCACTAGAACGCCAAACACCCTGGGTTAAAAAACAAGTCCCTGAAGTATTCTGAAAGAAAATAAACGGGAAGACGACAGAAGAAATTTATGAGGGCCACCACATCAATTAAGAAGAATGCACTGATAGCATTATATTTGGTGGCTAACCGTATTGCTAAGGCTAAAAAGCAATTCACTGTCGGTGAAGAATTGATCTTGCCAAGTAGTATTACAAGGCAATACTACTCGTTTATGTGCGATACCTGTATCAGGAGGATGTGCACTATCTTTGCCAACCAACACCACAGGAGTAGAACTGTTCGTCGCTGGATGGTTATATATCAGGACAACTAAAATGGTCATTTTGTGTCGGCATATGCACAGACGGAGCTGCTGCCATGACCGGACGACTGTCTGGTTTAACTGCTCGGATTAAGGAGGCTGCGCCTGAGAATGAATCTACGCATTGTCTCATTCACAGGGAAGTGCTAACAAGCCGAAAAGTGTCACCGGAATTTAACAGCATATTGATTGATGTCGTTGAAGTTATTAACCACATCAAAGAACACGCTCTTAACTCACACCTGTTTGAGCAGCTTTGTGAGGAGATGGACGCAGAGTACAGATGCCTTCTCTTGTACACAGAAATAAGATGGTTATACAGAGGAAAGTCGTATTGAATTACGAGAGTCATTGCAAAGATTTCTATCAGAAAAGAAGTCACCGCTAGCAGCACATCTCAGTGACAAGGTATGGGTCGCAAAACTGGCTTACATGTGTGACATATTCAGCCTGCTCAATGAAAATATGTGCCTTCAGGGGAAAATGACAAGTGTTTTCAAGTTGGCAGACAAAGTAGCTGCATTTAAAGCCAAACTGGAGTTGTGTGGACGGCGCTTGAACAGATGCATTTTGGACATGTTTCAGATATTAACGGGGATTTTAGGCGAGACTGAGCCTGAACATTCATTCTCCCAGTTGGTGCACGATCCCCTGTCTTTGCTTTTAAAAGAGTTCGAGCGCTACTTCCAAACCACAAAAGACCCACGAACTGGTAAGGAATGGATCCGCGACACATTTGTCAACAAATCAGACGAATCTAGCATGTCTGTGCAAGATCAACTGCTGGATATTACAAATGACGGCAGCCTTAAAACTACGTTCGAGACAACAACTCTGCCGGTGTTCTAGATTAAAGTCATGGCGGAATACACCGAGATTGCAACCACAGCACTTAAATCCCTATTGCCATTTCCGACAACCTATCTGTGTGAAGCGGGGTTTTCTGCAGTGACAGCAACCAAAACAAAACAACGGAATAAACTGGACATAAGCAACACACTTCGGGTGTCATTGACTTCTATTACACCCAGATGGAACTGTCTCGTTGCAAAGAAACAAGCTCAGGGTTCTCATTGATTTAGCGTTCTAGTGAGTTAAATCACTTTACATTCATTTTTTGGTGCAACTGTATTTTATTTTGAAGGCATGTTTAAATACAATTAAATTAAAATTATTAAATCAAAACAATCTAAAATGTAAACAATCAACGCCCCCCCCCCCCTCCAGCGGGCCGCGGTAAAATTATCAAACGTTGACCGGTCCGCGGCGATAAAAAGGTTGGGGAGCACTGATCTAGAAGATAAAAAAACGAACTACAAAACTAAAGTTAAAACAGTTTTTATCGTCTGCTGCAAAATCTTTCCTCCGCGCAAAATGAAAAAAAAAAAATTTAGAATCTGATTTTTTAAGGCTGTTGCCATTCCAAAGAATACAATAATAATTAAATTTCCTCAAATTCATTTTAAAATGTTCTAGATTGAATTTTAATATTCGCCGCGACCCTAGAGTTGCAAAAAATTCAGACAACCTGTGAGCCAAATCCCATTACTGTAAGTGCCATAGATTAGTCAGGACTTTGCGTGCAGGAAACAAACAAACAAACACTTCCTTTTATAATATTAGAGATGAAGAATGTATTATACATTGGTCTCTCGATTAAATTAGTCCATATTATGGTTCAGAAATATGAATACATTTTGGTAAAATGGAAAAAAAAATTAGGCTTATTCAACCAATGATAATGGCCACAAGGAATTTAAACCTAAATGATAAACCTTTGTGAAAAGCATTGTTCACATATTTCACACGTATGGCTTCTCTGTAGAGTGGATACCCAAATGTGTTCTTAAGCTTGAACTATCCGAAAAGTATTTGCTTCAAATTTTACACTTATATGGCTTCTCTCCAGTATGAATTCGCGAATGTTTTCTTAAATTCGAACTTTTCGAAAAGCGTTTGTTGCATACTTCACATGCGAATGGCTTCTCTTTGGTGTGAATACGTATGTGGTCTATCAAGATCGAATTTACCGAAAAGCATTTCCTGCATATTTCACACTCGTATGGCTTCTCTCCAGTGTGGATTAGCATATGTCTTCTTAAGTTAGAAATTTGCGAATAGCGTTTATTGCATATTTCACACTTGAATGGCTTCTCTCCAGTGTGGATTAGCACATGTCTTCTTAAGTTCGGACTTTGCGAAAAGCATTTTTTGCATACTTCACACTCATATGGCTTCTCCGTAGTGTGGACACGTCTATGGGTTGCTAAGGTACACTTTTCTGCAAAGCGCTTGTGGCATATTTCACACTCGTATCGCTTTTCTCCTCCAGTGTGGATACGCATATGTCTTTTTAAGTTCGGAATTTGGAAAAAGCGTTTGTTGCATATTTTACATTCATATGGCTTCTCTGTAGAGTGGATACCCAAATGTGTTCTTAAGCTTGAACTATCCGAAAAGTATTTGTCGCAAATTTTACACTTATATGGCTTCACTCCAGTATGAATTCGCAAATGTTTTCTTAAAATCGAACTTTTCGAAAAGCATTTGCTGCATACTTCACATGTGTATGGCTTCTCTTTGGTGTGGATACGTATATGGTCTCTCAAACTCGAATTTACCGAAAAGCATTTCCTGCATATTTCACACTCGTATGGCTTTTCTTCAGTGTGGATACGTATGTGTCTTCTTAAGTTAGCACTTTGCGTATAGCGTTTGTTGCATATTTCACACTCGAATGGCTTCTCTCCAGTGTGGATTAGCATATGTCTTCTTAAGTTCGGACTTTGCAAAAAGCATTTGTTGCATATTTCACACTTATATGGCTTCTCAGTAGTGTGGACACCACTATGGGTTACTAAGGTGCACCTTTCTGCGAAGCGTTTGTCGCATATTTCACACTTGTGAGGCTTCTCTTCAGTGTGGATACGCATGTGTCTTCTTAAGTTAGGCTCTTGCGAAAAGCGTTTGCTGCATATTTCACACTCATAAGGCTTCTCTGAAGTGTGAGTACGCAAATGTATTCTTAAGTGCGCGCTTTGCGAAAAGCGGTTTTTGCATACTTCACATTCGTATGGCTTCTCCTTAGTATGGACTCGCAAATGTTTTCTTAAGCTTGAAATTTCCGAAAAGCGTTTGTTACATACTTCACACTCGAATGCCTTCTCTCCAGAGTGGATACGCAAATGTGTTCTTAAGTTCGCACTTTTCGAAAAGCGCTTGTTGCACACTTCACATTCAAGTGCCTTCTCTTTAGTATGCATAAGTAAATGTGATTTGAAGCCTCTATTATTTGAAAATACTTTGCAACACAATTCACAAAGAAAGGATTTCTCATCTGAGTGGATGCGACCATGTCTTTTCAAATCAACCTTTTGCAAAAATGATTTCTTGCACACATCACACTCATAAGGTTTTTCACCACTGTGAAATTGCATGTGTCTTTTTAAATTCCCCTTACTTCCGAGCACTTTGCTGCAAAGAGAACATTGGAATGTTTGTCGATCATTGTGGAGCCCCTGATGCTGTTTTAGAGCACTTTCTTTAGTGAGCACATCTCCTAATTGGTTGCATCCGTAACCTGCATCTAGAGAATTTTCTCTCTGATTTTCTGACATTGATGCTTTATTAAAACAATCCGACTGTGTGGAAATTTGTGTTGGGGGAGCTTTCCAGAAGTAAATGTGGTTTTAGCTCCGTTAAAAAAATATGCAATCTTTTATGCTGATACAGTATGAATTAACTAGAAAACGTTTTGCCGCAAATTGTGCATTTGAACAATTTATTTCCTTTGAAGGTCTCCTGAAGTCGTATTTAGAAGTATTTTCTTTTCCAGCACCTGTTGTCCTGCAAGGACACAAATGGTCCTGCCCACAATTGGCTTTTTAGGGTTTCTTTACTGGTAACGTTTTAGAAATAGCCAGATGGGAAGATATCTTTCTGTCTGTGTGTTTTCATGATTTGGGTAGAGTCTGCTCCGAGAATGCAGTATTCTCCCTGAAATACATTTTGCATCAGACTTCCAAGGCCAATAAATAAACCAACTGATTCCTGTGTACGAAGTATTCTTTCCGTTGCTCTCTCTTGTTGTCACTCAGGTCTCTACAGGTGGTTCAATTGTATGTTGTAGAATTCCACGGCTGCTCTCTTAATTTGTTGATGTTCAAATGTTTTACCTGGTATCTTGTTGCCTTTGCAATGAATGTTGTGTCTGCACATTGGAATACGTGACTTCAGGGCATCCAGGGGTAGCACCACTAGCATGTGTGTGCAAGAAACTTTTTTTTTTATATCTTATGACCTCAATATAAACTGGGTTCACTGTACAACATGCAGTTCTATACCTTAGTGCAAATCAAGCATTCTCTGTTGACGAAAGTAGATTTTGAGCGCATAGGGATCCTGTTACTTGATCATCCAACTAACATATATTATCTGCCTCAACATTTTCTAGAACTTTGTTCACTTTCACATGTATGTCAATTTGAGATCCCTTGGGAGTACCTGAAACAGAAATGATAAAATGTCAACTAAGGCAGCAACTTTGAGTAGGATCACAAGCACTGTAGCAGGGTATGAACGAATCAAGATTTTAAAAAACCCATAGGATTAATTTAATTTACAAACAGATTTAAAAAACTTTAAAACGGATTTTTATGATTTAAATCAAGTCCTTGCCAGCCCAAGTTACAATTAGTTTGAAATGAGACAAAGTTTACAAGTCAAAAGATACTACACTGTACTTTGCTTGTCTCTACAAGTAGAGACAAGCAAAGTACAGTGTAGTAGTTTCTAGAGAGTTTTGATTTATTTAAATATTAATATTTCTTACATACACGACATAGAATGTAGCAAAGTAAATCACGAGATAAGAGTTAATGGAACAGTGCTCCAAATGTGCCAAGCATAAGCATTGTTTTCCCATCTGATTCCCAATTGGTTTAATTTACTTTGAGTTTAAGACATAACCAGTGACAGGAAGGTTGGAGCCAGAAAAATAAGGTTGTGGGATCCCACCAACAATATATTTTTGATCACACAAATTTCTACCCAGTATTCTTTGAGTGGAAAACTCTAGAGAGATAACTTTTCAAAATAAAGGTAACAAAAATAGCTATTGTACTTGCAATGTGAACAATCATGAAGACCACATGGCATGAAGAATTTATGAATGAAGCTGAAGCTCTAGCACGCTTTTTAGATTCATACTTCGAATGCTTGATATGGTTTGTGGAAAAGTTTAGGATTGGATCAGATAAAAAAGATTTGGATTTTTAATAGCATCTTGAAAGGTAAATTCCGCAATCTTTCAGTCGATATTCAAATGTATTTTCGAAATCGCAATCATCTGCGAAATGATGTGAAGCAGTCATATTGTCAGTAATGCGTTTGTTTGAATTCTCTACTCGTTTGTAAAATCGAAATATCTCGTAAATTTTTGAAAATTTTGGGTAGAAATGGCTTTTATATACATAATAACTTCAGCAAATTTTCATAAGATCTGTCAGACGGCGTATCCTGATCGTGATGAACAAACGAAGGAAACACCAAGTCTTTAGACCACTTACAGCAATGCTGCACGTTTCCTTCTGTCATGTTTTCTAATCCTATTTGAATCAATAATTTTATTTGATCTGCATACAGATCCCACAGCATACTTGCTACAAATTTCAAAACTAATAGAATAATTGTAAAAACTTCAATAATGACTAATAATTGCCATCATGTTTCAGACATTCGATATTTGTATTATGCCGAAATCAATTTATTGTAATAATTTAAAAAGTAATTTAGAAGCCTTGATCCCATCATTGTAGCCAGTTACAGTACTATGTTCATTTAAGAATTGTGTAATTAATTTTACATGAAATACTTTGTACAGATCACACAAAAGTACATACAAATGAATAAAACAGTAGAAATAGATTCCTCTGCACATTAATAATATAACGTATTGAAATGCATCAATAAATTTTTAATAATTAAGATACAGTACTAGCAGTTTTCAAGTGCATAGGAAATATAAATAGTAAATCATAGAACAAATTACATTTTATGCTACATTTACAAAAAGGTAATTTGAAAACTTAATACAGTTGAAATTATGATACAACGATGCAAAACAAATATAATGTCTCTCAAATTTAATAACTTACTGCAAGCTAACATTGTTTATGCAAAAATAAAATTAAGGCAATGACATCTTACAATTCATACATGCTATCACATACATCACATCCATACTTCTCTCCAGTGTACGCTAGCATATGCCTACATAAGTGTGTAATATTCAAATACCCTTTCTTACATGTTTCACAAATAAAACGATTCTCCCCTGTATGGATGTGCCTATGTGCCGTTAAAATACCTTTAGCAGAAATGTTTTCTTGCACACACAACACGGTTTTTCTACACATGCACTCGAATATGGTGTTTTCAATGTGATTTACATCAAACCACTTTGTTACAAGTTTTACATTCCATAAGTCTGGAGTGTAAAATGATTCATGCTGTTTTAGTTCTTGTTTACCAGAAAATACATTCCTTACTCTTCATATCCATAACCAATTCCTATTTATAGTCTCTGCTTCACGACATGAAACATTTCTTAAACAATCTGATTTTTTACATGTTTGTGGGCATTTCAACGATAAGCTTGTAATACATAGTTAAAAGATTGCTCTCAATTGTTTACTGACTTTTCGAAGAGTTTTGAACCAAGTTTGGTTCACTTGAAAATGTTTCACAGTAAATTTCACACTTCACCACTTACCTTCTAAAGAGGGTTTCCTGGTATTCTTTGCTTTCCTTAAAAAGAGGCCCTAAATAATGCTACCAGGAGACTGAAATTAGGAAACATAAGTCTTTCATTAATAGAAAAAAATTTTGAACACGGAAACAAAAGAACACTCAAACAGTATTAAAAAAATAGAAATACCTTCAGATAATAAAATACTAAACATTGTATTATAACTTTGCAATATTAATAATTGCATTTACTCTACAATTGACAAACATAATGCAAATTAATGTTTTCTCATGCAACAGATTATGAAAAGCGTGCTAAATTTTGTTATGCTTTTATTATTTATCATATACTCCTGATAATTTTATCATAAATTATATTTTTATCTTTTGAAAAATCAAATTTAATTTAAAACAATACAGATAAAGGTTGCATCTTGATCATGATAAAAAGAAGTAAAACAAACATGTTGCTAATTTTAAACTTTATACCAATCTATAACATTGCGTTTTATAAAAGTAAAGCAATGTTATGCTATTTATATTCAGTTTACGAAACCCCAAGAGCGACAAAATTAAACAAACTTAAGTCGGATTTATTTATTAAACAGTGATGGGAGTTTTTTCAAATACACAAACGTACACTTGAACTTGATACTTAAAATTACTTGTTATATTCGATTCTTTTCCAAAGTATTCTGATATAAAAGTATTCTAGTACCAATGTATTCAAACACAAGTATTCGGTTCGGTTACCTAAGAACTTAGATCCAAGGTATTCGGAAACAAGAGTAGTCGGACGGAAAAGTATTCATCTTAGGTAGTAGCCATCCAATGTATTCGAACTGAATACAAGTACTCTGTAACCAAAGTACCTGGATTCAAGGCATTTGGTTACAAGATTATTCAGATACAAGAGTAGACATCCTAAGTATTTGGATACAAGAGTAGACATCCTAAGTATTTGGATACAAGAGTAGACATCCTAAGTATTTGGATACAAGAGTAGACATCCTAAGTATTTGGATACAAGAGTATTCATCTTAAGTAGCAGTGTCACATTGCATGGGTGTCCAAGGTTCTTGTTAGTGTTCTTTCTAGTCTCTATTTTGCTTTTCCCAATTTCACATGTCTTGAAACTGTACCTGATGATGAAGTGTCGCAAAATTCCATGGATTAAGAGATTGGATTCTTAAATTTTCTGGAAGAAATTTCCCGAACGGGCTGGCTTAATTATCAGTAAATTACACATATGGTTTGCTTCTTTATTTTCAAAATCAAGTTGGAAGTTTTTAAAATTTAACTACATTTTTAATTTTATTAATTTTTAAAAAAGTAATTTAATTTTCAAGTTTTTTTTTTATTTCTGACATTTAAAATATCCCTGCAAATGAGATTACGATCCTTGCAATGCTTTGTAATCTCAAACAATTGAACCATCATGATTGAATCCCTTGCAACAAATTTTACCCGTGAGTGGTTCAGTCTTTGCACGTTCGATTCCAAATTCATTGCAGGTTAAATTCTATTTGATTGATGATCATAATGATTGTTATCTTGGATGATATACAATACCCTACAATTGTGGACCGGACTGGAAGATGTGATGGTATAAGGGAAAGAATACATGCTTTAATAGGGGGATGGTCCCCCACGTGCTGTTATTACACTAGCAACCCTTCTGGGCATACTTTCAACAGGGTTTTGATACACAGCTATGGGTATCTGTGTCCATTCCAGCTGCAAGAATGTCGCCAGCTCAGCTGAAGATTTCGGACGTGGTTCCCTGGTCCGTAAGCGTAGCTCTAACTCGTCCCATACATATTCTATGGGTTGAGGTAGGGACTCTGAGCAGTCCAGGGAAGACGTTTTACATCCATATCTCGATACCACTGCTCGACAGAGGCTGCAACATGACATGGAGTGTTGTTGTCCTGGAAGTAACATTCGTCCATTCCATAAAATTGCCAGAGCGTAGGAAGAGCCCGATGGTCCAAAATGTTCATGTAGGCGTCGGCGTTCAAGTTACCAGGAATAACACACAAAGGTCCCAGGTCATACTACGAAAAACACCCCCAAACAAGTACACCACCACCACCAAAGTTGGAACGATGCACTTGGGTAACAGACGTTTGCCTGGCATTCGTCAAACGCAAGCACTCACAATCGACTGGAAGAGCGAGTAGAGTGACTCGTCAATCCATAAAACAGTTTTCCAGTGGTCCACGTTCCAATGGCGACGTTGAAAACACAAAGCAAGTCTGCCGGCTTTGTTGGATGAGTGATGTTTGGTTTGTGTGCGGCAACACATCCGTCGATCTTGTTCAGTTCGTGCAGTTCTTTCCACGCAAAGTATTGGGGTGCACCGTAACCCCCTGCTACCTGTTGAAACTCACTGTTGATGATTTGGAGTGGTTTCTTGCGACTCTTACGAACCTCACGCTGGGTCAGTTTACGGGGACCACCAACGTGTGCAGTTCGTGTCCCAACTTCCGTAGTCTTCCACTTTTTCACATCACCAACAGTTGACCGTGGCTGTGATAATTATACCGCAATTGCGCAAACAGACTTTCCACTTGTGACAACCAACTATAACACCTCTTTCAAAGTTATCAAGTTCCTTTCGTTTCGACATATTGTCACAATTTCACACAGAACTAACGACGTTACCACTTCGCGTATCGTATTTAACCTTAACAGGTCACGTGCAAGCACTAGATTTAATTAAAATCCGACATACAGTCGGATTTTATACAAATCCGCTGGAGTCCAGTTCATTATTGTAGGGTATATCGATATCTCTGTTATAAACTATATTTTATAACTAATCAAACATTAAAATCAAGAGATATGAATTAGAATACTTGATTAATTTGCTTCTAACTGAGTGTAAATTATTGAATTTTAATTATTAAATAAATAAATTTGCATAGTTATTTTTTCATTAAGAGTCGTTTAAACTATTTACTCTTATCTAAAATATTGGTTAGTTCAGGCCTCGAAATAGATTTTTTTTTAATACAGGTGCACCTTGTGCACCTAAGTTTTTAAATTAGGTGCACATTTTTAAAAAACGTAATAAAAGTGCATTAATGTAATGTAAACTACTTTATTACTTGGGTATTATGTTTGGATATGTTACAAGTTGTTGTTGTTGCACATCCCCCTGGTGTAGGAAAGCCTACACCAGGTCCAGAAGGCCCCGTCGTGCCAGATCCCCATATACCTGCAAAAAGTCCTGATCAACCAACAGCTGCTTATACGAAGCGCCAAGACAGAGAAGAAGGTGATCAGGACTGGCAGGTAGATAGCAAATACAAGTTAGTTACAAGTAGATAGCAAATAAAAATATTTAAACATTTTTTTTATCTGCGAAAATATTACTTACAAATATTCAGTCATCATCAGACATTGGTGGGCAATCAGAAACATCTACGTTTTTGGCAGTTCTTTACCCATAAGGTTTAGTGTCCATCCTTCTTTTTGTATTTTTCCTTCATTGCAACATAGTATTTTCTGGATTAAAGTTTTCGCATAGTGTGCATTTAGGAATTTTAATTACGTTCCTTTAGAGCGAGAGGTCGATACTAATATTTTGTTCAGACATTAAAATAACATAAAATACGTTTCCCCCGTTTTTTTAACGATAGGTGCACTGTGTACACCTAGAGAGAAAAAATTAGGTGCACAATTTTATTTTCAGGTGCACAGTGCACCCGGGTATTTTGAGCCCTGGGTTAGTTGAAGAATAATGTTCTACACCGTATGTGCAACAAGACATTTCCTTCCATTTGATAACCTGGAGGTGTTGAAATATTCAAAGTGCTACTTTTTCAAAACATCAAGTAATTTGTCTAAATATCCAGCAACATCCGAATCCATCTGTGTTTCTCTCTATATATTAGCCACTGCGTGGCCAGCCCGGTGTTGCCCGTGCCAGTTGCTTTTGTAGGGTTATTGGTTTGCGAAGCAAACCAAATGGGAATTCGCAGCCTATTGGATAACAGCCTTCACGGATTCCCATTTGGTTTGCAAATTTGTAGTCTATTGGATAACAGCCATAATAAAGTTGCCCGTGGTGTTGCTTTGCAAATAAAATGGACGTTACCCATACATATCTTTTCGTGGGGCTCACATTGCCAGTGGCGTTGGTTTGCTTTGCAAAACAAATGGACATTGCACGTGACAGTTCTTTTTGTGGGGGTCACATTACTCGCGGCGTTGCTTTGCAAATCACATAATATAAATTTTTAATTGATAAATTATTTATTAAAAGAAAATCAAACGTATAAGGTATCTATCTAGTGAAAAAATTTTCCGCAGACTTCAAATACTTTAACATTGTCATTCTATATTTAACAATCGCTGAGATAGAAAAAAAAAGCACCGAAGAACGCCAGTGATAACTTTAATCATTTCTTTTGTTTCCCACTCGAATCCGTTTCTCAGAAAATCAAAATGAATGAATCTCGAATCAAACGAAGGTAATTTGAATCTGTTTGCTGCCATTGGAGACGGTAGGTGAAAAAAACTTGGTATGGTTCGAAAGGCTGATGTCAATAGTGACATGAGGATGAAAAGTCTAAATTTTTATGCTTCCGGGGCTCCTAACAGGTTTCAAGGTCTAAAAAGGTGACAAAAGTGACAAATTGAACCAAAAAGTGATTAATCGAGTACAAAAAGGTGACAAAAAGTGACTAATCGAGTACAAAAAGGTGACAAAAAGTGACTAATCGAGTACAAAAAGTGACTAATCAAGCAAAAAAAAATAACAATAATGCTAAATATATTCAAGTATAAAGATAGAAAATAAAAAGATCCTCCCCAGCTACCTATATCTTTTCTTTCTTTGGAAGGATATTTTTATTTTCTTCATTTAAAAAGTATATAATTTTAAAATATTAACATAAATTTTTTTTTTTAAATCGGAATTATGATTTTTTAATTTGTTTATTTTTGACACAGCTGAAAGAATTTCTTCTTTTTCTTTGAAAAATAATGTCTTATTTTTTTTTGTTGTTGAAAAAGTCTGAAATTAATTTTGTCTTTTACTTCCGGCGCAACGCGGAAATAAGGACAAAAATAAAATGTCTACAGATTTTTCTTTAAAAACAGTCATAAAATTCTCTATTAGCACAAATAATTTCTTTTAAGTCCCAAATGCGGAGGTCCAATATTCGGAATCGTCAAAAATTTCGAAGAAAAAAAATATTGGACGTTTTGCTAACGCGAGGTTTTTTTTTTTCTCACTTTTTTCCATCTTTTTGACAATTTTCATAGTACAAGGAGGTAAACCTGGACCTAACAACGCAAAATAACGGACACGTTCAGAGTAAATACCACACAGAAAAATTAGAAGATTTGCAAGTAAAATTTCTTGCATTGTTTAAAAAAAATTCCTATTTATATATTCTTTCTACTTATTCCTATTTATATATCTACTATTTTAGTATTGCAAACGCAAAATTTGCGCAGAAAAGGTTAGATTAAGTTTTTTTTTGACAAAAAATGCATATAATCCGAAATTCGGAATGGCCGAGGACCTGAGGATTCCGGATTTTGGACTTTGTATTGTTTTAAGGATAAAAAAATTACATGTATACAAGAAAGGTTTTATCCCTAAATTATAGAAACAAAATTCTTATACACAATTTCTCCGAAAATGGAAAAATATTTTCCTTTTCATGTAGGAAATTTCCCTTTTCCCTGCATTGACGCGATTTCGGGAGTGAACCAAAGATTACTTGGAGTTGCGGATTTTCGATTCTTTAGCATAGAAATTCCGGAAGTTCCGGAGCACTTGGCAACTCTGCTAGTCTCGCAGTCTGAAGAACTGGTTCCAGTAAACATCAATAGGCTTCATTCTAAATCCTCCTTCCTCAAATTCTCTTTTGAGTAATTTCCACTCATCCAGTAGTATGTCTGTCGGGACATCCCATAGCATTACTCTTGCAAATTCTAATACTTGTTGAACACTCTCGCCACTGAGTCTCTCAAGAGGACCAAGACAGGATAAACTTTTAAGGAGAGATGAACTGAAGGAGGATTTCTTCAAAAGATATTTAACACTGGCAATGTAATGCTTCTGAGCCCTTAGAAAAAAGAAATTCCTTTCCTTCTCTTTCACATTCTGTAGCGTTCTAGAAATTTTATCTCCAATCACAATATCAGCTAGAGGCAACAGTTTCTGAGGACATATATCTTCCGATTTATCCATTTTCAAATCTCAAATAAGTTCCCCTTCATAGATCCTACCCAAAATTGTTCTTGTCAACAATTCAAGTTGAGAATGAAGGTTATGTATTAGAGGTTCCTTTTTCTGAAGAAATTCGGTCACACGATTAAATATACTTGCACTTGATACAACAAATATCACCTTAGCCTTCATAGTTTCTCTTCCAAGGAAATGAACAATTTTTTTTATAGCCTGGTCTTTGTATCATGTTTGGCTTCTTTATTGGAATGTTGTCAAGGAAATACTTTCGCACTGCAATCCACTGTTCAAGTAACCTTTCAGCAGCTGGCTTTTGGCTTAGCCACCTGCTTGAACAATGCTTGATGAAATAGTGAGTGGGAAGTTTCAAGTCTTCTTGAATTTGTTTGTATGTTGACCAATGCTTAGGCCACTGATTAAAAGATCTGTGAATAGTAAAAATTAGTTCAGACACATCTTCCCCTAACTCTTTTAGACCTTTAAGAAAAGCATTATGTATTGTGTGAATCTTACATGTCCCAATGTTAATTTATTATTTTTTTTTTCGGGTAGAAAGTAATGAGTCATTAATCTTTTTAAAAACTGACTTTCACTAATAAAACCTCAAGAATTTGTAATAATCAACTTCGATGATAATAGAGAATGATTTTCAATATGTTCGCAACACTCCTTCAATATTTAACCCTCTGGATACAGAACGGACAAAATTTTTGCATTCTCTGGTTACGGAAGGCTTTGGAATCTTTCAGATCTCAAACTCCTGAAGAAACGGCTGGAGGTCATTAAGATTTCCATGCCCTCATTTCTGTGCCGCAAAGAGAGCAACGTGTGAATAGCCTCCATTCCGTAGACAGGAATGTCGGGGTTCTTGATGGGGAGCTTCGAGCGCTTATAATGTGTGAGGTTGATGATTTATTCCCTTAAAAACTTTGCCGAAGACACCTTTGAGTGTAAATTATCATACATGTAGAAGATTCCATCGTCCTTTCAGAGTTTGCCCTGACGTATCTATACCTTCTGGACATAATCAGACCCACAATAGAAACTGCAACATGTGATGACAAAGGTACTAAACGCATTACCTCTCCTCCTGGGTTAATGTTGAGTTAATATCAGCTTGATCCGTCCGGTCTCTTGACCTCTCCATTATCGTCTTATTCCAGAATCCGAAAATAAAATGGGTCTGTTGAGACCGCCCTCTGATCTGTGTATGGAGGATGTTATCCCTCCCTTTTAAGTGACCACTGGCATCGATCACCATTTACGAGCTGTCAGCGTCTGACCTCCTAGAGGGTTCCTCCTTTTGTTCGACCCTGTAGAGGGGGTCGGATATGCAGATGGCCCTGCTTCCTTTAAACTTCACCGCTTCGTTTTACTGATAGCCTTTTCCTGCGGGAAAATTTCCAGAACTTGCTGCTAATACACCCCTTGCAACATGGAGTATCCTTTTACAACTGAAACGGTATGCTTTTGAATCCATTCTTGCGGTGGAATGTAGCACGCATTTCGAAATTGAATGCGTGCGAACCCTGTTTTTTTTAAAGGAAAAGAATTTTTTTAATTGCTTACCAAAATTTTTTCTTCAAGTATAATTTAAGAACTTAAAACCCCTGAAAAGGTGACAAAATGTCAAAAAGGTGACGTGTTAGGAGCCCTGTGCTTCTTCATTACAAAAACAAAAAGAACAGTGAAAAAACTATTGAATTCATTTTAAAATGTAAAAATTTCAACGGATTTGAAAACTGCGGAAAATTTTAGTTTAGATTGATATCTAAAAATATGATTTTCTGTAACAAAAATAATTTTTAAATTGAATATATCCTCAACGGATTTGAAATCTGTGGAAAATTTTACACCAGATTAATACTTTACATCACAGCGTTGCCTGTGGTGTTGGTTTGCGGGCACGGGCTAATCAGGGCTAGGTCACGCAGTGGCTAGTTTATAATATTAGAGATAACACTCAAATCTAAAGTTTCCATTTTCTTTGCCGAAGATAATATTGTTTTCTATCGTTTTTATAAAATCGTAAAATTTGTATAAGGGATTGTCTTCATATTGAATTGAATACAAACACCCAATTTTTGTGAACATTTTGAATTTATATCAAAATTAACTGAATAACTCGGCGTTACTAGAGTTGGGGTATATATATATATATATACCCCAACTCTACCATGGAATACTTTTTGGTAGACACAAAAGTTGCACTGCTTTACACCAACCTACTAAACATTAATAGAGAAAAAAGACGACGTGCACACCATTTCTAATGATAGCAGTAATATCCAAGTCGTACGTAAACGTATGCGCCGTTTATTGTCAGAAAGTGAAAATTAATAAAATCTTGATGTGCAAACAAATTTTTTTCTACATGAAGAATGTTTTTTTCATTTCAAATACAGATTTTCTTACATGCGTATTTTGTTAAAATAAAATAATAAGCTGAAAACGAATATTCTCATGTTTTTTTTTTTTAAATTATTTTTCCCAATCTTCTTTTCTTCCATAGGGTACAATGTCTTTTTTATACATGTTCTTCAGGAACGTAACTATCGTGTAAAAACAGAATTAGGTGTATAAAACTATATACTTTGGTGGCCAAAAATATCCATACATAAAATATGAGTAGTTCATTGGTTCATTTAATCGCAAATTTCAAAACTTTGTAGCTGCATATTTTCTTCTCAATTTAAATTTGAGATCTATCCAATTTTTTAGTGATATGCAAAAAATTTACTGTGAAATATAATTTGTAATCCCTAATATTATAAAAGGAAGTGTTTGTCTGTTTTTTTTGTGGCCGCAAAATCCTAACGATTCTATGGCACTTAAAGCAATGAGATTTAGCACACAGGTAGTCCAAATTTTTTGCAATTTTTGGGTTGCGGCGAAATGTTAAAATTTAATCTAGAAGATTTTTAAATGAATTCAATAGTTTTATTCTCTACCTGGTTCTTCAAACGCGGAGGACTTTTTCTACCCACTTGGAATTGCAGTCAGGGTTTGGAACCATGGCAAGTTTTTTTCATCCGACAGAACACGTAGAATTTTTTTTTTTTTGTTCGTTTCCTTTTTGATTTTGCGTGAGGAATAATTTTCCAGCCAGACGATAAATCTAAACTGGAGTCAAAGTTCTTTTTTTCGATCTCCTAGACCGTTAAAGATAGAGTAAAAATTTCAACGGATTTTAAATCTGCGGAAAATTTCTGTTTAGATTGATACCTAAAAATATGATTTTCTTTAAATAAACAATTTTTTAATTGAATGTATCTTCAACGGATTTGAAATCAGCGTAAAATTTTACACCAGATTAATACCTTACACCACGGGCTAGTCACACATTTGCTAGTGTTTTATAAAGAACAAAATATAAAAAAACATACAATAAACAAAAACAATACACAAAAAACAGGAAACCGTATTCAGAAGGAAAAGAAAATAAAGAAAGATTCAAAATCAAAACGTTTAAAGACAACCAAAAAGACATATACTAATTCGAAAGAAAAGCCAAGTAATTTAGGAAACTCGACTTCTCAGCTCACACAGATGTAATCAATGTTGGAGTTGAGAAGTTCTATCACTTTAAGTATTTTGTGTGGTGGCAGTGTCTATTCTTGGCAGTACTCTGGCACCCCTGAGAGTAGTTTTCAAGAGAAGGTTTTACCAAATGACACGGACTTCTGAGATCAGTCAAATAGGTAGTGGAGGGGATCGCCTTCTTAACCGGAGATGCACAGCACACTTGTTCTAAGATTGAAACGTTCTAGATATGCCTGAAATGGACCATGTCCTACGAAAAATTGGACCAGCAAATTCTGGTAATCTATGTCGGTTGAAATCTTTGGAAAGAATTGGTAAGTGTATCTCTCTTTTGTAGAAACATTCCATTCTGCCTGCCATTGGTTCAAGACCGATATATCAATAGAACTTAATAATTTGTATCTTGGCCACTTTAAACTGGCTGTTTGGTGAGAAATCCCATTTCCTGCAGATTTCGCACGTAAGTCTTCTCGTTAGTTTCGTTCAATGCCAGCAGGGCCGGCTCCAGGGTAGGGCGATCCGGGCGGCCGCCCGGAGCGCAATGATCTTGGGGCGCCAAAATCATGGAAAATGAAAATGAACTGATAAAAAAAATTAAGTTACAGGCTTTTATAAAATGCACTAAAACTAAAAAGTAAAGAATATTTTTTTTGTCATTCTGATATATCAATAAATTATTTTTCATAATATTGCATTGTCATTGGACCCTTGTAAGTATACCAAATTTCATTGAAATCGGTTCACGGGAATTTTCTCAAAAACGCGTTGCAAGATTTGACTGATAGTTGACAAGATTAAGAGGCGGCAGGCGGAATTTATCATTTTTATTTCTAAGCACATAATTCAAATAATATAATATATTTAAACATTAAGGCAAAACCTACTTGAATTCAATTCAACATTACAAAACCACTCAGCCAACGCCTTTCAAGAATTGACAAGTTTTTCGGCCCGTGGCAACACGACTGTACAGGAAACAACAATTTTGAAACCAAGCGAAACAAGATCTAACAGCCCTTTTTAACTGCATATAAAAAGGAAGTAGACTTAAAACAATGCATTATTTGCCACTAGACTTCGGCTGGTGCGAAATAAAATAGTTTGTTTAAATTGTTAGTGCAAAAAAGCTTTAAAAAAGTGCTTGTGCAAATTGTCCAGTGCGTTTGGCTTCTGTGAAGGTAAGTGTTTTAATTTTTGTTTTCATTTTTAAAAACTAATCAAATCCATCAGACATAAGCCAAAAAAAGGGTGGGGGTAGATTTCAAAAATTAGAGTTTAGATCAAAACATGGCTTGTGTGGTATCAAATGAAAGGTAATTGAGTCTGGAGTTGAATGAAATACATTTTTTTAAGTCAGTGACGCATAAGGGGGGGATTTTGAAAATTAGAGTTTAAATCAAATCATGGCTTTTTTTAAATCAGTATTATCTTTTATTTTAATTAATTTGTTCCAGAAACCAAATGTCCGATGCTATTCTCACCAAAACATTACAAGAAAAGGCTTAGAAATGGAGAAGAGGTTTTAAGAGAATGGATAGTATATTCCGTATTTCAAAACGCTTTGTACTGTTTTCCATGTCGACCTTTTGCTGCACCATCTAGCTTGAGCGCTCTTGGCAATCGGGGATTTAAAGACTGGAAGCATTTAGGGGACTCTTTAGCACATCATGAAAATGCTAAAACTCATATAGATTGTTTGAAATCATGGCTTGAATTGAAGCAAAGATTGAAAATAGGTGAAACAATAGATGCAGTTTCTCAGAGACTCATATTGATTCTGAGATAAATCACTGGTCTGAAGTTCTTTTACGCATTATATCAGTCGTTAAAATGCTAGGTGAGAGCTCTCTAGCTTTTCGAGGAACAAGTGATAAACTGTATGAACACAATAATGGAAACTTTTTGAAGTTAATTCAGTTATTGGCTGAGTTTGATCCAAAAATGGAGGAACACGTTCGCAGAGTCCTCAATAAAGAAGAAATCAAAGCTACATATCTAGGGAAAACTATACAAAATGAAATAATTGAATTATTGCATGACAACATAAAGCTCCACATCATTGAGCAAGTTCAAAAGGCCAAGTATTATTCCGTGATTCTTGACTGTACTCCCGATGCAAGTAAAGTAGAACAGATGACATTTGTGGTAAGATTTGTCTCCATACAGGAATCAGAGTCTGAAGTTCAAGTTAATATCAACGAACATTTTTTGGGTTTTCTACCCATTGAGAGATCAACAGCTAAGGAATTGTCGGAGGTTTTACTAGAAGAGCTAGAGAAAAATAGGCTTAAAGTAGAAAACATGCGCAGTCAAGGGTATGACAATGGTTCCAATATGAGAGGAGAAAAATCGGGAGTACAAACAAGAATCAGAAATATAAACCCCAGAGTATTTTATGTTCCATGCAGCAGCCATTCGCTAAATTTGGTTGTAAACGATATGGCAAAATCCTCGTTTGAGGCAGCCAACTTCTTCAATATTGTTCAACAGTTATATACATTTTTTTCTTCCTCTTCTTTTCGTTGGGCAATATTACTGAAATATATTGATACTTACACCCTAAAACCATTGAGTAATACGCGATGGGAAAGTCGAGTCGACTCATTAAAAGCTCTGCGGTTTCAAATTGGTCCAATTCACGATGCTTTGTACAGCATATATGAAGATTCAGAAATCGATAATAGGATCAGAGACGAGGCTAGCGGATTATTAAATAATTTGAAGCAGTTCAAATTTATATGCTCTGTTGTGATATGGTACAAAATTTTGAGTCATATTAACCCCATCAGCAAACTTTTGCAAACTGTAAATTTTAATATGTCACAAGCTATTGATATGCTTAGCAACTGCAAACTCTTCTTTGAAAACCTGAGATCAGATGAAGCTTTTGAAAGCATCATTTTAGAAACAACCGAGCTTGCTTCAGAGATTGACGTGGAAGCTAATTTCGAAACCACCACACCACCTCATCGTGTCAGAAGCAAAACAAGAACGTTTTTGTATGAAGGCCCGGATGAACCCGTTCAAGACCTCAAACAAAAATATAAAATAGATTTTTTTTTCACACTATAGATCAAGCAATAAATGCCTTGGAAACCAGATATAATTTGCTAAATACTCACAGTAATTATTTCAGCTTTTTGTATAATATTTTTGGTCTAAAAGACATGCCCAGAACTGGCTCATTGCAAAGATTTGGAAGTAGTTTTAACTGATGGAAATTCAAGCGATCTTAACACCCTGGAACTAGCCGATGAAATAAGCATTGTTTCGTCATTATTAACAAAAAAGGAAACCCCTGTCGAAGTTCTCAAGTTTATCGCTACACTTAAATTCGCACCAAACCTCAGCATAGCATTAAGAATCCTACTTACATTGCCAGTCACTGTGGCTTCAGGGGAAAAAAGCTTTTCAAAGCTAAAAATAATAAAAAATTATCTCAGAACGATGCAGACGCAAAATCGTCTCAATGGATTGGCAATGATTGCTATAGAACACCAAATTAGTGACAAATTAGACTTGAAATCACTGGTTCGTGAGTTTGCCGAAAGAAAAGTTAGAAAAAGGGCATTTTAATTACTTTGGTTAGTTAGAATTTATTTATAATATGGGATATTAGTTCAGCTAGCATTACTACATTTTAATTTTTGTTATTTTGCCTTAAGTGCTAAATTGCTTATCTTGTTATCTGATGATTGAGTTTTAAAAAAACGTTTTTTTTTCTTCATTTTTTTCAATGTTTTCTTGACTTTCTAATATGGTCGCATGAGATTTACTTAAAAAAAAACGAGGAAAAAAAGGGGGGGGGGCGCAAAATTAAGGTTTTGCCCGGAGCGCCAAAATGTCTAGGGCCGGCCCTGATGCCAGCGTGTGCTTGACCTCATCAGGGTGGCAACAAATACCTAAAAAAAGTTCCCTGATATTTCCCTTAGTGTCACAAAAATGTCCCTGATTTTACAATTCCCTTAATAACTGTGATCCGTGATTGGAATCGATATACAGTATCACACATTATTTTTCAATATTTAGGGTCAGATGGGGTTGAAAGAATCATTCTCTCTCCACAAATATTTTGTATTTTTTCTCTTCGGATATTTTAATTGTTACTGTAAGGGTTGGAACCCTTAATGGAATTCTTACAAGAGCAATTGAAAAACTGGAGGTAATGGTAATTTTAGTTAACGTCGTACTAGAGCAACACAACGGGCTATTGACGACGGTCCGGAATCAGTCCCTTAAGGGAAAGATTCGAGGACAACACCTCGTAATTTTGAACCACGGTCAGATGACGAAGCAACACCTGAGCTGGCACCCCACTCTCCAAACTTCCACGCCAACCCAACGTGAGGACTTTCGGCCACGACAGATTTAAGGTGCACCAGCCGCCTCTACACCATACGTTTACAAACATCCATGCCCGGACCCGGATTCGAACCAGGAACCTTCCGATCTGGAGGCTAACACCTTAACCACTATACCGGTTGGTCGGCTTGAAAAACTGGAGAGGAGAAAAAATACAAAATAATTTGATTATGAACTTATTACATCTGACCCTACATTATAATACTATACATCGAAATCAAATTGTATCGCCGGCCTCACGACAATGAGACGCTGCTGCCGTTATTCAAAAATTACGACGCCAGTGTTCTTTATTTGAATTACAATTTCAGCGAATACGATTTATTTGACAGATAAGGTACTTTCCATCTGTCAGATCAGTAGCAATGTAGAAATTGGATTTTGATCAAGTTTTCGACTGAATAGAGATGTTAAATGACCTACATTGATGATTCAAAATTCAACTGTTACTGTGTGGATAATAAAAAAAAAACAATATTCTCATGTCAAGTTTGTGATTGATCATGAAAATTTTATCGCTAAAATCATTCGCGTCTAGTAACCGAGATATATTTAAATATTTGTGAGAGAGATAAATCTTACATTTGTTATATACAAAGCAGTATGAATTCCTGGTAGTTCATGTCAAATGTTTTAATCTTCATATTATTTATTTGTATTTGAACTTTACTTGGAACAATATTCTTTAGGGATCAGAAACAAAACACATTTAAGCATTGATAAACATCTTTAAAATAATCGAATTCATACTGTGCAGCACTTTTTTCAAAAATTCTGAGTCAGTATTTCTGTTATCAAAATTTATTTCATTTATCATTGGTGTGCATTTATTGACAAGCTCTGGTTGCATACATTTGGTAATTGGTAATTTTAGTTAACGTCGTACTAGAGCAACACAACGGGCTATTGACGACGGTCCGGAATCAGTCCCTTAAGGGAAAGATTCGAGGACAACACCTCGTAATTTTGAACCACGGTCAGATGACGAAGCAACACCTGAGCTGGCACCCCACTCTCCAAACTTCCACGCCAACCCAACGTGAGGACTTTCGGCAACGACAGATTTAAGGTGCACCAGCCGCCTCTACACCATACGTTTACAAACATCCATGCCCGGACCCGGATTCGAACCAAGAACCTTCCGATCTAGAGGTGCATACATTTGGAGTTGATGCACTATAACATTATATTCGCATAAGATGCTCATAGGTCCTATAACTTAACTACTAGACTCATTCAAAATCGCAGAACTCTACCATCTTCTCCCGGGAGACATAAAACACAAAAATATTGAAAATGAAATTTATTCCATCTGGTTATATAGAAATAAAAGCACTTTCTTTGTGAAAACATGCATCCTCAAAAATCGAGCATGCTCTTAAATACTACATTTTGATAAGTGTTTCCTTCCCTTGTTCTTTAAAAATATAAGATTATAAAGGTGGTGTAAGATAAATTTATCTTTGAAAAGCAAAATAGCAATCTTCATTAGTCAAATGCAAGTAACAACACATCATGAACGCTAATTTTGAAAAGTCAAGAAACAGTACAAGCTTACCTCACTCTACTAGTGATTTCCAAAACTTTATGTTACCACGACCCATTAAAAAGATATAATCGTGGCGCCTCCCCATTTATTTCAAAAATAGTATACATATTTTTAGATGGAAAAAAAATGTATTACAACAAAAAAGTTTTCAGAAAAAATATATATATTTACTGTAGTTACAAAAAACATATTTTCAACTACACAGCTAATGCAATCTACCTATATATTTTGAACACTTCATGTAAAACTAACTTTTCCATCATAAACACATTAATATTTCTTTCATTCAAAAATTTAAAACGTTGAAAGAACTATTTATTTACACATGAAAATGGCTGAGTCTTTAAAACAATACTTCACAAATAAAATAAAAATATTAACAATATTTCTCAATTTTTGATAGTGACACTATTTGTGTTTCATATTTCAAAAACATTGCACTAATAACAATAAAGCCCATGAGCTTATAACTGTGTCCGTATTGCAAATTTCAGCAAAAACGATTTTCATACTTCATACTCCTATGGTTTCTTTATTGTGGAGTTTACGTATATGTCTTCGTAAGTAAGTACTTCGTGAAAAGCGCTTTTCGCACATATCACACTCAAATGGCTTTTGTCCAGTGTGAATAGTTACATGTGCCTGTAAGTTAGAACTTTGAGAAAAGCATTTCAGACATATCTCACAAACATATGGCTTCTCTTGGGTGTGGATAAGCATATGTCTTTGTACGTGCCAATTTGTTCTAAATGCTTTATTACACAGTTCACAACTAAACGGTTTCTCGCCAGAGTGGATAGGAAGATGCTTTTTTAAATCCCTCATAATCAAAAATCCTTTTTCACATAATTCGCAAGAAAACTGTTTCTCATCTGTAAGGATACAACGATGTCTTTTTAAACTACTTGAATACGAAAATCTTTTGTAACACATTTCACACTCATATGGCAACTCTTGAGTGTGTACACGTCCATGTCTTCTTAAGAGAGAATTATTTGAAAAACCTTTGCTACATATTTCACAGATAAAAGGTTTCTCACCAGTGTGTATGCGACAATGTTCCACTAAACTAGTCTTTCGAGAAAAATTTTTATTGCACACATCACACTCATAAGGTTTTTCTAAACTATGCACTAGTATGTGCATTTCCAATTTCTCCTTTCCTAAGAGCACTTGGTTGCAAACCACGCGTTGGAATGTTTGTCCTTCAGTCTGGAGACGTTGATGCCGTTCAAGACTAGATTTTCTACATTGGTCGCATCCATCACCTTTACATAATTCACATGTAAAATGTTTTTCACCTGTAAGGACACAACGATGTCTTTTCAAACTACCCGAAAAGGAAAATCTTTTGTAGCACATTTCACACTCATACGGCTTCTCTCCAGTGTGGACACGTCTGTGTCTTTTTAAGATGGAATTATCCGAAAAACCTTTGCTACATATTTCGCAAGTAAAAGGTTTCTCACCAGTATGGCTACGATTATGTCGCATTAAACCTGTATTCGTAGAAAATGTTTTCTTGCACATATCACACTCATAAGGTTTTTCTCCACTATGCAGTAGCATGTGCATTTTCAATTTCTGCTTTCCTAGGAGCACTTTCTTGCAAGCAGTACATTGAAATGTTTGTTCTTCAGTGTGGAGTCTCTGATGGCGTTTAAGATTAGATTTTTTAGTATAAAGTTTTCCACATTGTTCGCATCCATAACTTTTACCCATTGAATATTACCTTTGTTTCCTTGACCTTGATGAATTCAATTTTCAAGAGATTTTTCTGTAGGCTGTGGGTACTTGTCATAGATCAATGTATTGATCTGTAATAAAAAAAAAGTTTTTTTTTAGCCAAGCAATCGTTTGCGTTGACACAGCATGAATTCACTTCAATAAGTTTGACAAATTATACACTTGAACACTGTTTCCTTTGAGGATTTATTGATGCAGTATTTCCTTTCAAAAAGTATATTGCAATGTAGATGCATATGGTTTTGTCCCAAAGTTGACTTCCTGAAATTTTAAGCATTTTGGAACTACAACATTTTAAAGACGTCTTTGCGGAAATTAAGATATTTTCAAGACTTGATGGGCTTGTTTATAGAACGCAGTTCCAAGTGGAATATTTTTTTTCTGTACTTCTAACAAGAATTAAGACTCCAACCGAGTATTGCTTGTTTAAGAATTCCACCATTTCCTATAATTTGTTTCTGTTTACATTATATTCAGGTATAACTTATAACAAAGCCTTTGCGATGAACATTGTGTCTTCATCTTGATGATAAAACTTTTATCATTAGAATGGAATTGGAGAATTGTTTTACTAACAAGCAACTAAATACTATCTTAAAACGCACATTAGGAAACAAACTTTTCGTCTGTCACCCATTGCAAAAACCTAACATAGAATGTAAAACCGGAAGTAAAATCCGAAATATTTTAAACATTGAAGGTCAATATTTCTACTTTCAAACAGAAAAAAGGTATATTTAAACAGTTGCTTTCTGATATCAATGATTCTATTTACTCCAAGTACATACATAATGTAAACAAATGTGTACTTGTGCTAAAGGTAAAAGTTAAGAAATTTTTTAAGTGGCCACTGAACTTGTTTCATTCATTGGCCCCTAACAAGCATTCACATATTTTGTGGAATACACACACGTTATATCTATATCAAAATAGATTTTCTCACCCGTGAAATACCAGAACTACGAAAATACCACAAGTCACGTGTACACGCAAGTACTAATCCTCAGCCTTATTTTCCTATATTGCATTGCGTTTTTCCCTTAAATTCCCAAATCTATTTTCCATGTTTAAGTTCCCATGTTTTTTAAATTTTTTTTACAGTCCTCAGAAGAAGAAAACGTAAAATCGGAGGTTTAACCATATAAATTAATGTTTTTAAGGAAGTGTCGCAAATGTAGCAAAATTTTTCAGTCTCCATTTTTAAACATTTAACCGCCACGTGTCAAAAATTAATTTTCCCCTCTAACTTGTGCATGTTAAAAACGTGTTTGAAAATTGTATATATCGAAAATGGCGATTGAATGAAACTAAACTAAGAAATTTGGCTTAAAACAAAGAGGTTTGCGAAATAATGAAATCAGATATACTTTAATCAATATTATTAGTGAAGTATTCATATTATAAACTTATTTAAAAAGGCACAGTTGAATAAAGCTTTCCAACATTTTTATAATTTAAACAATAAGATGAGTTTGAAGGGAAAAAAATTATTTGGTAATTTTTAATTAATGTCGTACTAGAGCAACACAATAGAAAAATGACGACGGTCCGGGACCAATCCCCTAAGGGAAAGATCTGAGGACAACACCATGTAATTTTGAACCATGTTCAGATGACGAGGCAACACCTGAGCTGGCACCCCACTCTCCAAACTACAACACCAGTCTTTGTTGGCTGTGATGTTTTAAAGATTTTGTGAGGTCTGCTTAATGAATGCAGTTTCTCCTAGTCGTATATCTTGTTCTGTATCATCAGGAAAAGAAATGTTTCAAACTGAGCCCTGTACTTCAAGTATTCTTCCTATACCTCTCAATCTTGTATTCTACAATTCCGCTAAAGAAATAAACTTATGTCTTTCTGCCTTTGAAACATAAATACACAAACTAAAACCTAAAGATAACATCAACAATAAACATTTCAAATATTAGCAGTACAATTTTTAACATCATATTATAGCTTTGTAACGTCAATAATTATACATATTTACTCTGCATAAATAACGTAATCAAATGTGTAAGTCTGCTTTTAAATATTAAAACTGTAATTGAAATGTGGTTACAATTTGAATTCTATCATTTATGATAGGTACTTAAAAGAATATTTTTATAAATTACATTTCTACTTAATGACAGTTAAAAACTAATTTAAAATTACATAAACATCGTAGCTTTAATTATTTTATGAAATGTCTAACCATGGATGTTCCTAATCTTCAAATACTGTAAGCTGACTGTCTTGATAAATATGAAATCAAGTGACATTTTGAGTTATTTTCATTCAAACAAATGCTGGATGATAAATAGCTATATATACTTTACTTTCAAACAATTAAAGATCTTTATTTGACATAATACTTTAAAAATTCACTTTAGTAATTATATGAACTAATTGAATGAATTACTACGTCAAAACCTTAAAAATGATATATTGTGAAATTAAAGTTTACTAGAAAGAAACCAAAAAAAAAATCATACTCTGAAATATTGTTGAATGCAAAAAAGAAATGATTTTTGATTAGTCGTTATAAAACACATAGTTTTATGTAACAAGAAATGAAGGGCACACAACATGTCATAAGTGAAATGCAGGAATTTTAATCAAATATTTTGTATTTAAGTCAGATACATATGTACTTGTTATATATTTCCCTTTAAAATAAATTTATAAAATACCAAACTAAAATTAGTCATACTTGAAATGATTAGAGTATTTTCATACAGTTGTTAACTTTTCTTTAACAATATGCCACCTTAGTAATAAATATAAAACTTTTTGAATAAATTTACTGGTAGTTTCTATCTTGAATGTTAATGAAGTGAACAAACACATGGAAAACACAAAATTAGAGAAACTGGAAAACTGCATACATGCAAACCAAATAACTTGGTAATCAACTTAATTTGCACTCCTTTTTGTTTTAGCACTTGGTTTTCTTAGTCTTGGCTTTTCAAAAGTTGTTGGAAATTTAAAATAGTCTTGCAAACAAGAATTTTACAGAAGCATTTATATTTTTAGATGAAATGTCAAATAAAAACAAGCACAACACATTTGAAAAGTATGCTATGCTGGCAAATTTGCTCGAATATATTTCTTCCAAGAATTTCGTAGATGTTTGTCGAGAAGAGTCGACAGGAGAAGAAATTTGGCTTTTTGTAAATAAAAGTAAAACAAAGGAGATAAATTTATCTTTCACACAGCTTATGAAAATGAGTTTAGATCGGTTGGAAGTTAACTAACTTTGAACTCGAGCAATGAAATGAGCCATTGTCGATGGTCAATCCTGAAATGAAAGATCCATGGACAAAACCTAGTAATTTTGAACCAGGTCAGATAAAAAGAAAATGAATTGAAAGAAACCAATGAAATTAAACCTTACTTTTAGGTGCGAAAAACAACACTTGGTTTCTATAGGCTATTGGTGACAATCAGAGATTAAACACTAAAGTAGAGGTGCACAACCTGCGGCCCGCAAATCATCAATTTGCGGCCCGTAAACTAATTTTGACTAAACTTTAAGTTAAGAAGCAAATTGACTGACAAACATTTAGAAACAGTTTTAAGAGTTTCTACTAGCAGTATTGAACCTAACATACCTAAATTAGTTAGTAAAACTCAGTATCAGCCATCCCATTAGCAAGCTGTAACATAATTATTGTTTATGCTTTAGAAATTTTAATCTTAAATATATTTGATGGTGTAATTTTTATTTCTAATTTTACTGATATCATTAAAATTTCTGATACTCATCTTTATTGCTCATTGTATTATTACTATTATTATATTTATAATCTAAAATAATTTGCTGAAGTACATATGACGTTCTTGAGACACATTCTTAAAACTAATTCTAAATGATTGATCATTGCAAATGTTTGTTAACTTCTTTTTTTTTTTTCACTATTCACACTATCATTTAGCTCTGTAACAAGCTCCTAGATTTTTTGAGAAAACATTTGTAAGTTTAATCTTAAAAATAAGTGATTATTTTTTAACTATACATATTAAGTGTAATAACAGCTGTACATAATTGGGTAGTAGCACTTTCATTGTGTCTGTGCTGTAACTTTATTTGCACTCCCCCCCATGTCTCAATCAACAGTGCGAGTGGCCCTTCTCCCAAAAAGGTTGTGCACCCCTACACTAAAGGGAAAGATCTAAGGACAAAAGAAAGCATTTCATTCTTCTATTGCTTCTCTTTATTGTGGAGTTTAAGTGTATGCCTTTGTAAATAAGTACGTCTTGAAAAGCGCTTCTTACATACATAACACTCAAATGGCTTCTGTCCACTATGAATAAGTGTATGTGACTGTAAATGAGAACTTTGTGAAAAGCGTTTCAGACATATTTCACACTCATGTGACTTCTCTTGAGTGTGGATAAGCATATGTCTTTGTAAGTGCCAATTTGTTCTAAATGCTTTATTACATACTTCACAACTAAACGGTTTCTCACCTGCGTGGATGAGACTATGTCTTTTTAAAGCCATCTTAACAGAAAATCCTTTTTCACCTAACTCACAAGCTAAACGTTTCTCATCTGTAAGGATACAACAATGTCTTTTTAAACTACTCCAATGTGAAAATCTTTTGCAGCACATTTCACACTCATACGGCTCCTCACCTGTATGGACACGTCTATGTATTTTTAATATGGAATTTTCCAAAAAACCTCTTCCACATATTTCACAAGTAAAACGTTTCTCACCTGTGTGGCTACGAAGATGTCGCACTAAACTTTTCTTTTGAAAAAACGCTTTTTTGCACATATCACACGCATGAGATTTTTCTCCACTATGCACTAGCATGTGCATCTCCAATCCGTGCTTTCCTATTAGCACTTTGTTGCAAACAGTACATTGGAATGTTTGAACTCCTTCATGCTGCTTAAGAGTAGATTTTCCCAAGAGTTTTTCACATTGGTCACATCCAACACCTTTACATAATTCACAAGTAAAATGTTTCTCAGCTGTGAGAATACAGCGATGTCTTTTTAAACTACTCGAATACGAAAATCTTTTATAACACATTTCACACTCATACGGCACCTCTGCAGTGTGGACACGTCTATGTCTTCTTAAAAGAGAATTATTTGAAAAACCTTTGCTACATACTTCACAGATAAAAGGTTTTTCACCTGTGTGGATGCGACAATGTTCTACTAAACCTGTCTTTCTAGAAAATGTTTTCTTGCACACATCACACTCATAAAGTTTTTCTCCACTATGCACTAGCATGTGCATTTCCAATTTCTCCTTTCCTAAGAGCACTTGTTTGCAAACCGCACATTGGAATGTTTGTTCTTCAGTGTGGAGTCCCTGATGGCGTTTAAGAGAAGATTTTGTGGGGTAGAGTTTTCCGTATTGGTCACATCCATAACTTTTTCCCATTGAATATTAGATTTGTTTTGGCTTTGATGAATTATTGGAACAATTCGATTATTCAGAGATTTGTTTTGGCTGTAGGCACTTTTTACAGATCAATGTATCGATCTCTGATAAAAAAAAATTGCAAAACGATCGTTTGGGTTGATACAGCATGAATTCACCTAGAAAATTTTCACCTCATGTTTTAGATTTGAACACTGTTTCGTATGAGCGTTTATTGATGCAGTGTTGAGGAGTATTTCCTCTTAAAGAGCAAATTGTCCTGAAGATGCATATGGTTTCGTCGTAAAGTTGACTTTCTGGATTTTGATGCATTACTGGAACTACCATATTTTGTAGAGATTGTTGCAGAATTTAAGATGTTTTGAAGACTTGATGGGCTTGTTTATAGAATGCAGCTTCTCAAAGTTGAATATTTTTATCTGTACATCCAACTGTGAACTAAGACTCCAACCCAATCTTGCTTGTTATAGAGTTCCACCACTTCCTTTAGTTTATTTCTGTTCACATTTTCAGGTTTCACTTTGGCAATGTGATGATCATTGTGCCCTCATCTGGATAGTCAAAACTTTTACACTGAGAAATGAAATTGGAGAACAGTTTTACTTAAAAGAAGCAAATAAAAGCTATCAGAAAATCAAAATTAGGAAACAAACTTTTTGTCTGTCACCCATTGACAAAAATACTACAGAAAGTAAAACAGGAACAAGTAAAATCAGAAATATTTTAAATATTAAAGATGCAACATCAGCAGCAAAAGCTCAAAACCAAGTAAGTTGAAAAAATGACTAGTCAATCATCTGCCTCTGTTTAAACAATGTTTATTTTTTTTAAACTAGATAGTGTATTAACTATGCTCGATAGTATATTAAATATAAGTCAGTCATCATCTGTGCAGTCAAATCACCTGCATATGTCTAGTCAATGTTTAGCTTTTTTAATTAGATAGTGTATAGTGCATAGTTTGTATAAACAGTATGTTAAATATACTAGATAGTATATTAAATATAAGTCAGTCATCATCTGTGCAGTCAAATCACCTGCATATGTCTAGTCAATGTTTAGCTTTTTTAATTAGATAGTGTATAGTGCATAGTTTGTATAAACAGTATGTTAAATATACTAGATAGTATATTAAATATATTATATACTCAAAAAAAAAAATTAAAAATTGACTAGATGGATGCAGATGATTTGACTGAGCGTGTTTACGGAACAACCATAAATCAAATTTTTTCAACTTATATGGTTTCACACTTTTACTGACTAAATAATGCTTTCTATCAGTATAATGGTTACACATTAAATTATTTCTTTCTAATGTCAATAATTATATTTACTGTTTGTACATAATGTAAGCAAATGTGTACTTGAACATTAAAACTGTGTTTTACAATTTCTTATGATTTCAATCGAACTTATAATTTTCTTAAATCTTTAAAATGTTTGTCATAAATTATATTATAAGAATTAAAAACTAGTTTAAAAAGATACATAAATATGGTTGTAAGGTCTCCAACACTGTTTCTCACATCACAAGATATTTTCAAACCAATCCCACATGAGACATATTTTGCTTGAAATGATCAAAAAATATATATATATTTTTTGGCATAATAGTAGACAGTAAAGCCACTTTTGTATTTACAGATCTGTCTAATACGATTTAAATTAAGAACAGCAAAAATCTAAAATCAAATAGACGGTGGGATCAAAGTTAGCAGTAGGAAACCAGAAAACACACATTCATATTTTGATTTTGAAAATTTATTTGAATGCAGAAGTGCTTTTAAATTAATCTAATGAAACAGATAGAGTTTGAAGAATAAAAGAAATGAAGGACAGAAAGCACACTTTGAGAGGTAAAATGAAGGAATTATCATGTTTAAGTTAAATACAAAGATATTATTCCTGTTTTACATTTTTTTTAAATACATTCAAGTTTAGTGACAAAATACAATACTAAAATTAATCATACTTTAAATAATTTGAGTACTTTCATTGTTACTCAAGCTGTTCATTGTTTTGAACAGTGGCAAAGTTTTTTAATCGACACATTGGGAAAGTTTTTCAATAAATGTATTTTGAACCTTTTACTTCAGATAAAATAAAAATTATTTTTAATTTTCTAAAATGCTAAAAAAAACACCAAATTTGTAAGACACTTTTTAGAATATAGCACATTGTTTTGTACTGATGCCCACAATTTTAAGTGCAACAAGTTTATTACACAATAGAAAAGGTTTTGAACTTTCTACCTTGTTTATGTACTTTTATAAAGCATACCACAACATACAATTTGAAGAAAATGGAAAACTGCATACATATAAACTGAAATGTATATTAATATAAATGAAACTCTTAATCCTGTTTTTCAGTAAAAACATTTCAGAAATTTTAAAACAGCCTTGAAAACGCTTTTTTTTTACAAGTACTTACAGTAGTTATCAAAATAGAGTATACACACCCCTGAAATAATTTATTTAAAAACTTCATACTGTTATAATTAACAATTTGAATTTTCATAGGAATGGTAAAGTACACATTTTGAAGCATCAGATTAAAAACAATTACATTTTCACTATATTATTTCCAATTTTTATCTTAGAATTGTTCTTGTGTTGATTTTTAAATATTCTGTTGTATTAGGACCACCCATTACTGTTCAAAATGTATTCAGGTCCTGAGATTATGGTTGAGTGTACAGTTGTTTAAGGAGGTGCAGAAACTTTTAACTAAATTTGCTGTCTTCCCTCTTTGAAAAAACATTATCTGTAGAGAAAATGACTCAAAAATTGCTCTTCAATAGAATTTAAATTTCCGCAATTCAACAAAAGCTAGATATCTAGCTTTTCCAACAGAAGCAATGATAATTCCATTCTTGGGTTGGTTGGTTTTATTGTTTTATGGCGCAAGGGCCATATTTTACTGTCTATTCTTGGGAATAAGCAGTGTGATGAGAATTCATTTTTAGGATTCTGCAAAGCCATCATCACAAGCATTGAATTTTGTTTCTTAGCAAATTAACTGCTGACGTCTTGTGTGTGTTCACCTACTATTCATATAAAAATTAAGTTATAGTAATTATTAATAAGAGTTTTCAACTTCTGAATCTCTTCATGGTGTGTACTCAATTTAAGTACTCACAGTAAATTCATATACAAACACATTTTAGCTGTAGACAGCATGTGAATTAGCGCTTACCTTGAATTTCCTCCAAGACTTTTTGTTTCGTCTCAAAAGGAGTAACAAACACTAGAAATCTGTGTTTTCAATGAAGCCAAACAAGTGAAAGAAATATTTAGGACAAAATTTCATTCCAAACACGATGTAAACAAAACGAAGAAAGTAAAACAAAGAAATCCCACAGCTTATAAAAATACATATGTTGCCAGATATCAACCGGACCGTTGCCAGATATCAACCGGACCGTCATCAATAGCCCGTTGTGTAGCTCTAGTAAGATGTTAATTAAAATTACATTTACCATACTAGAGCAACACAACGGGCAAAAACATGGAAAGAAAACAACAGAAATGAAGCGAGTGGCTCAACACAATACCTCCTATAGATAAGAAAGCCCTCCAACGGCAACCATAAAAGCTGATGACGTAGCCGTAGTTAGGCCATCGACCTTAAAATGAAATAGACAGAGCATGCGACAGCAATTTCAAGTTATTTCTTCCAGTTGCTTGGTTTGAAGATGTGTCACGTGGTTGTGGGTAAAAGCATTAATCCTAAACTATTAATTGGTTAACGTCTATCCACCGTTATTATAAACACTAGTCTGCTCTTCCATAGCCAATCGGATAAGTCAATTTGTGATTTACCCTTCAGAGATCTTACGACATCGACTCCGCCCACATGATACAAGATTCTGCGGACAGTGTGCCCGAAGCGTATTTCCATTCTGCGGTACTTTTTTGGCGCGTGCGGGAATTTGGCGAAAAAATCAGCTAGCGTACAATGCCAACTTGTAACTTGACGTCATGCGAATGAATGTAATCAACCGTGACCACTGACCACAAGCGGATGGAGAGAGAACGATCAGCAATGTTAAAAACTTAGAAAATTCAGCAAAATAACATCTTTATTCACATGTAAACAATACAATAGCTTCATGATCGTACTGTCTTATTTTCCTTTCCATTTGGTAACAAGCATTGTATATTATCTCGGAACTTCTTAAACAGACCGATGTATTTGAAACACCAATTTGTTTTTACTGTGATGAATCTCGCATCTTTTAATATCTAAGCATATAGAAATACAGGGTTTTATATGTTTAAATTGAGAAAATTTTTCATTTTGCTTTACTTGTACCGATTGTTCTCAACTTTTTTCCCTGAACTCTTATTTGAAACAAATTTTGAGTTAATTTTGTGTATTTATTTTTTAAATAAAATTTTTATCTGATTAATTTTAAATCTCAATGACTTGTGTTGTAATCAGATGAATGAATACCATGGAATTCAGGAACACATTATTTTGGTTGTATGAAAATGTCCTTTGCTTTTTGTACCATGCAGATATCCAACACATTTTACATTTTTAAACGATTTAACTGTGCATTGCCATGGTTGATTTCTTTGGAATTCAATCAGGAAAAATAATCCTATCTGACTATGCTAAAGCACCTCTAGTAAATACAAGACATTTAAATTTATTTACTAATTGATGCATGGATGATTTGATACATTAAATCGAGATTTTTTTAAATGTGAAATGCAGTAAGTTATAATTACCATTTTTTTTAAACTTAGGGTTCAATAATATAATTATGCTTCTTAAAAGTATTGAATTTATTTGTAGATGCTTTTTTTCATCAAATCCTTGTCATGGGCACCCATACAGAGGCACTCAAGCCCCCTCCATGGCCATTAGTATTGCCAAATTTGATAAATTTAAAACAATAAAATGGCCAGAAACTTTTTTAATATAAAATATTGACGATGTAATTGCCTTTATCAAATATCTTTCCACTTAAAAAATAAATTTTAAACAAATCAGAAAGCTTTAAATGTACAATTCCATTGTAACTTCTGCATTGAAAAAATTGCTAATATTTGTGTGGATTTAAAGATAGATTTGAGTTAAAATCTCTTTTGCCCGTAGCATAGGCTTTAGTGACAATGGTCCTATCAAATTATTTTAGAGAAAATTTTGTATTAAACTTAAAATTTTCAATGAACTGAAAGTCATGAAAAACATGTTTTTTTTTTTTTTTTGCCTACAAAATTGATTATAAACCAGTTTAATAACTTAGTTCAGTCCTATATTTGCTAGCATTTATCGTGAACATTAAGTACCTTCTGATTTATTTCTTCTTATTATAAGTTAGACTAGATGATTTCAGTTTGATTGGCTGTTAGTTGGAACACCAACATATGTATTATGAAGGAGGACAGCACAAATAATTAAAATATGAATTTATTAATTTTATTTTATTATGCAAATGTAACAATTTTTTATAAACAAAATTATTTCAGGCATGCTTTCAACAATTGAAGTTTTAGAAAAAGTCTAAATTATGTGGCAAATCACAAAATTTCTTTATTATTTACATGAAATAAAACATCAAATCCATTATTTCAATGAATTTTGTTGGTAAAATTAGGAAAACCTAATTTTCTTTAATTTAACTTATTAAATAGCTATGCAAAATTTATTAGCCAATAATTCTGAAGTGCATTTAGTTATTTTTATAAAAATAAAGAATATATTTGTAGAAATAATCTTTATTAAGGCTGCACAGTACCCTAAAAATGATAAAAATATCGAAAAAATGTTTTTGCATTTTTTGATGGCTTATACAGTTAGGAAGCTTGCCTCAAAATATATATTCTAGATATGATATCCAATTAGTTTTAAAGATATTTGAAGTTTACTGAGTGTTGTCAGTGTCAAAATTTGACAGCATAGAGGAGGGGGCGTGGTTAAATTGAAGAACTCATTTTTTGCCGAGGTGCTTTACAATTTTCTGTGTGTGGCTACAGTTTAGTCGTTCTCGCATTTCACGTGGAAACATTGGTTGCAAATTATTTCAAATACTATATTGAATCGCTTGTATTCGCAAATTCTATATTGTTTTTGTGAGCAACAGCAGTACTCTGGCACTTATGGTTACAATATTTAATGTACTGAAAAATACAACCACAGGCCCAGTGGCATAGAAAAAGTGTGTGGGCTGCCCAAAGTTACAAAAATTTGTAAAATTAAAAAAGAAAAAATGAGTGTTTTACGACACTTAAAAAATATATTATAATTAAAATAAGTTTAATAACTTCATCTGACAATTAACTTCAATAAGTGATGATGCGTATTAAAACTTATTAGTTCAGTCAACGAAATGCGATTGAATTCGACGAATCGTATGACTAAGGGAAGCCTCTTAAGTTTGTAGTAGAGGTGTCAACAATCAGAAAATAAGCAGTTATTGGTTAACCGTTTTTTATATCAAGTTACAACTAAGGTTGCTACAACATCTCTTAAAAGGAAAGTGTCCAGGCGAGGATTTTTTTAACTTAATCCTAAAGCATTTGTTCCTTGTACAAATCACTCTTAATCTGTAGAGTGCATTCTTTTACTACTATACAACTTCAGAAAACAGACTGCCACAGTTAATACAAATCTTAGTCGTAAATTATGATAAACTTTCTAAAGATATCCTGAGAGAGCTTCCATGAGTAAGAAAACTTCTACAAGCTGCCAAAGTTTCAACAAAAAATTCTCTGGAATGGTCTTTAAGATTTTTGGAGTTTGTTTTTGAATATGAACTTTCAGATTCTGTACCAAATCTAACTCTAGCTACAATGAGTAAAGCTCGGCTCTGCATTACCTATTAACTCTACAGAAGATTATATAGTTGTGGCATTCTGTTTATGCATTATGCTTGTCAGATAACCCTAACTAGCCATACAATTAAACCATTTTAACTGATTTATTTGCACACTGAATAATGCTGATACTTGGTATAAACATGACTGCATTTTAGTCAAATATATACAAGGAAAAAATTTAATGTTGCATTTAGTGACTAACAGCACATGCATCAATCCCAAGGGGGGACAATTTAAACATGCTGTTAAAAAGAAATACACGACTAATAAAATAAGGTAGTAAAGCAAAAAATACTTTTTATTATCAAGTAATAAATTATCTAATTTCCAGTAGTCTAACACAGAGCATACATTTTATATTGAAGTGTTTTTCTTCCATAATAACATAGTTCAACATTTTCATAAAAACAGGCTTTAATAGCCTTGCAGCTATGCAACCATCTCCAATCTGTTTGTGCCACGTGGAAATGGCAGAGAAGTAGCACAGATGAGGGATAAATTTCTACTGAGGCTTTTATTCCCGTTTTTGAATCATCAGTCATAAAGAGATGGCGTCTGAAAATTAAAAGGAGACAGTTGATGAATTTCAATTTTACCAAATATAAATAATATCCAATTATCACTGTAAAAATCAAACAATATATTTCCTGGTCAAACAATCTACATCTTTATCAGCAAGTTTTCTGATTTATGGAAAAATACTAAAATAATATACATATTTAGACATCCATTTCATATTAATACATTTATTCTATCCTAAGCTAAAATATGATGCATTTAATTGCACAATTGAAGGGGCAAGTGTATCACCTTTATCCACTTGCCCCTTCAATTAAGAATGTAGTGTATTGAGTAAAAATAAATGGTTGAACACATACACTGTAAAAATAAAATCTCCAAGACTATAAGTGTCCATTTTCTTAATAACAAGTGTTTTATTGTTTAAAGATACATTTCCAGTCATCCATTTGCCCTTCATTAATTCAGATTTCCTGTTTCAGATTTGTACAAAATTTCAAACTGGGTTGAATCTTAGAAATCACTTGTTTAACTAATTCATAATTTTTTAGTCGTGAAATATTTACATTTAATTTTTAATAAAAAGTTGTGTAAGTTCTTAACTGTACACTTAACTGATTTCATTCAAAATTTAGAATGTTTACATTCAGGCTTTGTTTACATTTAGACAGTGAATTCTTAGTCCTCTGAAGTACTTTTTCGGTGGAGTGGTAGCATCCGATACGTTAGGCCGCCAAAGCGATTGTTTACGCCAAATCAAGATGGCGGCCGATGTAAGCAATTCCAAGATGGCCGCCATATACAACGTGAACCTTTGCATACAGTGCATAAATAATAATAATAATTTGTTTAAAAATTAAGAAAAAAGCAATATAAATTTAACTTGAAAATTTTCTAATATTTCAGTCTGGTTTTCTCCGAACATGTACGCAATTTTGCGTCAATTTCATCCTAGTTTTGTCATTAAAAAAAAAAAAATAAATAAAAAATAATAATTTATAATTGTTAAAAAAAAAAAAAAAATTAATGAAAAAAAAAAAAACGCGATTTTTTTAAAAATCGTCCGGATTTTTATCAATTTTGAATTAGAAACTTTGCAATGCATAGAAATTTCAAAACAAGAAATCTTTTTTTAATAAGGTAGTTCTTTTTCTGTGATCATAATCCACACAAAGGTTTTTGATGAGAAAAAAAAAATCTAAAAATTCTTCTGCTATCCATAAGTGTGAAAAAATATTTTTTCACAATTTTTCTAGCAATTAGCATTATGTGAGCAACTCAATGGGGATATTCCAGGTTATAGAGCCATATATGGAAAAGCAAGACAAATATTTTTATTGTAATGACTTTACAAGAGGAAATTGTTTTTTAGAGAAGTCAAAGCATATTGCGCTTAAGGTTTCAATGCGTTTAAACCAGTATACCGGGAGAAATTTGTTTTTAGATAAGTCACAGCGTATAACGCGCGATCCCCGCCTGCCGGCTGCCTCGCCGCCCCTCCGGGGCCGGCGAGGACCTTTCACCGTTGGCTTCCATGCGTATAAGTCACCGTATTGGGTGCCCACCCAAGCATAGTCCAGTGTTTGTAATATAACCAAAAGCTAAACAAAAATCAAACTTACCCTCATAGCCGGGTCCTTGAAATTCTGACTATGGTTAACAGTCATATGCTCGAATCGATAACCCTTGAACTCTTTGTCCTTCGGGTATTAATACCAGCATATGACTTCCAATAGTCAGAAATGTTTGTAGTTCCTTGCAAAATTCAGCTCTGAATTACCTCAGCCAAAACTTTCTGGTTCCTAATTTTCACCTCAACCATAAAACATTTATCCGTCCCTCGTTCAAGTCCTCCAAACACCCATTTACCCTCCAATTTCTCACTCCTGTTATACTTTCTTTTGCCAAACTTTTGTCCTATCTTTCTACATTTCCACTCCTACCTATCACCAGCATCCTTTCTCAATGTTAAAATCATATCATTCTCACATGAAAGACATTTCACCCTCTTCCCAATCAAGCTACTAAATGTTTGCAAAAAAAAAAAAAAAAAAAAACATTTTCTAACGTTCCATAACACTATCTACTGCTATATCAAATCAACTAAGGGGAAATGAGCAACCAAAAGGGGAAAAAAAATTCTAAATTCCAATCTGCAATTTCTAAAATCAAATTTAATCCAAAAATTTTTTTGAAATTTTAATTGAAATTTAAATAAAGTGACAAATTTAAAAAATTGTAACTTACAATCTGCTTTTCAAACTTATCCTAAAAATTTTGAAAATTAATAAAACAAGTCAATTTTATAAATCAAGAGCAAAATTCATATGCACCCAACAATTTCAAAGACTGTCTAAATTTTAATTCCGTTCTACATTAAAAATAAAAGTGGAAAAGCGTATTTTCTTCCTTAACCAATCATGAGACCCGTTTATTATCGTCAGGAGAAAATATCTAGGGTTGCCTTAAAACTAAGAAAAGCGCGAAAACGGGAAGGTTACCACAATTGACAATACATCGCTCGAAAGTTGTAACGTATCGGATACTACATACCATCCCTTTTTCAATATAATAAATGAAATTACGTTTAAAGTAATGTTATATCTTGATATCAAAACTACATTTAAATGTCCACACTAGAAAATGTTTCTAGTCTTTGTTTACATTTAGATTGAGGTATCTTTTCTAAACTTCAGATGGCTTCATTGATATTTATGATACAACAATGATCATTTCTTGAGAAAGCTGTACAAATGAATTTTAACAATTAGATTTGAGAATGTCTCCCTTTACAGGTTTTGTTTACATTTATAATAGTTTATATAAGTTCTTGTAATGTTAAATGATAGTGTAACTGCTAACCTGTGATAAATTATTTTACAAAGAAATTAAAAAAATGTCTATTACATAGATTACTTTAAATGATTTTGCCATGTTCACAAAAGATGCAGTTAATATTCTATAGTTAGCTTTGTGGCTATTCTCCATCTGGTGGGGACTCGAGTAATAACTTCTATGCTTGGGTAAGGTTGTGTAAAATTGAGAAACATAAATAATTCATTGCACTCCTAAGGGTTCGCAAACCACCCATTGGAAACTCACCATGCTATGGTAAGATTGTATGCAGTTCTTTATTTTGTTTTTATCAAAGCCTTTGCAGGCAGTCCAACATTGTGAAAAGGAGAATATTGAGGTTTTTTAAGACTATCATTAATCATTACCTTAATTAAATACTCCAAGTAAGTAATAAATATTTTCTTTAAATAGATATTCCCATTAATTCAATGCTGCTGGCCTTGAATATGTATCAACTTTGGGTGTTAAGCCTTAACCTATCTGCTTAAGTAATTTTTTACACAAGTTTCTAATTGAAAAAAAAAGAAAAGAAAATGTATCTTACCTCTCTATTTTCAAAGCACAAAGTAAATTATATTTTTAGTAGAGAAAATGCAGTAAAGTAACTTTGGTTGTTTGATTTTCATGGGTAACTACAGCAATTGGAACAGCTCCTACTTTTGTTGCTGTCAAAAGTATTGAGTGAGGAACCTGTACTTTCACAGCCGGCAGTAGAATCCACAAAAATGATTTCTGAGGAACACTGAAGCTTGCGTGCTCTTTTCATTACAGCCATAACTATAAGCACAGCACATGTCCCATCAAGAGTCCGAACCACAGTAGCCCTAGAATGTTTTCAGTGTATTAGTTCAAGTAAGCAATTTTAAAATGAATCCTAAATCATTTACTTTTGAATATTTTCTTAAAGTTAGTAAATACTTTTTTCTTCATACAGTTTTAATTTTTTCAAAAGAGTCTGTTGAAGGACCCAAATTGATTACTCGCCATGACTCATAAAAGTGTAAAATTTGCTGTCAAGTGGGATTTTTTGCTGAATTTGAAATCTTCCACAAAGTTGTCACTGGCTAAAAGTAAATCTACATGAAACCGCTTGTCTGCCATTGGAGTCAACCCATAATTAAAGTAGTCAAAAAACTGTAGTTTGATCTAAATATAAAAATAAACCTTTAATATAGTTGCATTAAGAATATACAAATATTTTTTTATCAAAATATACATTACTCGACATTTTTTAATAATCTGTCTTAAAAGTTGAAGCATTTTCTTATAAAAATTTAATTTTAAGGTGAAAAACTGCATAATAAAAATAACATGCTTTAAATATAGTTCTATTTTTTATTGCATTTCTATCAGTGTATCTATCATTTATGTATGTTGATGAATAAATTCACCATATGCTAAAGTATTCAATAATTGAAGCATAAAACCAGTGCAGCATTTAGACAGGTGTTATGCAGAATCTTGTGAATATAGTTCAGGGAAAAATGGGAAGTCACTAAACTCTAGGTTCGGCAGTGTGTGGGGATCGACTCAACACCCACAAATCTTTCTTAATGGTTTTGAATGCTGAAATATTTTTTTAATTAATGTTATTTAAGTGAAGCGAATTAACAAAATGTTATCATTGTTTTTAAGTTTGATACAATAGTTTAAGGAACATAAATTTACCAGTCTTAATATGGAAATCATAGTCTTATTTCAACATTGCTACTTTCCGAAAACACTACGAAACACGTGAATATTGTGTCCAAGTCTAATTAATAGAAGACCCAAGAGGTTCTACAAAGTCAAATGCACAAATTAACAAAATAGAAAAGGATGAGTTTTTGATATTTAAATTAAACAGGTATAGATTAAATTATTACACCAAAGCTGGCTAATCTTTGGAGTCAAAACCACAACCAGTGCCGTAAAGAATTTGGGGGTTAAGAATGAAAATTAAACACGTACAACATGCAAAGTGGTATTAAAACAAACTATCTAGAGGATTTCATGGCTTATAAAGAAATAGCATTAGGAACATCATACACGAGTATAAAGTTCTCAACATTACATAAATAAGTTCTTGTAAAAGCAATAAACGAAATGTTGCAAATGATTCAATAACACTATGAGGAGAGTTTTAAATTCGTCAACGAGCACTTCATTAAAACAATATCTACAAATTTATCACAATAAATTAAACTCTAATGTATACTCACCACGAATTTCCGCACCGAAGCACGACGTTCAGAACGACCTGCTGTACTTTTCTGATGGGTTACTGCAAACATTGCACTCATCTGGGTTGCAACATCTATCTCTTCAGTCAAAGTGTCGCCAAATTCCCGTACACGCCAAAAAAGTACCGCAGAATGGAATTACGCGTGCCCGAATGAGCAGGGTCTGCTCTGATTGGCTGGAATTAAAAATGTGAGTTTCTGTTATTTTTAGAAAGCGTTAATAACTGTTACATTATGTCTCAAAAAACTGTTATAAAGTATCTGTTCCTAATAACAGTTTGTCTGATTGAATTTATTGGCGCCATCTATGAGAAAAACAATGAGTAGCATGTGTTTTGAAGAGTTTCTTTTATTAAGTCTGAACATATTTAGAAAAAATTTCTGTCGATCCATTCATCAGTTTAAAAAAAAACTAGATATTACTCTTAATTTTGTGGTTTGGTATAAGTTTTTTAGATTACAGAGAGGCATGAGAGAAAATGCTGAACTCTCAATATATATGCCAGGGATGGGGAACCTTTTTTGCATAAAAAGTCACATCGATCTTTCGAACCACTACTTAGTAAGTAAAATGTATTAATTTACATTATTTTAATGATAATATTACCCTCTACTTTTGATATCAGCACAAATGAACATAACAAATAACTTTCTAAGTTATTGAAATTAAAATTTATTATACATACACTCTGTATATTTATTCATTAATTTAAAAAACCTATCTTATTTTTAAAAATTCTAATATTAGTTAACTTTTTTGTTTGAGTTTTTTTTTTGTTAGGCAATAACTGAATATTAGGCACCAGTTTTTATTTAAGATTCAATATCTTTCCAATGTACCTGAGACGAAGTCAGAATTCGCTTCGACAGAAGACATCACTAGTTTATTTTAATGAAATAATAAAGTAACAATCGGAAATCGCAACTGTTGCATTTTTGAGAAGTATTATTTTTTGTCACTGATTTTAGTCACAACAAAGTTACTGCCTTCATAAAATTAAATAAGCTGTTTTTTCATCATTATAGGGATTTTTTTTATTACATATTTAAAAATTTACAAATTAGGTTTTACACATCGAAAAGGAGGACACTTTGCGAGGGAGGAACTTTTAAAAAGGACTGTCCTCCCTAGAGGAGAATGGTTGATCACCTTATAGCAAATATGTTCAAAAGATAAAGCCACCTCTCAGACAAAGCAATTGAGGTTCGATAAAAGTATACTGGGAAATTAAAGAATAATTTGAATTGCATGTTTGTGAAGTTGCTCTTTCATAAGACTGGTGTGGTGTCAGTGTGTTTTTTTTTTCAAAGAACAATTACAAGAAAACTAAGAAAGATTGGTGACAATTAATTAATTTTGTTAAAAAAACTATTTGTACATAATTAATGGAAATAATTTCATTTTTCTATAAAAATACAATACAGATTGAAAAAAAATCACAGTATTTTTCTTTTGTGGAAATAAATGAAACAGCTTCCAACCTGGAAGCATTTTCAAACTTCGACATATCAAAACTGAATTTCACATCTTCCTATTGACCCAACAAAGCAAAAAAGATATGAAAACAGTACTTAGATTAACTGTTTCCACTCACACCATTCCTCAGGATGAATGAAAATGACAAATTCTTAGATTTTATGTATAAAATGATTAGCTAGGGCCCAAAACTAATTACAAGTTTAAAAAGTAAGGACCAAGACCAACAGCATTTATATTAAAAAAAAAAAAAACTTTGTAGTTTTTCATCTGAAGTTTCTATTTATTCCTTTATTTAGTACTTCAATGTAATCAAGACCAATGCAACAGCACTGAACTTGGCTTTCCCTTTTATCATCATGGTAGTTTCTACTTAGCTTTATTCTATCTTAATACTGATGACATTAATCTAGTAACTTATTTTATTTAAATTTATTATGACTGTTGAATTTTGTTGGTACTTCTAGTTAAAACACAACTAAATATCTGTTTGGGCTTTAGTGCGCTTTTAATGATATCAGTCTTACGCCCATAATTAAAATATCCAATTCTTGTACTGCTTATTACTGAAAAACAAATTATGTACTGTGATGCTTTTATTGCGTTTTCAGTTCAATTATTTATACATGTTTACACATTTATAATAATTTTGACATAATACTTCATACAATGCTATTTTATTTACTGAAAATACGTATTTATCAAGATTATTTTCCTTTTTATTAAAACAAACAGCAATAATGCAACTTGTATTTATTCATTTCAGCTTCATATATTTTCCCCTTCAGAATGGATATCTGTACCAAAAAATACTCATAATTGATACCCTTTCAAAAGAGATCAAATACAAATATCATTTAGTAGTTCAGCAATACAGCAACAACCTAAAAAGAAAAACATTTTCAAAATTCAGAAATATATTCATAAATTCAAATAAGAATTTTTTTTTTCATAAAAACATCTCCGTGCTATAAGATTTTAGCTTCGATTCATTAGTTAGCTAATTACCATCTCCCATTTACATGATTTGACCAAAGCAGAAATCTTACAAGCAAGAAAAAAATATTTTTTCATGCAAACATCTCCATGCTACAAGGCTTTTGCTTTGATTGTAGATTAGTTAAGCTAACAACTACTTCTCATTTACATTATTTGACCAAAGCAGAAACCTTATAGGGAAGAAAAAAAATATTTCAGGCAAACATCTCCATGCAATAAGACTTCAGCTTTGATTCATTAGTTAACCAATTACCATCTCCCATTTACACGATTTGACCAAAGCAGAAACCTTAGAGACAAGGTGTGTTATTTTCATGGAATATTTCAAAAACTCAAAGAAAAAATTATTACAATCATTAGTTAAGATTTAATCACTGAGCTTACATAAAATAGTGTTAAATTTTGCAATGTACTATTTACCAAGTACATCAATAACATATATCCTCAAAAATAGTTATATGTATGTAACACATGTGCAACACACTAGGTGGATTTTTTTTAGTTGAACACAACTTAAAATCAACAAACAATGCAATCTTCAAAATATTGAACATTTAAACAAGGAAATTCTTATAGCACAACATGCTCAATGAGTGCATATTTTAAGACAATCTGGTCTCAGCATTTTCCTTCATCTTTAGCATTAACATCCAAATAAGTGAGACAAAAATCTCTTCAATCAAGTAGATGACTGTTTACATAACCATTTTGAATTCAAACCAATTTAGAGCAGTTTATCTTTATCTTGCTCTGAACAAGCAAGTAAGCCTACTTACCTAATACTCTTTTCATACTTATGTTTTCAAAACAAAACTTTAATTAATACTGTCAACTAGAGAAGCAGATGTACTTCATAGCATAGCAAATAGAACATTTTAGGACTTAAGAATGCAAGTAGTTATAAAGCTTCTCTTTTAATAAGGTTTAAATTTCTTGTGGTAATTTGTAGTACTGAAAAGATATTCACATTTCTTTACCATAATATGGGCTAATTTGATCAAGAGACCAATGTAATACATTCTTCATTTCAGATAAATGGCTCAAATAACACTACTTTAATATTTTTATGCATAAGCCTTGCCAAATAAGATGCACCAATCTAGAGATGCATGTAGATCTCTCTCTCTTATCCTTCTGTGTGGGTTTTTCCAAAGAAGACTTGAATATCCTTTTCTTCTTGGTAGAATAAAGCCTTTGTTTAGATATGTTTTTGTTTAAACTGCAAATTTCTTTTTCTACAAACTCTGGCAGTAATCCACTTTGCCTGAATGCGTCTATTGTAGGTTTTACAGATTTAATTAAGTTTTGAACACAACTTCGATCTCGGACACATTTTTAACACTGCTTGCAATGCTGTCTAGATCTTTTTTCAAGTTCTGAAAGTTGGTTGCAAAAGAGTGACATATGGTATGCCGTAAAGTTGTTGACCTATCCTCATGTGATACTGCAGTACCTTGTGTCAAAATCATCTTGTGATGCTGTAGTAACTTCTGCCGAGGTTCCAAATCCTCCTGTGATGGTGCATTAACTTCTGCCAAAGTTTCGAAATCCACCCTTTCAGAGTTACTTCGGCACACCAAATGTATATGCTTGCACATATATGCCCTTATCATAGAATCATGACAAGAACAAATAAATTTGTGCAAACAAGCATTGCAATCTTCACATACCAAACTACAATTGCACTGAGAATCATTTACTTTAATTACATACATATCATCTTCCGTATTAGAAGGTACAATCCAACTGTCCTGGTACTGTATGACTGAATTTAGTGGAAGAGAAAGACTAGCATTGTGCCGAGTTCTTAATTCCATCACCTTCTTAGTAACTTTACCCTTGAAATTCATAACAAGCCTATCAAATTTCTTGTCTACAATGAAATTCACTAAGGCACTAATTGCCTTATCCAGCCTTTTATTATGCTTTTTATCTAAATATTCATACTTCAGAGTTCTATGCATCCTTTCAAGACGCATGTTTGTATTGATACCGCTATGTCCCCTAAAGCAATAGGCCCAGTTCTTAACCCCCCCCCCCATTACTTGAATAATTCTTCTCAAAATAGTGTCCAAATTCACCTAAGTCATCATCATTTTGAAAATATGCTAGTGCTTTCGGAAATAGAGACCAGAAAATTTCTTCATTTTTCTCCTCCAGAAGAGTCCTCAATACCTTGTAAACAGCAGATTTCTTCTCAGAAGACTTTATTTTCTTTAGATTATTCCTCCATGCCTTGTCAACATGCCAGGTGCAATACAACCGCATTTCAGGTGGAGAAAAGACTTTGTTCCAAGCATTATAAAAGTTTTCTGCCATGTCAGACATAAAAACTTTAGGCTTTAAATCCCCACATCGGTTCTTAATGACCGACAGAAAACTTGCAATTGTCTCATAATCTGTACGATTACTAATACAAAATGCACCTGGATATCCCTGCCTCATTTCATCTAGCACTAGGAGGGTTGTCAACTCAAAGTGGTAAGCATTGGTACCGTGGGTGCCGTCCATACAAACAATATCATGCCCACATTTTTTTATCATCTCCTCCTGTGACTTTTCCATTATAACTAGCAAAAAGTCTTCTTCTAGAAGCATGGGAAATTCGGAATCAATTAGACCTTAAGGTTTATAACTTATAAAAATGTCCTTTCTTTCCTTCATCTCTCTAACTCATCTTCATATAGCTTCTACACTCATAGCATCATTAGGGTGTCTTATGATGTCTGAATCCAGCCTGCAACTTGTTTTAATGTTAAACAAGTCCTTTTTTGTGAGCAAATGGAATCTACTTACTGAACTTGATGGAGCAGATCGAACCTCCTTAAGGATTTCCGAGAAGGGTATCTTTTGAGCAATTTTAGCTGCTAAATAATCTTTTTCTTCATCAGAGCGTCTTATATGGCCCAAGTCAATTTCATGACCAAAATGGGTTTTAGCATAACTCAAAATGCATTTGCCTTCATTGCTAACAGTTAGTTTCATGTGAGCGGGGCAATATGCATTCAGTTTGGAACTTCCTTGAGATTTCAAGTGACGTCCACCAACACCTCTACTTTGAAAGTATCCAGATCGATTGCAGTGAAAATATGAAATAGACTCTTCTTTCAAATTTTTTCTTTCAGAAAAATGCTTGACAAACAAAGGTTTTTGAATTCTCTTCTTTTACTTTCCAGAATAAAAATTCTTCCTTACATGCAAATTCAATAGATTCTTCATCAATTCTAACATTATGGCTTATAAATACATGATTGCAGAGATTTTTCACACTTTCACAAGCATGAAAACATTGAGGACAGCACACTTTCCTTATGCTTGAAGGCTGGTGGGAGTGTGTTATGTTATGAATTTTTCTTGTATGCTCCTTCAATGACCACAACTTTTCATAAGTCTTTTCACAATTAGAACATTTGTATTTTTTTTCTATTGTAACAACTTTATTGGGATGTTTTTGCACTATGTGCCTTTTCAAAGACGTGTTCAGTGCATATACACACTCACAATAGTTGCAACTGAGCATTTTTACACTTTGTTTTCTGTCTTTTAAATTTTAATAACCTCCAAGAGCATTTAAGAATGAGTGTATTATGAAAAGAACTTACCTTAGGTCCTTTTAGCATGCAATTGAGTCATCTTCCTCTAAAAGCTTAATCAATCCTACAAATAAATATTAGCTTTTAGATGATAAAAAACAAAATGTCTACACTAAGCAATCTTTTGGAAGCGACTTAAAATGACGAACATCACAAAGTAACGACTACATACGCGACTAAAAATCTATCATTGACCCACAACTGCAGGAAACGGAGATGTCATTTCTAAATTACTCGACATAAAGCAACCATAATAACAACTCCGGTAATGAGTAGGGATGTTAAGCAAATCACAGAACTGCTACTCAATCACAGATACTTGTGAATCACAGTTCATACCTGTTACTCAAATATCAAAATATCAGTGATTGGGTAACAGTGATTGGGTAACAGTGATTTAGTATCCGTGATTCAGTATCAGTGATTCGGTACCAGTGATTTGGTATCAGTGATTCGGTAACAGTTACTAAACTGATATCGCTAAGCTGATACCTTGGCTGATATTGATACTGTTACTGCGATCGGTGATTGCGACCGGGATCGGTGATTCGGTAGCAATGAAAGCTGTGACTGAGTTTTGGTTATTTGGTTGCGGTGCCAGTTGGTCTGTGACGGATTGGGAATTCTCTGGAGGATTTTTAACCGGATGTTTAAGAAGGTAATATGTTGCTTTATGACTCACCAGATTCCCGCGCCTTTTTCTGAAGAAAAAAAGAAGCTGGACAGTTTTAAGGAGAGTTCATATAAAAACATAGAAAATTCTCTGTTTTAAATAACAATTTTTGGTTCGTTCTTAAACTATCACTCATAATTTATTTTGTTGTTTTTTTATATAGAGTAACATGACTAGAACTTGTTTTTATTTATTTTTTGGTTTGTTTAAATTAAAATTGTTCTGTTTATATATAACCTCTTGTAAATTGTTTTTAATTCTAAAAAAGGAATTATGTGCTTCTGAAAGTAGAACTTGAATGAGTCGAAATCACAGGAGGGGGAGGGGGGAGATATATTTATTTCATTTCGCTAGTGATTATACGTTTTACGAGTTTCTGCCTTCTTTAAAGTTTGTCTCTTAAGATGAAACCGTTTCAGAGGGAGGATCAACACAACAATGTTTACAGCGGTAAAGAATGCATTCTGAAATATCGTAATGCAAGTACACAAAATTTTGATGACTGAATGTTTAATTTTTTAAAACGTATAATTTGTTGTTTGTAAACACTGATTCTCAAGAATTCCTTTTCAGACTGTTTTCAAAACAAATAATAATGTTACTCGTTAGAATATTCACTGTTTGTCTTAGAGATAAATTATATACTTTCACTCCGCTTATCAATTTTAAAGTGCTACTAAAGAGAATATCTTCATCTTTTGTCTTCGGGGTGGATTCCGGACCGTTGACAATAGTACGTGGTTACTCCAGTGTTGTGTGGAAACTGAACTACTCCACATTTTAGTTAATATTTTGTAAAAATTGTATGATTTATAAACTAAAGTATTGGACAGAAATTGTTGAAACAAGTCAAAAGCTACAGATTTTTCACAGTAAGGTTTGACTTTTCTGCTGTTGTTCGTTTTGTGTTTTCTTCGTCTCAAATAAAATTGTTGTGTCTTTGCACCACCACGAATACAACAATACAAATTAATTCGAATGTTACTAGAGATTTAGAAAAATTACTTAATGTTTTGAAATTGTCAGATTATCAAATGTAAGGAAATTGTCTTGCTACACATACTACTATGAAAACATTTTTCTTCAGCAAACAAATATTTTGGATGAAGGTTATTTAGTGAAACGGATTTAAAGATAAAAAATAGGTTTGCCAATTATATATATTTATGTAAAGATTAAAAATCCATAATTTGAATTCAATTAGAAGTAAAATGAATGAAGCATTCTAATGTATATCTCTTGATTTTAATGTTTAATTAATTGCCGACCAACCGGTATAGTGGTTAAGGTGTTAGCCTCTAGATCGGAAGGTCCCCGGTTCGAATCCGGGTTCGGGCATGGATGTTTGTAAGCGTATACCAGCTCAGGTGTTGCTTCGTCATCTGAACATGATGCAAAATTACGAAGTAATTGTTAGGAGCAATGATGGTCCTCCCACTGGGTGCTCCTTCACAAGTGGCCATCACTTCCGGCCTTGTAGTGGCCAATGACTTCGGTCAAAATGTGCCCGCCATTAGAAAAAAAAAATGTTTAATTAATTATAAAGTTTAATTTATATGAAAATTTCGATTTAGTTGAAACCATCTTAGTCACCAATATTAATTTATTGAGGAGAAAAAAGTACCTTTAAAAAAATGAATTACGGGCTAAAAATAAAAAACGGCTAATAGTGGCGGAATAAAAATGAAAAATTAATTTTATAAATGAAGGTTTATAGAGTGGCAGTTGATCTGGGGGGATAAAAAAATACTGGGCTGCGAACTGTAAACTAGAGCACTGTAAGGCCACAGCGTTACCGACTTAGCTGTGTATTCCTTCGACGAAATCGTATTATTGAAAATATTTAACACATAAATAAAAGCATTCCGTTGCTACGAGTGACTAGAGATACTTTGCAGTCAACCAATCAGATTCAGTCACAGTTTGAATCACAATCACAGTTTTGAATCACAGATATTCGTCAGTAGCAGTCACAGTTAGAACTGTTACTGTCAAATCACTGTTAGTAACATCCCTAGTAATGAGTACATTTGTCTGAAATTACTAATTCTAAATGAAATTACTACGCCGCACGTAAACTGCAAAAGTAAAAGGCAAAATATTCAACATTTCACGCTAATTACGACAAAAAATCGTTATATATGTGTGGGGTTAACAAATTAATCACATTTCTAAATTACAGTGCCTCATTACACTCAAATATTGGACAAGGCGTTGGGAACTATTTGTTTTGCTTGCTCTCAGCTTATTTCTCCACTGCAAACAAAACCAGTTGGCGATGTTTTTGTTTATTTTGAATTTTTCAGTGGATGGGATAACCGTTGCTTACGTAGGGCGTTCTGTTGTATCATAATTCATTTGTGAAGTAAATGGTAGCTTTTGCCTTTTATTATCGGGGAATTATCGTGTTTAAGTGTTCAGTACCGTATAAAAAATGGAATTACCGTGTTGGTCCAAAACTTTCCGTCTTAATTCTTCCAAAGTAAGATGAATTCAAAAAATGGCGGTACAAAGAATTATCAAGGTAAGTTTATTTTTTGAGAAAATAAAATATGCATGTTAAATTTATTTACTTATCCATTTTGTAAATTGACTGTAAGCACCAAATTTTAAATTTATTTATCTATCCATTTTATACATTGTCTGTAAGCACCAAATTATATTTTTTTTGGAAGTTCGTTCTTTTAACGAATCGTTGTTTTGAGATTGTAAAAATTTATCCCACTTAATTTTAATCAATTGTCGCTATGATTAATTGTTCAAAAGTGTACCGAGAAGTGGTATGCAAAGGGACTTGTTCTGCAACCCCAAAATTATATTTTCTTCCTCAAATTATGTCTGAACAACTTGTGTTTTGTGGAATTTTTGAACTTGCAAGCTATATACTCTTCCAAAATTTGTTTCTTGATCAAAATGTTCCAAAAGTTTATTTCTGTGTACATCACTAATAATATTAAATGGATGCACAAAAAGGGTTAGCAAAATTGAAAGTGTGTTTAAAGGTTTTTAATTTTAGTAGGATATTTCTAGCCCAAATTATATAATCTTGATTTTTTAAAATTTTGTGGATTCTGATCTTTAGTATATTTTAATTATTATCACTGTTGCTTGAAAATAATTCAAAAATATTTTTATAAAACTACTTGTAACTTTTTGTTCTGGTAGGGCTGTTCGTTAATCAGTAAAAACTTTTCATTTTATGTTTGAAACCCCCACGCTGCTTTGGACATCTCCAGACAAGTCTGCGGTTGTTGTCAGGACAGAGGACACAGTTGGAAACAGGACTATCACTAAAGACTATACGTCCCCAGTCGTCTGCAGAGGGTCAGGTTGGACACATGTGTGCGGTCACTCGTTAGATAGTTGCTAACGGCAAATCTGGTGCTGTGTCAGCTGCTCTGTCTTCCCGTTCTGTTGTGGCCCTAGGTCGACGGCTGCCGTCCTTGCGCTGACATCTGCCGTTCTCGACCCCACTCTTTCAGCATCGTCTAATCGCCCCATCGCTTTGACCCACATGTCGAGTGATTCTTCGATTCATTCAACCAGCCTCCTTCAATCCGAAAGCACGACGTCTTTCAAACTCTGACGTATGCTTGTAATGAGCACGAATGTTTTGACCTGTTGAATGTGCAATTCAGATGCGCTGGAGCTCCCATTATTCCTTCATTGGAGACCAAATTTTAATAATTTGCATGTTTGGTCAAAATGTCAGTGTACGAAATTTCTTTACAACTAGACAACTCCTTGGTGCGTCGATATCTTTGTTATAGAATGTACAATAATATTTTTAAAATTTTCCATTTCACCAGTACCTGAATTGTCATATTCTATTGTAATTGATGTTAATTTAAAGGTAAGTGTATTTTACTGTAATATATACCTGAAAAATTACAATAGTTTTATATTTTCAGTGCATGTAAATAATATAAATAAACTTGTGTCTCTCATACAGCAATTGGATAATTATAAAGGCTCTGAATCCAATAAATTAAGCAATTTAAAATCATTAATAAGTGCTTTTCGTGAACTTGAACAAATTGTCCCTGAAAATAAACACGACGTGATAGATTTTTTAAGTGAACAGAAAAGCTTTAAAATTGGATGATTTAGAAAAAGATGGGATAGTTAAGTATGCTCACACTCTTACTGCTAAATCAATATGTCCCACTAGTCTTGAATGGCAAAATCTTTATCTGGCTTTTAAATGTTTGTAATTTAAGTGTGTGTGAAAGTTTAAAACTTGTTATTCTCAATAATTACTTTTGAAATATTGTCGATACTACAGGTTACATAAAAATTATTGTTAGTTGGTTTGACATAATAAATGTCAAATTTATATGATTGATGTTGCCTTTGAAATTGTATTTAATGTATAGAGAATTAAAAAAATTTGTCATGTCATGTAACCATACCTTTATCTTTTCATTGCATTATTAGTTTGCTTATACCCAATTATATTTATTTTTTATATTGAAAATTAAAGTGTCCTTTTATTGGAAAATATAAATATTTTATTCGGGTACTGGTGATGTTTTAAAATTTTGGTGCTGCTTGATTTCTTTCTATTATTAAAATGAGAGTAATGAATAATGAGATTGGCTCTCATAAAATTAGTTTTTTTATGAAAACTGGAAATTAAAAGTGCTAAAATGTTTCATAATTTTCAAAGTCAGATTTTTTAACATTTTATGTATATAGTTTTATTTTTATCTGTATTGTATAACCAATATCTTAGTAGTTTCATTTTGAAATGTTTCTGAACATACTTTTAAATGAGCTTGAAAATATACCAAAGCTTTGGTGTTAATCATAATCATTCAAATATTTCTTGTAAGCATTCAAATCTTACGAACCACTGAATAAAGATATTATTTCACTGAAATCGGTTTTGTGTATTTTTATTTTCTGTCATGATTTCTTTGCAGGGTTGGTCCATTTATTATCCCCTCAATATAAATGATTAAATCAAGAATACTTTTTCCTAACAAGAGGGTGCATTTGGTTTTCTAGAAATTTATTTAATATAAATTTGTAATAAATTTTTATCAGTTTATCTAATTTTGTATTTCAAGTTAACATTTACCATAAACGGATAAATTCAGTACCAATTTATAAGTGTGTCTTATTACACCAGAAGAGTCTAATAATTAATAAATTAAACAACTTTTGAATCTGCAATTTAATTTTTCATTGGCATTTTTTGATTCGTAAACATTTTAGGGGAAGATGAGACAATTTTGTTGATATTTTACACTCATGCCATTAAATCAACAAATGTAATTTAAATTATATTTGTTTTTGTCCAAACAGTAATTTTATAGTTTTGTATTAAAATAAATAAAATGTTTAGAGAATTGATTAAAAAAAACCCCAGACATAGATTTGATTTTTATCCACCTTGTTTGTGATGATGGATAGTTAGTTTTTAATACTAACCCCTTTAATAATTATATTTCAGTCATTCTCATTTCTTTTTTTCTCTAACTGCAGTGTTTTTTCGCTTAGTCCATAAAAAAAAACCAGGGAAATTTTGTTATGTTATCAATTAAACGATTATAAATGCTTCAAATATTCACATTTCGATGGGAAATAATGTAGATTTTTGCAGCAAATATAATCACTTAAAATGTATCGAGTCCGTAAAAAACATGAAATAGAATGCACCTGATTTATTAACCTTACGGAAAACAAAGATCAAGTTTAATCAACTAGTTTATCCTTTCCAAAAGTAGCGAGAATCGTAGGATACGTTTCACACTGGCTGGAGCCTAACTGTTGTGACGTCATTTCTCCCGTTGTGAGGCTTTCTTATCTATAGGAGGTGTTGCTCAACAGCGCATGTACGCAGTTAATTAATATCGTACTGAAGCAACAACAAACTCGAAGGGAAGATACAATGTCAACACCTGAGTTGGCATTTCCATAGAGCAGATAAGGGCATTTCACTCTCCACCGGTATGGTGGTTAAGGTTTTAACCTCTAGATCGGAAGGTTCCTGGTTCGAATCCGGGTCAGGGCATAGATGTTTGTAAGCGTATGGTGTAGTGGCGGCTGGTGCACCTTAAATTTGCCGTGGCCTAGAGTCCTCACGTTGGGTTGGTGTGGAAGTTTATAGAGTGGGGTGCCATGTCAGGTGTTGCCTCGTCATCTGACCGTGGTTCAAAATTACGGTGGTGACCTCGAATTTTTCCCTTAAGGGATTGATCTCTTACCATCGTCAATAGCCCGTTGTTTTGATCTAGTATTACGTTAATTAAAATTACCATTACCTACCTACACAAACCAACGTGAGGACATTTGGGGGCACGACAAATTTTTTCTTGTCATGAACATAGTAAATTGTATTGATGGAGTTTAAAAAGCATGATAGATAAATAGTTCTAAGTGGGGTCCCCCAACCAAATCTAAGCCTCTAGATCGGAAGGTTCCTTGTTGAAATCCACGTCATGGCATGGATGTTTTGTAAGAGCATGATGTAGAGGCGTCTGATGCACATTAACTCTATCGTGGCCGAAATTCCTCACGTTGGGTCGGTGTGGAAGTTTGCTCCTCTATGGACTGAAGTCATAAGGGATATTAAAGAAAGTCTCAACGATTACATACGATAATCGTTTTTCACAGGATGAGAACCTTGCCTGCCAACCATGGAGAATGGCATGGCTTCCTGACTTGTGTTACCGAAGTAGGTGTCCTTTCACTAACCTTCCATGGGCCTGGAATGTTCTTTAAATCGGTAGACAAATGGCCTTTTCTGTATCTCAAGTCAAGAAGTTGATGTTGACAGATAGTTAAATAGTTAAAAAATTTTGGGGGCAGAGGAGGGGGGGGGGTAGGCGGAAACGAAAATAGTTTGGGCAACACTGGTCTTGGAGGTGGCCATATGAGTAAAGATCACACTTGAAATCACATCAAACGTTAGAGCCCTTAAAAATATCACTAGGCAATCAAAGAAATGATGGAATATAGCATTAAAACGCGTTCCAATAACAAACTATTTCCAGAGTAGAAAGGTCAGATCAGGTCTTCAAGATAAGAGACAACCTGGTGATATTTTGAATTAAAGTCAGTCAACTAAAAAGCAAAACATTTAATCAAATTTGTAAGAAATTAAAGTAAATAACAAATAGTTTTAACTCAGTTGAATTAGAAAACAAGATTTAAACAGCTTTTGTACAAAGAAAGATAATGCACTTCAAAAGCCAAAATAAATAAATGCAATATAATTTATTTTAAAATCTAAAGTCATTCTAAATTACCACAATGTATTTATTCTTCTCTGAAATATGTAAGGTATCCAAACACGTTAAAAATGTCATTTGTGACCGAAATTTCCAAAAAAGTTTTTGATCTTATTTGATAGAGTATTTATTTGACTTTCCAAAACATATTTGAGTTTTTCTGTAAGTTAATATGTTGTAGAGATATTAAGATTGTAATCAAAGCGGGAAAACCGTAAGTAGGTATGGAAAACACCGGAATTTTTTCAATGTAAATGTTGTATCGGAACATTAAAAAAAATGTTCCTATACCACATTTACAAAAAAAAGGGCCTCGAATGCGTTCGGATACATTAAAAACATTTTCAAACGTGACTACGTTCTATATATCGTTGCAAGGTATCCTATCGGGAACATCTTTTACATTTTTCAATACTTGGTGCAATCGTCTATGTCTTTGCATTGTGGAGCTTTGCGAAAATCTTTTCAAACATACGTCACACTCATACGGCTTCTCCCCCGTATGGATACGTTCATGGCTTCGTAAGTGTGAACTTAGCGTAAAACTTCTGGTACATATTTCACAAGTAAATGGTTTCTGTCCACTGTGTACTAGTCTATGGCCATCCAAAGTACTCTTCCTAGAGAATGCTTTCTGGCACACTTCACACTCAAACGGTTTTTCTTCAGTGTGGACACGTACATGTCTCGAAAGGTCGGAACTTTGCGAAAACCCTTTGTTGCATATTTCACAAACAAAAGGCTTCTCACCGGTGTGCCTGCGACTATGTCGTATTAGATTACTCTGTTGCAAAAACGACTGCTCGCACACGCCACACACAAAAGGTCTTTCACCGCTGTGAACTAGCATATGTTTTTTCAAACTCCGTTTATCTCCCAGTACCTTTTCGCAAACACCACACTGGACTGTTTCACCTTCATTGTAGAGTGCCTGATGCCGTTTCAGGTAATGGTAACGTGTGTAGCGTTTACCACACTGGTCGCATCCAAAACCTCTTTCTTCTGAATTTTCACTATGTTTTTCGGACCTGGATGCAACATTACAACAACCTGCTGCTACGGAGATTTGTGACGGTAGACGGCGCTCTTCGAAGGTTGGGGTGTGGTGTCCGACTGAGTTCTCTCCGCTATGCGATCGTTTCAAGTTGGATTCACTAACAAACACGCGACTTCCCTGGTGAGGGAGGGTATCCTGATGCCGTGTTGAGTGGTATTTTCGCTTTCCGTCCATCAAGGAAGAAAAAGGAATCACCACGGAATTATCTTCTCGAATTTTCTCTTTTGGTCCAACAGACGAGATCTTTCCTGGATATAAAGTATTTTCATGATTTGAAGGGGCCTGTTTAGGGAATGCAGTTTCTCCAATCAGCACATTTTCCACCGTACTTAAAAGGCGAATAGACACACCAACTGAATCCTGCGTATCAATCACGATTTCCTTAGCCATTGATGGTATCCTAGTCTCTACAGGTGGTTCCATTGGTGGTTTAAGTACTACAAAGCTTTCCTCAATTTGTTGGGTTCATACTTTCGGGTACGACTTTGCATCTAACGTTCTCATTATCTTGGAACGCGGAACTTCATTACATCCATAGTCAGCATCTGTGTAAGAACTTTTCTATTGTTTCTTATGGCCTGAACACGAACTGGGTTCAGTCTAACACGTGCATTTCAATGCTCTCGTGGGATTCCACTGTTCACTACTCGTGTAGATACGATTCTGTGATCACAAAGAGATTTGGGTGCTAGATCTCACTGAGATATAATCTACATCAATATTTTCTAGGACTTTATTCACCATTTCTGTCGATTTTATAAATCTTGGATTTTTCAATAAGCCAGATAAGATAGTTAAAATACCTGGAATAAAAATGATAAAATTTCATCAAAGTAAAAAACAAAAATTGTTGATTTTATATTATGCAATAAACTGGTGATACAGCTAAAATCCAAAGAATAAAAATTAATACTTTAAGCAGGGTAAAACCAGTAACTTTCAGCCACTGTAGTATAAAGTAAAACTCTAAAAATATAAGATTATTTATGAAATGCAACATTTTCTTTTTTTTAATGCATCTTACATAAATAACAAACGTATAAACATATGGTGTTTAACATAAATAAAAAAAAATTTGAGGCGTTTAAACAATAAGAATTCTGCAAGCGAAAAACTTTCATGAAATTTAAGTAGGATGTCAGAGATGGACTGCCGATTCCATTGGTTTAATTACAGAAAGTCTGGTAACAATAGAAGCAACTCTATAGAACTGCGGTGCCTTGAACAAAGCCACCAATATCAATGGGCTTGCTGGAGTGAAATCGCGAACTACAGCTTCAGTTCTCATAGTCAGCTTCAGAACGATTCGAAATGTGTTTCCTTGGATGGCCGTCAAGCTGCAGGAATAAGCAACATCAGGAGAAATTCATCAGAAATATTTAATATGAACTATTACCTGTTTTATCATCAACGTATTCTTTTTTTCCTGTAATTTACATACATTCATAAATTGATTCCTTTGCTCATACACAAGGTAATAACTGAACAATTTGTGTATCAAGTAATTTTCTGATTGTTCTAGAGAACATTGATTTTTGAACCTATCAGGATTATACCGTAACACATTAAACATAAAATTTGTTCAGTTCATATAACGAAGCTAAAGCTGATATTGCAGACAGTCTGCAAGTTTATGAAGAAATCATTATTTACCCTTTTAAAAAAGAATACACGAACTTTCAATCCCAAAGATCATATGAAAGTTGGTGAGTTTTATCAAGGGTCATATTTGGCCCAAACTCATCTAAAGAATGCAAAGGACGATTTCAATAACTTGATATACAGTCTGAAATTCTATTTCAAGCGATATTTAAAGAACCTGAATTGATTTAGATTGTGCCTATCAATTTTAATATATTGCATTGGGGCAAGAAAAGCACAGGCCTTGGAATACTGGTATATTGTCAATGCAAGTTCCCGTTCCAGTCTAAAAACTAGTAGTAAAAAAACAGTATTAAAAACTAGAACTACCAGCTACAGTTTTTAGAACAATCTAGTTCTTTTAATTTCAGGATGGCAGTGACAGAACACTGTTAGATGAGGTACAATTTCTATGATATAACACTTTACTGCTGTGCTTATTCAACAAGAAAGTAGTAGTTACAAATTTGGTAAAGTAAGGTTAACACATATTACAGGCTGTATTTGCTAGTATCTGATGCTCAACAAACACAAATTAATATTATGATCAACTAACAACTAAATAACGTTTAATCAGTGCTTGATTTGCTTAGTCATTTTTTGAGGAATCTCTCATACTCAGAAACATAATAAAAACTACACAAAAACAGATAAAACGTTTATTACACAAACTAATAACTATTATTCACACATTTTTAATTTCTTCACAAATATGGCGATATCCACATGCAATGAAGTCCTATAAATGTGGCAGGTAACAAAAAATACATAATAGAGTTCTAACATAATAATGATCACATATTCAGGTTGACAAGCATAGGTGTCAACTACAACATTAACAGTGGGAGTCTCTTTTGACACTGATTCTTAATATTAAAGAATCCTTCAATGAGAATGAATAGCCTTCATTCAATACACCCAATTATATAAGGGTTCTTCAAAAAAAAAAGATACCCAAAATGAAGTAATTATTAGTGTACAAGCAAAATTTCACATGAAATTATTTTTGTAAACCGTTTTTTCTTGTTTAATCTAAATGTCCTATCAGTAAAATAATCATTTAATCGGTGGAAAATACTTTAATTTTGTGTTAGTGAAGTCTTTATGATTTGTTTAAATCCTGATGAAATGTAAACATTAAAATCCCTATTACTTGTGTACAATAAATCAGTATTGTAAATTTTATAAGCCATGTGTAAATACGCTATTCACTTTTAAGTAAAAAATAATTTTAAAATTCCCGATTTTTCAAACTGGGAGAAATGGCTTTTTGAGAATCTGCGACAAGATATAGAGAAAAACAACCTGTTGAAAGAACTTTCCGAGCCTACATATAAAACAAGAAAACTGAAGGAAGTTTAAAAAAAGTTTATCTTCACTAATGAAATGGAAACATCGGAGTAGTACAGTGAAACTTCGATTAACCGTCAATCTGTTATTACGCAATATTGCCGCTCAGAAAGCATGAGCCTCGAAGTAACAAAAGAAACTGACAGACTATTTTAAAATTTGAATTTGTACGTACGTCTGGAGCGTAAGTTTATGTAACACTATATATTTAATGTAAATGGTCTGTTTCTGTAAAATAAAATACATGTATGCAGTGTATTTCCAGTTCGTAAATGTGCATATTTTATCCTTCGTTCATCTGCAATGGATAGGGGAAGATTGTTTAAAGTTTTTCCTGTTATCTGTCTATTCTGGATATGATTCATGACGGTTGATCGAAGTTTCACTCTACAAGGAGGAACTCAATAAGTCTACAGGGGATGGAGAATTCACCGGTTAAAAATGTCCGTAAATTCTGTGACTCCAAGAAAACATAGCGGCAGAGAAATTGATGTTTTGGTTTTGTAGTGACACAAGAACCATTGCCAGTAATAGTGATAATTGTGAATATTTGTCTCGTAGGCCTATCTAAATAGTCGGTCTACAACAAAACTTTTAGCCCCTAATTTGATTCATGTAAACACATGTTCTTATTACTTAAGTGTTATCACTTTTGTTACTAATTATTGCTTTTAGACTCAAAAGGCCAGCCTAAATTTTTTTTTGCAAATAGATGTGTTCAATAATTTCTCTAAAATATTGTTTGCATCAGAGCTTTTCTTCGTTTGATTTTGTCAGCCTAATTACAGTGGAAGTCAGAGGAAATAAAAGGCGACTTTAAAACTAGTAATAATTTGATCACACCTAGCACTGTAACTGAAATGAATCTCAACGATAGTTTTAAATTCAGCTTTAGCTCATAGAAATGTTTCGATTCACTAAAAATAGACAATTTTTCTATTTGCAACTAATTTTCAGATTAAACATTTTTTAAATTATTTCTCAATTGATAAAAAGGAAATAGTTCATAGTACCAAAGCATTAAATAGTTTTGTCTATGTTTAGTAATTTTTGCAAAACAGAACAAATATGCAACATTTAATGATTTCACAACTGCTCTTTGAAGTTGCAAGTACTAAAAAATTTATTTTCAAGTCAAAATAAGATTGACATGAAAAAATATATAAATGCAAAAATACTTTTAATGTTAATTTTAAAGAGAAATTTGTATCTGAATCGCTATGTATTAAACCAACAGCAGCTTTACATACTAAATATTGTTCCCTATAACATCATCCAAATTTTAGTTTTACCATCAAGCAAGTGAAATTTCAAATACATAAGCAACATGCAAGAGAGGAAAAATGAAGAAAATCCACTTGGAAAACATTTAGCTCACAGGTGAAAATGTACCAATTGACAGATGCATGTGAAATTTCATTCTTCATTTTAACAGTCTATTAAAATAAAGTGCGGGTAAATCAACATATATTATAGAGCTTAAGATATCAGAATTACATGGAGCCCAATGAATTTTGGAATATTAAAAGTTTGGATATTCTAAAGGGGCTTTACTGAAACTCATGCAAATAAAAAGGCAGACACTACTTTGACTCAAGCATTGATTCATTAGGAATTCAAATTTCAAAACATTCAAAGAACTATATTTATTAACACAAGAAAATGGCCTAATAGGTAAGTGATGTTACCTGTTTTTAAGAGAACTAAAATATCTCCAAATGATTATTTACACTTCAGAACTTAACACTGTTCATGTTGCATTCATATTCTCAATAGAGCACTTCAAACCCACAATCCAGCTCCTCCATAAAAAATAATGTTGCATACGCATTAACCTTTCAAGTGATTTCGATAATATATCTTGTCTATTAAGATCGGACCAAATTTGCTAAAGACTAGATTTCTCATACAGGTATTCTTGATTTTTCAAGGACAAAATCAAGAACTGGTTAGTTTTCTTGTAATGACAAGATCTTGATGAACAAGATATCTCATCCATCACAATGTTTAGTTTGGCAAATGACGAGATATCTTGCTGAGATAACTACCAAGAGGGTTACATAGGATAAAGAATTTATATACATAAATTATCTTAAAAACACTCCGAACACCATTTGGAGGAGACTTTGGAAACGATTGAATTTGGCCCAGCCAGTGTACACCAGCTTATATTCAAGTAAACAACTTAAGCATTGGTTGGTTTTTATGGTTTATGATCATCAGACAACTCAATGCTTCAGGGAAAATGTTCTTGTACACTTCACTCATATGGTTCCAATATGCGAAGAAATCTATTTTTTACATCAGTTTTAAATTTGCAAAAATCTTTTCATACATGCTTCAGATGCATGGATTCTCAGTAATGTGCTTATATTTATATGTGTTCCTAATGTGAATTTTTGAAAAAGGTTTTCATGCATTCTCTTTTAGGAAGGTATGTAGTTAATTAACACCATACTCGAGCAACACATAGGAGCTATTAGCAGCGGTTTGGGAACAATGTGGAAGGGAAGGATCCAAAGACAACACCTTGTAATTATGAACCACGGTCAGCTGATGAGGTCATGAGTTGGAACCAGGGGCGCAGAAAATGTTTCAGGACCCAATATTTCCCCAGAACACAATTTGTTTTGTGAGAAATTTCCACGAAAATGTTCCCGTATTTTCATTCCAGTTTAAGCAACTATTAGAGTACAATGTTAGTGATTGAGAACTCTCCTTCAGACAATTACTTACAAATTAAAAAAAACAATAATAATAATATTTATCCCCTCCCCCAAAAAATTTATATTGATGGATTATACACAGTCCAGTCACATTAATGTGAACACCACCTACTTTCGATGTCAATGTGAAATAACCAATCACAAAAGGCAGGTGGCAGCACATTGCAGTGGAGTGTATATAAAGGATGTCCTAGGGCATCGAAAAGCATTTCAATCGTTGGCGTAACGCAGAAATGTAGCGATTTATACGACGTCTAAAAGGGCATGATTATTGGCTTTCGGGCCAAGGGTGGAAGCATTTCGGAAACGACTAATTTTGTGAACTGTTTGCGTGCCGCCGTGGTAAAAGTATACCGTGCATGGCAAAATGGCACTATCCAAAATCAGCGGCGAGGCACATGTAGTGCACCACGGGTATAGATGACAGAGGCAAATGAAGGCTACGAAGATGCGTTTGGGCGAATAGACGTGCAACTATTGAGCAACTGACCGCCCAGATGAACCAAGAGTGTATCCTCAAAAACGGTTCAGCGTAAGTTGTTGCTCATGGGCCTCCGCAGCAGACACCTGGTTAATGCACCTATGCTGACTGCTGTTCATCGGCGACGAAGGTTGGAATTTGCACGCAAGTACCGCAACTGGATGTCCACAGAGTGGAGACAGGTGGCTTTTTCCGATGAATCACGTTTTATACTCCATCGGACAGATGGACGTTGGCGTATACGGCGTGAAACGTCTAAAAGCAAACACCCTGAAACAATTGCCAGAAGGATCCAGGCTGGAGGAGGGAGCATTATGGTTTGGGGAATGTTTTCCTGGCATTCACTGGGTGCACTCATCATCAGAAACCTAATTGACTCTCTTCCCGCACGTCTCACAGCGGTCCGCTTTGCCAAAGGTGGTTATTCTGGCTTTTGACAGGTGGTCACATTAATGTGACTGGACTGTGTATTAGTTGTCACCAAGAAATGGCAGCCTTCCTGTCACTAGCCAAAACATTTATTTGTCACTGATGACAATTGAATTTGTAAAGTTTTTTTTAATAAACTTCGACAAAATTTTTTTCACAGCTGCCTGAATTTCCCCCAAACCTCGTTTGGACATATTCTGCACCTTTGGTTGGCCACAACCTCCCACACCGCGTCAGCATTTGAGGTCACGACAGATTCAACATGAATCAGCCCCCTGTACACGACAGTTTTGGGCTGAGTTCCTAACTCGCAAACCTCTGGTTGCTAATCATCTGTTCTTCCAATCAGGCTACAGCTGTTTATCTAGAGTGGCTAAGTATATGTCTTCGTAAGTGACTGCTCAACGCAAAACGTTTCATACACATTTCACACTCAAATGACTTCTGTCCAGTGTGAATGAGTATATGTGTTCTTAAGTGACCACTTTGTGAAAAGCGTCTCAAACATATTTCACACTCGTACGGTTTCTCCCGAGTATGGATAAGTACATGAGTCTGTAAGTGTGAACTTTTCCTAAATGCTTTATTACATATCTCACAACTAAATGGTTTCTCACCTGTGTGAATGCGACGGTGCCTTTTTAAATCACTCATACTCGAAAACTCTTTTCCACATAGTTCACAAGGAAAATGTTTCTCACCCGAGTGGATGCGAGAATGCGCTTTCAAATTACCTTTAGTCGAAAATGTTTTCTTGCACACATCACACTCATATGGTCTTTCACCGCTGTGCACTAGCATGTGCCTTTTCAAACTCCCATTGTCCACCAGCACTTTGTCGCAAACAGTACATTGGGCTGTTTGTCCTTCAGTGTGGAGTCCCTGATGTCGCTTTAGAGTATATTTTTTCCTGAAGTTTTTCCCACATTGGTCGCATCTGTAACTTTTACCCGCTGAATTTTCTCTTTGTTTTCCTGGTCTTGATGCATCATTGGAATAATCCGATTTTTTGGAGATTTGTGTTGGTTGTGGGCGCTTTTCACAGATTGATGAACTGAGTTCTAATAATAAAGAATTGTTTTTGCCGTGCAATTGTTTGTGTCGATACAACGTGAATTCATTAGAGAAAGTTTCATGGCAAATTATACATTTGAACAGTTTGTTTCCTGTGAGGGTTTTTTGATGCTGTATTAATGGGTATTTCCTTTCACAGAGCGAATTGTCCAGCACTGATGCACATGGACCTGCCCTAAAGTTGACTTCCTGGGTTTTGGTTTTTGATACATTATTGGAAATACCTGCTTTTGAAGGGATCTTTGATGAATGTAAGATGTTTTCAAGACTTGGCATGGCCTGTTTAGAGAATGCAGTTTCTCTAAGTTGCCCATTTTGTTCTGCACTTCCGAGGCGAATAGACACTACTGAATATTGTATATCAAGCATTTTTTCCACAGCTGTTGATAACATCAGGTTCTTTATAAGTTGCACCCTTTGGTTGTTTTAGAATTCCACCACTTTTGTTTTCATATTTTTTCTGGTATCACTTTGCACTCAATGTCTTCTCATCTATATACATATAACTTTAAAGTATATCTATAATATGTAACTTTAAGGCATCCATGGCCTGAAGAACCAACATCTATGTAAGAACCTCTGTATTACATCTTATGGCTTAAATGTGAACTGGATTCATAGCAGTACATACATTTTACTACCCTCTTCAGTTTTGTAGAAGTTGCACATTTTGTGCTGTTCTTTAAAGGAGAATTAAGACTCCATTTGAATCATGCATATCAAGATTCTTCTTACCTCTTGATGGCATGTGGGTCTAAACAGGTGGTTCCATTACTTGTTTTAGATTTCCAACACATCCTTCAATTTTTTTCTGTTCATACAATTTTCAGGTATCACTTTGCCTTTGTGACATAAACATTATGCCCACATCTTGATAATTAAAACTTCTACCCTGAGAAATTAAATTGGAGAACAGTTTTACTTAAAAGAAACTGCAAACAAATGCTATCAGAAAATCAAAATTAGGAAATAAACTTTAAGTCTGCCATTGAAAAAAAAATTACAAATACAGAAACTAAAATCAGAGCACAAGTAAATCAGAAATATTTCAAACAATATAGAGAAACAATTCAGAGACAATAGATATACTTTCAAACAGTAAACATTAAATAATTGCTTTATAATGTCAATAATTATATTTACTCTATGTAGATACAAAATGTAAACACTTGTGTACCAAAATAGTTTGAAAAACATGTTCCGATTCCATTGCAACTATTATCTATCACAAATCTTTAAAATAATTAAGATAAATTATATTTCTATTTTATGAACATTAAAATTAAAAAGATGGTTGTAGAGTTTTAATAGTATCATAAGGTCTACGAATGTTTAAAATCAACAACTATCTGATAGTTATTGTCTTTGAAATGAATCCTGAACGATTCATATTTTGCTTGAACAATGAAAAATCTTTATTGGACATGATACTATAGCAAAGTCACTCCATTATTTACAGATCTTTCTAGTACCTAATCTTGTATATAGCACCTACAGTAAAAGGCTAACATCAAACATACAATGGGATCAAAGTAACAAATAAAAAACCCAAATTGGTATCCTGAAATTTTTTTCTGATAGCGAAATACCAAAAACTTGATAATTAGTCATTATAATATTGCAATTTTTATATAAAAAATATAATGAAAGACAGATGGCACATTAAAGTCAAACAACTAGTATTTAAGTAAATACAAAGCTATTGTTATAAGTTATTTTTTTCCTTTTTAAAACAAAGATTCGAGTTATTTTTATAAAAGTAGGCAATGTGAATATATTAGCACATAAAGTTTAAAATATATTTTTTAACACAATCAGAAACAATGAACAAAATGTGAACTGAAAAAAAAAAAGAGGACATAAAAAGATAAGAGTTAAAAAAAGATCTGTGTGAGAAAAAGAGGACATGTTCTCTTTAAAAGAGATGTTCTGGCAACCTTATATGCACTGTCAACGTCATATTTTAACATGAGATAAATTGTCTTGAACATTAAACCATATTAAATTTTTACTGGAAGTTTTAAAATACATCATAAAAAACCGGATTTATAACTTTGGACAAAAAGAAATAAATTTATAATTTTTGTTTATAAAATAATCGTTAAACTTGCCTTATTTGTTAGTCCCCGTTTCGTACTTTCGACTAACATCATAGGTTATGGAAGTTCGTCACCTCAAAATGACAACATCTAATTTTTTTACCTTGAATACATCTCAAGTGTACCATCACATGAAGAAAACATACAATTTGAGGAAGAAACATCGATTTCTGTTTCAGTAATATTTTTTTCTGTTCTGGCTATATAGAAATTTAAAACAACTTTACGAACTCGATTGTTTTTAAAGAAAGCACTTGTATTCAAAAATGAAATCTCATATTGGCATAAGTAGCACAAATACGCATTTGTATGTCTCGGTATGCCCGTAAATTTGCGCTTACCATGTATTTCCAGTAATTTTTAAGGAGTCCAAGACACAAGAAATCCGCCGTTCCATTCAAATTAAACACGTGAATTGATCAAAGCATTTTGAGTGCCAGAAAAGAATGTAAACAAGAGAAATCAGAACTTTTAATTCGAAACACATCAACGCAAATAAACACATTACAAATAAATCTCTTCACACAGCTTATGAAAATACAGATTGTTTAAATTGTTGCCAGATGTAGGTATTAAAGTGTCTTCAATTGGTGGTAATTGGTAATTTTAGTACAAAGCCATCATTCGGCCAACACTGAGGTACGGCTCACAAATATGGGTCGGTACAAATAAATTGAATTGGAAAAAACTGCAGAGTTTCCAGAGCCGCACATTGCGGACTATCACGGGAGCTCCTTACTATGTCCCGAATGAAGTCATACATTCGGACCTCAAAATTAAACCCATTGCTGAATTCCTGCAGCACATTTCGGCCAAGTTCTTCGAAAAAATACCTCAGGTTCCAAACGAAGCACTTAGAGCATTACCACCTTATGACCCTTCGGTCAAAAGCTCTGCAAAAAGACCACGTGCCTTCTTGCAACAACACCTGGAAACTTACCCGCGGCGACCTAAACGTCAATGCGGCATGTTTCGTTTGGATCCTGATGTCTTTGACTTCAATTCCTAACTTTATCTCCCCATGCAAAATTTTTTATTTTGCAAATCCCATATTGGATCATGACCCTTGTTGTCACTCGTAGACGCTGAGCATTTTTTGGACTCGACAGGACCCTAATTGAATCACTAAAACACAACAGTTTTATTTCTCTTTTTTCGACCTTGTTTTTCTTTTATTTATTTAAAATTTTAATCTTTTTCTAACTTTTAATGGATCATCGAAGTTTGCCACCTCTGAATAGAAGCGGCTCAATCCCATGATAGTACTTTACGCAAGTCCAATTTGATTGGCTAGTTTCACGGGCTTGGCTTCACTTGGATATCTCGCCAATCTGATTGTTGCAGTAACCATTTGATTTTGAATATGAGCGTTGTTTCGTAGAAATACAATACTTAGAGCGTACAGCGTAAGTGTCCGACAAGTTGACTCTGATTTGCTTCTCATATATAAATTGTATGGTTGTTGTTAGTAGTATTTCTTGCCAACTAAGTTCGAACCCAGCTGGCGGAAAAATTTTTAGATCCTCCAAATTATTTTTAAAAATTCCAATTTAATTCCTTTTTATTCTAATTTACTTTCCCTAATTTTTAATACCCTTTTTATATTTTTCCAAGCTTCCGTTGATTTTACATAAATAATCTAAGAACCACACCTGAACTCATTACCAGCTGATATTTTTCCGCCCCTCTGCCGTCCCCTTTGCTTTCGGATGATGGTGTTGTATCCACCCCCTGGCTTAGGACCATTCTGATGTAACAAAAAGCATACATAAAACACTAACTTATATAATTATTAACTTATATAATAAAAGGATACAATTTTCGATGATGATGTTAGATCAATGAAAATCATGTTACACACCTTATTTCCTTTTTTCTATAGCCTCTTGATTATACAGCAGATCTGAATTTAAAGTTACCGAGTCAACGAAAATATATAACTAAACAGCAGCAAAGAAATTTATCCTCACATAAATTTCGAAGTACGCCAAAGGAAGAGATAAATTGCCAACAGAATAATTCTGATGACATACGTATCGAGGTCATGTGATCCGATTAGCCAATCAAGTTGGACTTGCGTAAAGTACTATCATGGGATTGAGGCGCCTGTCCTCTGAATGCGGTCACACTCTGGAAGGGAAACCGACTGGTTTGTCGATCTCGCTTAAGGAGCTGGCGCCATCTAACGGAACTTTGTTCAGCTGAAAGTTATGTTTTATTTTAATCAGCCTTTTTAAATCATTTTTTATTTATAAATTTTCTCTCTTTAACTAAGCAATTCAGATTTATGTTGCACACACCTGATGACGGGGAGTTAAGCTGCTTTGCAGTAGGCATTCCGGAAGTGATTGTCCTGTCCTGTCTGTAATTTTAGTTAACGTCGTACTAGTACTACAGAAACCCAACGGGCTGTTGACGACAGTCCGGGATCAGTCCCTGAAAAGAAAGATCCGAGGACAACGCCACGTAAATTTGAACCACGGGCAGATTACTAGGCGACACCTGAGCTGGCACCCCACTCTCCAATTTTCCACACCAACCCAATGTGAGGACTTATTTAAGGTGCACCAGCCGCCGCTACACCATACTCTTACAAACATCCATGCCCGGACCGGAATTCGAACCAGGAACTTTCCGATCTAAAGGCTAACACCTTAACCACTATACCGGTTGGTCGGCAGAGAAGTTTTGGAATTGTAGTTATAAACCAAATTCTTCCACAAAATTCCTTGCCTATTTCTCTCCTTAGTACCCAAAGTAAAATGTACGAATTCTTTATTTTGTAAAGACTTATCAATACATTGACTTATGGAGAGGGTTAGGAAACCCTCTATTCGAAGATAGAATTAGATTCAAACCCTAGGGAAAAGAGAAAAGAAGCACGTTTATTTTCGTAGCTCAGAGCGAGCATGTAGTACATAGCTAGATGTAGCTTCCTCCGATAGGGGTGAGGTGGGAAACTTCACTCTCATGCATGCGCGGATAACATACGTGCTCTGGTGAAATACAGAGAAGGCCAATGAAGTGCTGCCATCTTGTGAGGTGCAAATGAAATATGTCACATTATACAGGTTCACTACAGTAGTATCCTCCCAGTGATGTACGAACGATGACATGAAAATGAAGGCAGAAGGGAAAAAATAGTAACAATAATATACATTATATATAAACAATAGAAAAAAAATCAACACAAACATTATTCAGTGTAGAATTGTATGGAGAGAAAAAAAAACTAAATGTATAAGGTGATAATAAAAGTTGAAAGTTATGCATAATTAACAAGATAAGGCAAAGAGAGAGAAAAAAATGTAATCATTGAACAAGTTCAGAAAAAGAATTTTTTAAATGTTCTAGTCTACTTCGGTTATGAGTCTTTTAGTGAACTGAACTCTGCGACCAGATTTTGTTGTGTGTTCGTTTGATTGTCTCTCTGGGTGTGACACTGGATTGTCTCTTGTTGGTTGCACTGAGACGGGATCTGGGCTAGTCATAATAAATGCTGGTTTCACTCGGTCCAAAGAAACACAACTTTTTCTACCACTTATGTCAATGGTTATTGTTTTCTGATTCATTTGCAGCACTTCGTGAGGACCAGCATAAGGTTGGGATAGTGGTGGTGTCACCTTATCCACTCTAAGAAACACATGAGTGCAGCTCGGATTCCTAAAAGAACAGTAGGCAACGTTTCACTCCACCTGGAATTTTCGTGAGCCATTATTGCACTCTTGTGCACTCTGTGGAAACGTTCCACTAAACCGTTTGCTTGTGGATGAAATGAGTTGTCCGAATTCTATTCGTGCCCAATAAATTGGACATTTCTCTGAAAAAGGAAGATACAAATTGTCGACCTTGATCAGTTGTGATTGTGGAAGGACATCCAAAACGAGAAATCCAACCACTAAACAATGCTCTACAAACTGTTTCTTCAGTGATGTCACAAATGGGTATCAGTTCAGACCATCATGTAAGGCGGTTGATGATGGTTAAACAGTAGGATTTTCCTTCTGATGATGGGAATTGACCTACAATGTCAACATGTATATGAGCGAACCTTGCATCAGATAATGCCAAAGTTCCTAGAGGTGTTTTGTTGTGTCGGTGAATTTTTGATGACTTTTGACTATAATTGCAACTCTTAGCCCATAATGTTATATATTTCTTGATGGCAGGCCATACGTATCTTGCAGATATCACTTGTGTTGTTGCTGCTATTCCTGGGTGAGCATTGGAATGTAAATGCTCAAACACAGTTCTGCGGAATGTTTCGGGAACAAAAGGTCTAGGTGTGCTAGTTGACACATCCCAGATAAGTTCTGTAGTTTTAAGAGGACAAGGCATGCTTTATAGTTTCAGAGAAGAGTTGATCATTAACTCTTGGAGTTCAGGATCACTTTGCTGAGCTGTTGTCACAATGTCAAAATCCAAGAAGGATGCTGTTGAAATTTTGTTTATTTCAACTCTTGAGAGGGCATTAGCCACTGTTGAATTGCGAGATGAAATCTGTGCTCAGATTTCAAAATGTTATGAGTCACTTTTTTAATTTTTCGTGACAGCAGTTTTAAGTTTCAAGATTTAACATGTGGTTCTGCGGTTTTTGATTTATTACAATTTTTCCACCTTAGTTTTCTCATAAACTGAAAGAAAAAGACTTACGACATTTTGTCACCTTCCAAACATTAACATAAATAACTCCAGGATGGGACTTTTTTGATCAATTTTTTGGGAAAAGTGACTTAACTTTGGAAAAGTGACTTTTGTTAACATTTTGCCATCTGAGCACAGAAATCTAGATGTCGCCATTGACGTGGTCTACACTTGTCAGGATTTTGTTTACAAAAATTGTCAAATTTTGGATTTTTTTTTATGATTTTAAGAAATTCTCTGTATTTTTCTGCTTAAAATGACGTCTAAATCATGTTTCTATCTTAATTACAACTAGAGATGTAATAATTTTTGTGGTGCGTTGTTTCGAAAATCTAACACTCTTGACAGTTGTTGTCATGGCAACAACATCTGTCTTTAAAACTTTAAATGCGTTTTTCTCCATGATACTTCTTTTCAAGATTTTCTGTATTAAAATTGCTATATGTCGAAAACTGATAAACTTTAAGGGTTGAAATTTGGAATATATATTTTTAAAACATTATACTTTAATTTTGATTCAGCAAATTTGAAACAAATATTTACTTTTAAAAATATGACTTAAAAAAAAAAGTACCTTAAAATTTTCAAAAATTTTCATTCAAATATTTTTTATTAAATTAATATTTTTTAAATTGCTGAATCAAAATTAAAGTTTATAAATTTGTGATAGAATTTTTGAATAGTTTATTTTGAAAATTGATCAAAAACATTTTGAGTTTTAGCAATTTAAAATAACCCCTCTTGTTTTCAAAAAATTTTAATTTAAAATTTAAAAAAAAAAAAAATTTGAAAAATTTTGTGTTGTGATTTTGTTTATTAGTTAAATGGATAATCAGTACAAAAAAATTAATAATTAAATTTTTTTTTTCAATGTGTCCCAGACCCCCTTAAATGCATAAATCATTGGTTTTTGGTCAGTATAGATACAGAACATTCGTCCCTCCAGCTTATGTCTAAATCTCTTTACTGCAGTGTACATTGCCAACAGTGGTCTATCATATGTTGAAAATTTTTGTTGACTTTCGGTGAGTTTCACAGATAAAAATGCAAAAGGTTCCCATTTGTTCTAAGTTGCATTGATAAGCCTCCAATAGACGAAATTACTTGTATCCACAAACACACTCAGCAGGGCACCTAGAATAGGATGTCGAATCTATAGCATTCTTTGCATTTCTAAATGCTTTCTCAGCTATCTCAGTCCATTGTATTTTTTCCTGATCATTTTGTGCGCTTTTCCTGCATTTTTTATTATTTCTAAAAATTTAGTTAGAGGTGTTAAGATGTGCGCAGCTTTTGGAATAAAGCGTCAGTAAAAATTTACGCGACACAGAAAACGTCTTAACTGAGTAATGGTTTCTGGTCAGGGAAATTTTAGCATGCACTCTACTTTTACATGAAGGAATCATCCGAATAAAATGAAATTTGCAGCCAATGTCAATTACAGGATGTTATGCAAAGTAATAAAGTTTCAGAGTCACCACGCATGCGTGGTGTAAGCAGCGCACTCTGAACTGATGCTAAAAGCGTATAAATAGAGGGCTGTAGCTCGACGTTGAAAATAGTGCATGGTTATTTTTTAGTGGCAAACGTTTAGTGAAACCTAAGTATGCCTCCACGACGTAATAGGGTGAAATTTCAACGACTTACGGAGTTTGAACGGGGGAGAATCATCGGCCTTCGTGAAGGAGGATTTTCCTTTCGCGCAATAACAGCACGTGTGCAGCGGAATAGTTCCACAGTGATGCTAGTTTGGAAGCAGTGGGCCGACGAGCACCGGACAATTCGAAAAACTGGGAGTGGACGACGGAAGGTGACGTCAGCACGCGATGATAGACACCTGATCCACATGGCGGTGATTGACCGTACAGCTTCCTCCAGGCAGTTGGCAGCACTTTGGTCTACTGCTACACGTGTCGGCTTCGTCAATTCGCCGACGTCTGCTGCACCGTGGACTGCGTGCAAGGATTCCTTTATACAGGATCCCCCTCACGCCAAACCATCGACGTCTGCGTCTGCAATGGGCTCATGAGCACAGAGCCTGGCGGTCTGATTGGCAACAAGTTGTCTTTTCTGACGAATCCCGCTTTAATTTGTGGAACCATGATGACCACATTCGTGTTAGACGCTACGCCGGTGAACGCTGCCTTCCAGAGTGCGTTATCGAATGTCATAGTGGCCGAACACCCGGAGTTATGGTCTGGTGTGCGATTTCGTATCATGGACGATCTCAGCTGCTACGAATTGAGGGTAATCTGAATAGTAACAGGTACGCCCGTGAAGTGCTAGAGCCCGAAGTAGTTCACTTCCTTCAAGGCATCCCTGGAGCTATCTTTCAACAGGATAATGCACGCCCAGATGTTGCAAGGAATGTTCGAGACTTCTTTTCAGCCTAACACATGCAACTTCTTCCTTGGCCTACTTATTCGCCGGATATGTAGCCTATTTAGCACGTGTGAGATTTGGTGTGTCGGCGTCTCGCTCGTGATCCGCGTCCTACAGCTTCAAAAGTCGAACTTTGTGGGTGCGCATACAAACAATTTGGAATTCTCTTCCACAAGCAGACATTCAACATCTGTTTCACTCCATGCCACGTCGTATTGCAGCACTTATTGCAGCGCGTGGTGGCTACACCAAATACTGATTTTGGACACTTAATATTGTTTTTTTTTTTGCTTTGAAATGTATTCATTTATTTGTACTAATACAAGCCGTTTGTGTATTAAATTCAATTTAATTCTGATAACTCCTTCATGGTGTTGCATTTTTTTTACAAACAGCAGTATAATTTTGAACATCTGTCAATAAACCATTATTTATATAGGTAATCAGAGGGGTGCAGTGGAGGAGGAACGATGTGGTGGAAACTAGTGGGGGAACAAAGTTCCCCCACTGGTTTCTTGGTAAATTTAAGTAAATATTTTTAAAAATTGAATAGGAATGAATAAATAGAAAATGGCAATGGGCCGCGTTACTGGAGGGGTACCACTACATGCTTTATTCTCGATTCAAATGGGAAAACATAACCAGTGGGCGAAACTAAAAACAAAATCTTAAATGACCATTCGTATCCCACGTCTCTAGATAATGTCACAAAAGCATAGAAGCACAAATGTCTGGGTCACATAATTTTTACTATGAATTGTAGAAAAAAAAGCAACTCGGTTCTCATTGGATCAATTTATCATTCTTGCAAGTCAAGTTCTAGAATTTCAGCTCCTGATAATTTCAAAATATAATTTATGTTGTAAGCAAATTGTATAAAACTGCCAAAAGAATGATAATAATGTATTCTTCTAACTTTTGAATTAGCATTACACACATAATTTTTTTTAATATAAAATTTTTTTTTTATAAGATTTACATACCTTTTTACATTCATCGCTGTTGAATGGTAGGCATATATATTCTGGCAAGAGTGACGCTACGGCCTCACTCACTCTGCACAGAAGCCCAATTATGCACACATAACCGTGAAATGACGCAGGTACTCATTTCTCGCCATTTTAGATAAATTTTCTATCGAAGAAAACGTGTTTATTTCGTAAAAAAAGTATATTTTGAAACAAAATAGACGTTACTGGATGCAACCATTTATTAATTATTATTATGTTACATTTATTTATGAAAACAAGAAGGATGTTCAGACCGAAGAAGCGTGTGCGGCGCCGTGAGGAACTGCGGTACAAATTGCATGCAAGTTAAACGTGCGTCGTCGCAGCGTTGCCGGAGTCATGTGTACACTACTACATTGGTTCTAATGTAGTAGTGTACACACAGTATTCTTGCAGTATTCTTGCGACGACTGGACTGGATCTGCCATTACGGAGCACATGCTACATAGCAGCTCATCTTATCATAAACTTGCACAAATAGAAAAATTTTAAACATAATTTTTTTTAAATTAAAAAAAAAAAAAGTGAAAATAACGGTAGCTGTGAAAACGTTTGGTGAAAAGATAGATGGCGGCACCTCCGTCCGGTAAGAGCGAAAGGTAGAATATGACCATGGCAGATACAAATTCGTCGTAGAATAAAAATTATTTGGTTATTTATTACGAACGAAAGAAAATTGACATTACAAGTTACTTTTTATGCCACCAAAATACACCCATACTGACAGGTACAAAGATAATCGAATTACATTAATTTGTCAAGACATTGTGTACAATTCTTTCTTGCAAAATTTAGGTTTCTATAAAAATCCCATTTAAAATTAAATAACTTTACATTTCTTTTCTCAAACCCAAATTAAATGTTCTATTTAATCACAATTTGGAATCAATTCTTCGGCTAAGTGAGTGCTTGATCAATATGAATACAGATTCGGGCGTCGTAACCAATATAAACAATATCACGTGATCGTGAGGAGACGGTAGTAGCCAATCACAGCGAGCATCTCATTTTAATTCCCATATCACTTAACACGCCGTATGAGGATACCGTTTTTGATAATCCTCGAGTTAACTCTTACCCGCGGATCAACTGATCCTCGAGATAACTCGAGACTTATGAATATGGCCATTAGCATCCAGAATTCGTATGCGCGAACCCTTGTAGTAATCAGAGGCATAGGCGTGACTAATGTTGATGAATGCGGGGGTGGGTTGTCAGTTCCGAGAAGTATAGACTGTACACCAGTATATTAATAAATTCTTTTTCGTAGTACATTGATGAAATTATAAATAATAATTAAAAAATAAATCAGTAACAGCATAATATATTAACATTATTGAAATAAAAAACATCATTGGAAAGAATGCAAATACTTTTAGATATTTAGAATATCATTAAATTAAAAAGAGTAGAAAGTAGTCACTAAAATCTCATGAACTATTACATTGGGACAAAATTAATCAGTTTTTGCTGTGGTAAATACATACAAACATTTTCCAAGTTGGTTCTTCAAAAAACATATTCTAAGTTAAACGTAAAAATCAAGTGAGAAAATTTTTTAATTATATGACGTGCAATTATTTATATTATGAGACTAAAAATATTTTAATTTAATATAATCAAGTTTAAATAGCCATAAAGCTTAAAGCTCCGATTGCTCATCTATATAAATAAGAATGGAGTGTTTGTTTGTACATTCAATATTTTCGACCCATTTCAAGTTTTCTATCCGTTTTGGACCCTTCTGATGCCGAATCCGCCTTTATCTCGTTTGGTGTCTGTCTGTATGTTGTGCCCTATACACGTCCACACGGTTTAAGATATTTTCATGGAAATTTGCATACAGTGAGTACTTATCTTCATTTAGTGAGTGGCATTGTTTGCGAAAGTCTGTCTGTCCGTCTTTCTGTTCTATGCTCGATTTTGTGTTTGTGTAGACATCACATGAAATGTATTCCAGATATTTGATTACAATATGTTTTATTTTATACATTATTTATTAGTTTAGTGAATGCAATATTAAACATTTTTTTATTGTTATATTTAGAAGAGTTTCAAGCTAAAACACCTGAGTAAGTATACTTAAATCAGCCACTATTTGATAATTTTCGAAAAATTCGAATGTAGTTTGAGTATTACGATTACTTTCATTTGCTTTACCAGTAATGCTGAAAACCAATTATTTTTCAAAAAAAAATTTTATGGTGAAATTTTAGCTCTGATATTTTATTTATTTTGAGTCTTATTTTTATTCTTTGCGCAATGAAAACGATTTCCGAATATTTGGGACAGACGATATTTTTCAACGAAACGAGAATGAACAAGATCGCGCGAGCAGTGATATTTATTCTGGTTCTTTCGCTCTGAATTAATTTCACATTTCTAAATATTGTGCACTTTTAGTTGTAAGTTGTGGCAACTGTGCGAGATCAAGAGATAAAATTGAATCACAAATTAATATCTTTAGAACAATTTTTTGCGACATCTTTTATTTTGTTTTATTTCGCTGTTTCCTGTTTTAAATATTTATTATTTTAATAAATGTGTTTTCCTTCTCATCACACGCAACACCACCACAAAGTATTAGACTTAAAAATGTTAGGTAAGTCAGTATAAATTTTCAGTAAATTTTAAGTCTAGTTATGCCATTATTGAAAGAATAATGCCGTTATTTAAAGAATAATGCCGTTATTGAAAGAATTGTAATGCTTTAAAATCCAAACTAGAACTTTTTCCAACATTAAAAAATTCGATGTAATAATGACAGGAGAAGATTGCGAAATTTCACAATGTCGCATACCGGAGGCAAGAGTGCCACAAGTAAAAAAATATTGTTTTGTTGAATATGAGTGCGAGAGCACTCGCCGTAAATCGTAATTTTAATTAATTGAGTTGAACATGAAAATAACTTAAGAAAGGGAATTCCAAATCTTCCTATAAATCGTCTTCTATAGTAGTAACCTTAGTATCACCTTTCGTCATTTTGTAGCATTGTCATACAGCAATTGTGCGATGTATGTGAAATGTATTACATGAATGGATATGCATGTGTAGGATTTGTGTCCAAAGTAAGTTGTAGAAAATATAAACATGGCGAAAGGTGTTAAAATAAATTTTTTTTCTACAAAAAACGTAAGTCATTATATATTTTGATTATCTCTTCAATCTAGAGTAAACCAATTCAAACCGAGTAAGGTCGGGTATTTTGCTAGTTATTAATGAATTTGACTATCTTGTACGAACTTAATGTGGGGGGGAGTTGAGGGCCCGGCTACCCCGGTTTACGCCTATGAACTAATGTATCAGTTTCGTTGATTACATTGATTTATTACACAAATAAGACATTAATTAAACTTAAATTAATCATAATTAAATTAATTAAAATTATATTAATCAAAAGTAAATTAATCAGAATTAAACGAATTAAAACTGAAAATAATTACAATTAATAAAAAAAACAATTAAAATTAAATGCAATTAATTAAAATAATAATAATTTAAATCACGTATAAATAATTAAAATTAATTTCACTTAAAATTAAGTAACTTTAAAATTAATTAAATTTTATTAAAATTAATTTAAATTAAACTTAATTAAAATTAAAATTTATTAAAATTAAAATTATTTAAAATTAATTAAGTTACATTAAATTAATTAAAATGGAATGCACGGAAATATTTGTAGTCGCTCGAAAACTTAAAATCAACTTTCAGCAGAAGAGTGACGAATGTGAAATGGATTATATGGATGGATACAACATGTATGTATATTTATTTGCGTCCGAAGTAAATTGTAGAAGCGATGGAGAAGTTAAAATGGGTATTGAAATTTTTTTTCCCGTACACTTAAATGACGCCAACATTCTTTTATGAAAATTAATTGTGATGATAACTTTTCAATCAACGTATTATTAATTCAACCCGAACAAAGCCGGGTATTTCCGCTAATTCATTATAAAATAAGCACCACTTACGAATAAAGAGAATTTAATTACAAACACAAAATTTAACTTTCAACATGCAAAAATAGAGATTTGCTCACAGAAAAGTAAATAATTATGCAAATTATCCAAATAATTATCCAAAACACATAGAATTCTGGAAAACACGATGGCCGACAAGATTGCAAAGACATCGTTCAAGCACACATGCACTCTTCGACGATCATGCTCGATAACTTCGTCAGCACCAACTTGGGCGGGGTCATGTTGTTGTAGTGCACCAAGTGCTGCGGCTTCAGCTTCTTGGGGACGCAGCATGGAAGTGGTACCTCCCTCCTCACAAAGCTGATGATGTCCTGCACGATGGCGTGATTGCTGGCGAAGCTTCCCGTCAAGCTCCGGCAACTGCCCTTGCAGTAGAAGGCCTCGAACTCCTTGGGGTAGAGTACCCAGTCCCATCCGAGGTCTTTGAAGGTGATCTTGAGGGGCACGCGACAGCACTGCTTGCCGCAGGTGGGCCCCTCGGCGCTGGGTCGCCGGACGACCAGGAGCTGGAGTCGCGTCTGGCAGCAGTGTGGCTTGTCGCAGGGGACGGTGAGGTCTTCGAGATCGTTGTTCGTTCGCCAATCCCGGACCCATTCCGATACGTCGCGGATCGTGCGGTCGGGGTATATGAATCTGGCCGCTATGACGTTGGTGTCGTTGCTCAGTTCCGGGCGGAACATGACATAGCTTCCGTTTATGCAGCCTGGAACGGAAATAAGAGAAGTATGTAGTTAGAAAGAGGTTGGTTGGGTTTGGCCCTATTTGACCAAGCTGTGCCAAACACAAGATAGTGTAAAGGAATGGACATACCCACGCAAAGAAAACTTTTACTGTCTTGGGGTTGGAATAGGAAAGCTTTTACCGACATGGGGTTGGAATATGAAAGCTTTTACTGACATAGGGTTGGAATGGGAAAGCTTTTACTGACATGGGGTTGGAATAGGAACGCTTTTACTGACATATATTTGGAATAGGAAAGATTTTACCGACAAGGGGTTGGAATGGGAAAACTTTAACTGATATGGGGTTGGAATGGGAAAACTTTTTCTGAAACAGGGTTGGAATGGGAAAGCTTTTATTGACATGGGGTTGGAATGGGAAAGCTTTTGCTGACATGAGGTTGAAATGGGAAAGCTTTTACTGACATGGGGGTGAAATGGGAAAGCTTTTACCGACAAGGGGTTGGAATCGAAAAGCTTTTACTGTAACGAGGTTAAAATATAGGAAAGCTTTTACTGACAGAGGTTGAATAGGGAAATACTTTACGGACATGGGGTTGAAATAGGAAAGCTTTTACTGATATAGGATTGGAATGGGAAAGCATTTACTGACGTGGGGTTGGAATGGGAAAGCTTTTACTTACATGGGGTTGGAATGGAAAAACTTTTACCGACATGGGCATGGAAGAGATAAATACGCACTGGGGAAGTAACGGAGATGGAACCTGCACCACCGTCAACTCTTAAATTGCTAGAGAAGTGGGCGAACCTACTATCCTAACGCTGGCCATGTTAGATTGGAAAACAGCTGAAAAGGTGCGGGTGGAATATTTTTTGAAACATCAAATTAATTTATGCGGAAAATATTCTTTTCTATGCAGTTTCTATTCGTGAAGGTAAGTAGGTAGTTATTTAATTAACGTCGCACTGGAGCAACACGGGCTATTGGCGACAGTCCGGGATTAATACCCGAAGGGAAAGATTCTAAGGACAACACGTAATTTTGAACCACGATTAGATGACTAGATCACACCTGAGCTGGCACCGCACTTTCTAAACTTCCACACCACGCCAATTTGAGGTGAACAACAAAAACTGCAGTTTTTATGAAAACAAAATAATGAAGATTATATATATATATATATATATATAATTTCAAGAACACAAGAATTTCTAAAAAAATGTAACAAAAGTCTTAAAAAATAATAAAAAATGAAGAAATGAAAAATGAGAACTATTACTATCATGATTTTATTAACTTAATTGATCTGGATTTTGAGGAATGGGAATTTTTGGTTAATTATTGTATTTTTAATAATTTTATATTTAATGGTGAGCATATTTACACTCAAGTTAAGGGTATTCCCCAAGGTTCTAATTTTTCTTCCATTCTTGCTAATTTATTTCTTCATTATTTTGAAAAAAACTTTTGCCTTCAGATAAATACTGCTTTTAGATTTATTGATGATTTAATTGTTTTTAATAATAGCAACTTTGCTAATATTTGGAAATCCATCTATCCAGACGAACTTTCTTTAATTAAAACCAATCTGGATAACAATAATACTGATTTTCTAGACATAAAAATTTCTGTTTCATCCGGCAAAGTTGACATTAATGTATATGATAAACGCAGCGATTTTAAATTTACAGTCATTAAATTAATATTTTGGGACTCCAATATCTCTAAAAGAATATACTACAACACAATAGCTGGTCAATTGGTACGTTTCAAAAAAATTTGTAATTCTGATGCTAACTTTTTATTACAATGTAAATATCTAAAAAACACACTTCTCAATAACAAATACCCGTTTTCATTCTTTAAAAATATTTTTGAAAGATTTATTAATATCAACACCTACACAACACATGAATAATTATTTTTCGTAATTTACCCAGAGCCATGGGAATTGCTTTTCAATTTTATTTTTATTTTTTTACTTTTTATGAATATATTTTTGATAAGGGGCTGGGGATTTTCATATTATTATTATTTTTTTTGGACTTGTTGCATCGGAGGTATGATGTTAGCATATAAGTTAGACTGTGTAATTGATGGCATTTGGTGGCAATTTTTAGGCTTGTTGTTGATGATATCCCAGCTGCGGCTTCGGGTTTCATTTCGTTCTGTTCCTGCTCTGTTTTGGTATTTTGTTCTGTTTTTGTTTTACTTGATTTTTGGTGGTGTTTGGGGGAGTGTATGAGCAATTTTTTCAGCCTAATGCTGCTCATATGTAGAAAACACCATTTTATGTTGTTTGGGTCAGGCTCCTCCCTGATGACGCCCTGATCCACCAACATTTCTTCATTTTTTATTATTTTTTAAGACTTTTGTTACATTTTTTTAGAAATTATTGTGTTCTTGAAATTATATTGCTTACCATGCTATGTCTGCAGCTTCAGCGCGCTTGCATGGGTAGTTTCGAGTTTCGATTTCTGGTTAATGCACCCCGGCTGTTTGGTTATTTTTTGTTATTTTGTGTGTGTTATGTTATTTTGTATATTTTATGTTGTTATTATATATATATATATATATATATATATATATATATATATATATATATATATATATATATATATATATATATATATATATATATATATATATATATATATATGTCATAATAACAGAAATTATAAGCCTGCAGTCGTGATGCGGAGTGGCAAGAGTGGTCTATACTCTGTTTCACCTTAACTTGTCAGTATTGGGAAAGGCAGAAATGATGTTCATCCGCATGAAAAATAATTCCAACTTGATTTGGAATTTAAAATAAAGAAAATGCATATAAACGTGTAAAAATTGTCCTACAATGAAGGAGTGATTTTTGAACCTTTATAATCGGTTATTTATTTGTAAAAAGCATTTTTTTTTGACCGAAGCGAATGAATATATCCGAAACGGAATTCTAAACCGGTTTCCATGGTAACATTTCTGGCGAGCTAAATACGCTTTCCGGCCAAGTCTGCGCCATTTCGCTCTGCGTCTTTGCTAGCGTGTGTATTTACGTTCATATCTCTCTTGTGCTATTTTATTGGAGTGTGTTTGATACTCTGAACATGGCTGAAAAAGGAACGTCACCATCCAAGCTGTATACGCCATCAAAGCAAGGAAAATCAATTGGTAGTGGAGCTCGCAGGAACATATTGAATGTTTATTCTAGACTTCGAGAAGAAAACCATAGTGATTCCATTAACCAAATCGTCGGAAAGGTGTCTCAACTAACTGGTGTTTCCAAAAGAACTGTTTTTCGTTTGAAAAAAGAAAAGAAGACGACAAGTCCTTTGAGTACTCCAGGAAAAAAACGACCTTATGCCGTTGGAAAAAGAACAAGAATGATGAAATATGACAACTTTACTTTATCGTGCATCCGACGAAAAATTCATGATTGTTTTCGTCGAAATGAAATTCCTACATTGGACAAAGTTCTAAATGAAATTAACAATGATAAGGATATTTTTTCGACAAACATTAGCCGAAGTACACTGTACAGGATACTGAAAGATTTGGGATTTTCCTTTGAAAAGCGAAAAAGGCAGGCTATGCTTTTAGAAAGACACGACATAATTTTATGGCGAAGAAATTATTTACGAAAAATTAGAGAACTGAAGAATGAAAATGCTTCAATCTATTATTTAGATGAAACATGGGTGAATGAAGGACACTCACAAAGTCGAGTATGGCAAGACAAAAACATCAAAAGCACCAATGAAGCTTCCTCTTCAAGTTTGACAACAGGCTTGGCTGCACCAAAAGGAAAAGGAAGAAGACTCATCATTACCCATATCGGAAGTGATGAAGGATTTGTACCTGATGCGGCTGACATTTTTGTAGGAAAAAAATCCGGTGACTACCACGAAGAAATGGATGGTAACCATTTTGAGAAGTGGTTTGAAGATATCATGCCTAAATTGAAACGAAACAGCTTTGTAGTGATGGACAATGCCCCCTATCACTCGGTGAAGAAAGAAAAAATTCCGACGACATCTTGGAAAAAAAGTGCAATTCAAGAATGGCTATCGTTGAAAAACATTACGTGGAACCAGGACATGATCAAGATTGAACTGTTGAAAAAAGTTAGCGAAATCAAACATATGTTTGATAAATACAGAGTTGAAGAAATTGCCGAAAAATTTGGACATAAGGTTTTGAGACTTCCCCCGTATCACTGTGAGCTTAATCCCATTGAAATGATATGGAGTCAAGTAAAAGGACACGTTGCCAGGGAAAACAAGACTTTTAAACTGAACGATGTGAAGGATTTAGTCATCCAAGGGATTGAAAAGGTCTCTGTACAAAATTGGAAAAACTGCATAAACCATGTTACTGAAAAAGAGAAATACATGTGGGAAGTAGATGGACTTGTGGATGATATTTGGGAAAGTAAGAACTTGGTAATTTCTTTTAATAGTGAGTCTGATAGCGATTCGGAAATGTTAAGTGATGATGATGTGTAAATTCATGTGATGAATAAGTATATTATAATGTAAATAGATTTGTTATGATGTTTGCTATGTTTTACATATATTGATGATGTATAAATGCATGTGATGAATAAGTAAAACGTAAATATAGTTTTCTCATTGTAACTACTATTCATGAAAGAGATTGGTTTCTTCTGTACACTTTCTTGTAAACTATTTTAAATTATTCATAAAATTAATAATTTACTACTAATCAACCCGACACCGTTCCGCGAGTTTCAGAATATGTTTCACACATATAAGGTTTATTTTTTTTAACTCTAATTTTTAAAATGGTTTCATTTTTTTTATTATTGTATGTGTATTCACTATATTTGTATTTTTTATATTCTATTTATTTATTGTGAATGTATTTTATATCCTCTATGTTATATGTATTTTTATTTGTTATTTACTTTCTTTAATATCAGAATAAATTTGATTTAATTTGGAGACTATATTTTGCTGTTAAGAAAAACACATATTTTAGCAGACGACGCACTCTCCCCTACCTTGTCCAACCAAATGTAAGACCAAAGGAGTAATTAAATTGGATTAATTTCCTTTAATAAAATTATTAAAATTGAAAAAAGAAGTATTAATCAAGGTGTTTAGCTTTCAGGTAAGTAAATTCAAAAAATGAATTTTATGGTTCATCACATCTTTAAATAGACTGTTTTTTTAAACAACATTTATTGTAAAAAAATTTTAAATATATATATTTTTAAATAACTAAAAATAATACTCATTTAGAAAAATCAAAACGCATTTATATTAACATAGAGTAGCTTTTTGTTTAATTAACAAATGTAATGCAAGAGCCATTAGAAATTAAAGATCTGTGAAACGTATAGAATTTCCACGTGCATTTTATCTCTCCTTGCCAAAAAGGGCGAATTTCCTCGCTTATAGCTGACTTCTTCTGACATTGTAACCCTAGTTTCTACGACAACGGCTGTGATGCGGTCAACGTAGCCTTTACTCTACTGACAAGTTAAGGTGAAACAGAGTATAGGCATCCGGATGAGGATGATCCATTGGAGGGGAGTGTAATGCTGGTTCCATAAAAGAGACATAAATTCTCTAACAAAATCTTTATTCTTCCAATAACATTCAAGTAATATTATAAGGCGTGGAGGTTGTTAAGGGGACGGAGACTTGAACGGTTCTTTATATATATTATTCTATATATATGCCTCTTTCTTTACGATGCAATCACCTGCCATGAACAAATTGAAACTGTGATAAGACAAAAGCGATTGGAACTCTTAAAACATCACCTGCGTTTTCACCTGCTCATCATACAACTCAAGGGTCGTCGTCAGCTTCAAATGAATCATGCGACAGAGAACAACGCGGAGATGATTCGCAGGTGCCACCTGATATGTAATACTAGCTAAAACGACGTTTCGTTACTATTTCTTCTCATGTTAAATAAAATTGCATTTGTTCTTGTAACAAATCTTACTATCTGTCGAAAACGGTCTCCCGAATTAAGATTTTGTAAGTTAATTCTAAGCGGCACTGTCGTAGCTCCCTTTTGATCATATAAACTTGTCGAGTTTCTGCTTTTAGTACACTACTCATCCTTCAACCCATGCCACACTAAATCGGCGCAGATGTAGCTGTTCAATTATTATTAAACTCATTTTAACTTAAAGGCAGACTTCTCGATCATTTGGATTCTATATGATTTATTTTCGATTAAATACAAAAATAGGTAGGCAAGCTCAGCCCGGATTGCGACTTTGGAACGAATTCGGAGAAGAAGGGTAAGTGAAACCTTACCTGCATTTCATCGAAAGTTTGTGAATTCAGCTTTGAAAATTCAACATGGCATCCTTACCGGGACTTGAGTTTGAAGAATGTTAGTTTTGAGAAAAGGAAATGGTATCCGTGTCTCGAACAAATCGAACTCAAAAGTAGAATTTATCTTGAATTTTGAATTGTAGGTTTAAGAATTTTGCCTTTTACGAAATATTTTGAACATTTGAAATAATTTGAACAGTTTTTGATCATCTAGATTTTATTTATATTCGGATCTATCTATATATTTTGTACTTGATACATTGAACTGTGTGTGGTGTTAATCTTTCGAACAATTAGAAACTTGTAAAATCTTTCATCTTGAACTGAAGTTTCCTTTTGGGAGTAGTTTGGTGATTTGTAATTAGTTAAAATGGGGCTGAAGCACAGGCATTTGTGTGAGTTGTTAAAATGGAAACGAAAATCACTTAGAACATCTGTTAGTTAGGCAGTTAATATTTTGGAAGCTGAATTAACTAATACTGATTTAAATGTTGAGAATTTAGTAGAGCTAATTGAAGTTTTATCCATTAAATTTGAACCTCTAAATTTAGCTGATAAACAAATTGAACCCCTTTTTAAACCCGAAGAATTTGATAGCGAATTTGAAGCTACACAAGACATAAGAGAAAAGGTACTTCTCTGGCAGTTTCGAGCTAAAAGAAAAATTGACGAACTGTCTAAATCCCAGGAAGTGACATCCCTCTCTCGGACACCTTCACTACCGCCCCTACAAACTAAACATGTCCCTAACTCTGATAGCATTCGGATTAAGATCCCTAAGTTTTATATTACTAAATTTTATGGTGACGACTGCTTGTAAAGGGTTGAAGTTTTGAGACAAAAAAAGTCGTTTACATGAATGAATCGTGGAACAAAATTGATAAATTTAATTATTAGAAGACGCATTTAGGAGCTTTGAACACTGTCGAAGGTTTTTCTATTTCGGCAGAAGCCTACGATGAAGCGGTTCAACTACTAAAGGACAGATTTACCAGTCCGGAAATATTAATTCAGGCCCACATGAACAAAATTCTATCTTTGCAACCATTTAGAAATTCGAATGGTATTCGTTCTTTTCGAAAATTTGTCGACAACAATTGCAACGTGCAATTAAGAAGCTTGGATTCATTGGGCGTGTTCCTCACACATTATGGAAGTATTTTATGTCCCATGTTGTTAAAACTCATTCCTGCTGACCTGGTATTATATTATAATTTGTTGCAACAAAAGAATTCGGGATTAGACATTAAACATCTGCTTTCGTTTCTCACACACGATTTAACAGCGCGCGAACAAACGTTTTCGAATAACTCGTCTTTTGAATTATACAATCGAAAATCGGATATAAAACCCCACTTCACGCGAGAACGAAGTCAGCACAAAAGACAAAATCTAAGTACTCTTATTTATACCGCCAATGATTTATTCTCGGTCCCAGTTGGGGGAAATAGAACTAGTAAGAAAACCACTTGTATATTCTGTGAATCCACTCATGATTCTAATCGCTATGACGTTGTTATGAACTTTTCATTAGATGAAAGAAAGAATGCTATGATGAGAGGAAAGGTGCTTGCTTTAATTGTCTGAAAGTTGAAAAGCATTTATCGAGTAACTGTCCAGTGAAAAAGACGAAATGCGATTTTTGTTTTCTGGATCACATCACAAATTTTTGTGTTTTGAACAACAAAAAAGAATGGTAACTAAGGGGAATGAGGAAGTGTCTACAGACCTGAATAATCAATGCAGAGGAGAGGTTTTTCTGCAATCTTTAACTGTTTACATAGGAAATGAAAACTCCAGGCAATTGGTGAGGGCAATTTGTGACACGGGATCGTAAAAAAGTTACGTTTCGAAATATGTTGCCAAATGTATGGGTTTTAAAAGTATCGGGAAGGAAACAATAACGCATGGACTTTTTGGAGGTCAACAAATGACTGAAGTTTACAATAGATATTCGATTAAATTGCGTAATCTTGATGGGAAGTTTAATTTTTTATGGAAGTAAATGATCAGAAGAACATTTGCTTGGGAATCTCTAGAATTAATGATTATCGTATTCTACGAGAACTGAAAAGACTTAATGCTATATATAAAGTGATTCTCCTGTAAATGAAAAACTTTGCCTTTACGAAACAAATGCTAGTGAAATTCATATTTAATTAGGATCTGACATTGTATGAAATTTTTTTACTGGTGAGGTAAAACAACTTTCTGGAGGACTCAAAGCAGTAAATACTCATTTAGGATGGACGGTTATGGGGAAATCAAACCATGAATCTAATTTTGAACCCAACAATTCGCTGTTTGTCCATTCATGAATTGGATGTATGGGAATTGGACTCGTTAGGTATAACCGATTCTAGTGAAAAAATATCGCAATTAGAGTTGATAGACCTTGCTTTGAAACAGTTTGAGAACACTGGATCAAACTGTTGCTTTGTGAAAAACTTTGCCTTTACGAAACAAATGCTAGTGAAATTCATATTTAATTAGGATCTGACATTGTATGAAATTTTTTTACTGGTGAGGTAAAACAAATTGCTGGAGGACTCAAAGCAGTAAATACTCGTTTAGGATGGACGGTTATGGGGAAATCAAACCATGAATCTAATTTTTAACCCAACAATTCGCTGTTTGTCCATTTATGAATTGGATCTATGGGAATTGGACTCGTTAGGTATAACCAATTCTAGTGAAAAAGATCGCAATTAGAGTTGAAAGACCTCGCTTTGAAACAGTTTGAGAACACTGTATCGCGAGAAGCCGATGGTAGATACCTTGTTCGTATTCCGTGGATAGAGGGGCATGAAAAACTCGGAGACAATTTAAACTTAGCCGAAAAGAGACTAAAGAATACCGTACGTTCTTTGGAAACTGCAGAAAAACTACCCGAGTACGAACAGGTGTTTGTGGACAGGGAAAGTGATGGCATTATTGAAAAGGTCGCCCCGAATAAACATAACAGTGAGAAATTTCACTATTTACCACACCGACCAGTATTTAAGGAAAATTCCACGCCCAAGATTCGCCCAGTTTTTGATGGGTCAACTCGTCATGGAAATATTTGTTCACTAAACGATTGCATAAAAAAAATCCCAATTTGATTGAAATGATACCCGCAATTTTGAATCGGTTCCGCTTAGGAAAAATTGGGGCCATATCTGATATTCGAAAAGCCTTCTTGCAAATCGCTTTACGCAAAAATGACATGAACTTTCTACGTTTCTTGTGGTGGGAATGTGGTAACCCTAAGAAGGCTTTTGTCTATAGACATTGCAGAGTCGTTTTCGGAATTTCGTGCAGTCCCTTTCTACCAGCTTCAGTATTAAACCATCACCCGAAACAAGTCCCTGACTATCTGAGAATCGTTGCTGAAAATTTGAAATAATCTATGTACGTTGACAACTGCGTGACCAGTGTGAATTCTTCCGAAGAACTCGAGTGTTTTCAACGAAACTCCAAACATTTGTTAACATTGCGGAAATTCGACTTACGTGGTTGGCGCCATAATGATAGAGGTGGACCAAACTTTGACGTTGGAGTTGGCCAACAGGAACCCAATCCACCAGAAATACAAGTGCTTGGGCTTTTGTGGAATATAGCAGAAGATACCCTGTCCATCTCTTACAAAGAAGCAGATCTTAAAGAAGAGCTAGTTACTAAAAGAAAAATACTTTCCTTGACACACCGAATTTTCGGTCCGATAGGATTCACGTGCCCTATCTCACTTATTCCCAAATTGCTTTTACAAGAGCTAGAAGAAGGAAGATAGAAGCTTCGTGAGACTCTAAATTACCTGTAGAAATCGAGAAATTTGAAACTTGGAGAAAACAACTTGCAGAACTAGAAGAATCAACCCCAATTTTATAGAAATTCATACCTCCTTCTGCTCCCTGGTGGGGAGGTTTTTGGGAGAGACTTATTGGACTTATGAAGAAGATTTTAAGAAACTCTGGGGAAAACCTCATTGAATTATGAAGACAGTTATTTGTGATTGTGAAAGCCTGTTTAACTCAAGGCCATTGACTTACGTTTCGGATGATGTTGAGGACTTGATACCTTTGACTCCACCAATGTTCTTGCACGACATTAGAGAAGTTCGAGTGCCGGAGTTGGATCAAATAGATGAAAATAAGTTAAAAAAGAGATTAACATACCGAAACAGAGTACAAAAAGATCTGAGAAAGGGTCTCAGAACCGAATATTTGGGACAATTAAGATAAATGCATAAGGTTAAAAGGGAAATTGCCGTAAGAGAAGAAGACATAGTTTTGGTGGGAGAAGACCACACCGAAAGACTGAACTGGAATTTGGGGAGGATTTTGAAGCTCTACCTTGGCAAGGACAACAGGGTTAGGGTAGCTCTAGTAAAATCCAAATTTGGCTCTGTTCTGCGACCAGTGCAGAAATTATATCCACTAGAAGTGAAAGGGAAAGACACATTAGCTAGTATGTGCCCTACTGTCTCCTCCATTTTCAGATGCTAATGGAAGAGATTCTTTACCCTATAATTTAGCCTCTGATCCAGTAGAACACACGGATGAGACAACCACTTCAGTCCAGCCCTGTTCCGATGATACTGGCAGTGGAGTTTGACCTGGAGACGACCCCCGACCCACTTCGTTCGCCATCTGATGTTCCTGATCCTGCTGGACCAGATGGACCTCAACCGCTGGAACCTCGACGATCCCGTTATAGGCAAGTTGCCAAACCCGCTAAAGTGACTTTTGACTGCTATTGAGTTTTTTCTTGACTGTGCAAAACTCAAAGTGGGAAGTGTCGAAAACGGCCTCCCGAATTAAGATTTTGTAAGTCAATTCTAAGAGGCTATGTCGTCGCTCCCTTTTGATTACATAAACTTGTTGAGTTGGTGCTTTTAGTACACTACTCATGCTTCAACCCATGCCGCACGCAATCGGCGCATATGTGTGTGTGTGTGTATCAGTTCAATTATTATTAAACTTACTTTAACTTAAAGACAGACTTCTCGATCATTTGAATTCTATTTGATTTATTTTCGATTTACTAGAAAAATAGATAGACAAGCTCAGCCCGGATTTCGACTTTGGAACGAATTCGGAGAAGGGTAAGAGAAACCTTACCGCTTTCATCGAAAGTTTGTGAATTCAGCTTTGAAAATTCAACATTCAAGACAAAAGCAATTGGAACTCGTAAAAACATCACCTGCGTTTTCACCTTCTCATCATACAACTCAAGGGTCGTCGTCAGCTTCAAATGAATCATGCTACAGAGAACAATCCAGAGATGATCGCAGGAGCCACCTGATATACTTGCTAAGCTTTCTTCTCACGTTAAATAAAGCTTTATTTGGTTCTTTTAATCAATCTTACTATCTGTTTAACTTACGCACAGCTGCTTTCGACGCAATTTTTAAATGAAACACGATCAGTTTCTATTGAATTGAGTGACCAAAAACTGATTCAAGTCGTATTCAACTTTTATTGATCAACTATAATCGGTCAATTAAACTTGATTAGTGAGAACGTATCAACGAACATATGACCACCTAATGAAAAATGTATTCATCTTTGTTTTCAAGTTGATGATACAAATGGGTGTAATGCGAGGATATTTATGACTCACGGTAGCCTCGTTCTTCTAATAAGAAAGCTTTACATGACTGACGGATGAATATATTAGAGGGGGGGGGAGTCAGACAAGTCGGACCAATTTTTAGCGAACTTCGAACAGGAAGAATGTGAAGTTCGTTCTCACGTCGCAATATATGGATCATCATATCTGTAGAAGCGTAAACATGTGCGACACAGATGCTTGAAAAATTAATTAAACGCCTCAGCAAATCGTGTAAAGGGCAATTGCGTGCATTGATGATTCTCATTTACACGCTTCTCTCTTTCAGGGTCTATCTTGAGTGATGCGCTTGAACGACGTTTGAAAAGGTTTGATAGGTAGTTGAATTTTCGTCGCACTGGAGCAACATAACGTTACGAGATGAATCCCGAAGGGAAATACCCAAGGACAACGCTTCACTTTGAACCACGAAAACAAGGAAAAATTTGGGTGGATTAAGCAGGTACTTTGTATTTTTAATTAACATCACACTGGAGAAACACAAAGGGCTATTGGAGAGGGTCCGGGATCGACTTCCGAAAGGGAAAGATCCGAGGACAACAAAACGTAAATTTGAACCAATGTCAGGTGATGAGGTCAATATTGCGCTGGAACCTCACTACAAACTTCCACACTACCCCAACGTGAGAACATCTGAAGTTACGGCAGATTTAACGTGCATCATATTCCTTCGTACACGACGGTCTTTGGTTAGATTCGACCTCTCAGTCCTCCGGTTGCTAATCCGATGTTCTTCCACCTGGGCTAGGATGAAACAGGAACAAGATATATTCCATTCAGGAAAGATCCAAGGACAACGTTTCACTTTGAATCAGGTCAGATGTCGAGGGCAACACATGAGCTAACACCCCACTCTCCAGACTTACACACCAACTCAACGTGAATACTTTCAGCCACGACAGATATAGGGTGCACCAGCCACCTCTACACCATACGCATAAAAATATCAATGCGCTGACCACGGATTCGAACTAGGAACCTTTCGATCTAGAGCTTAACACATTAACCACAGACCGGTTGGTCGGGAGGGAGTTTGGAGAGTGAGGTGCCAGGCTGACTTCACAATCTGACCGTGTTACAACATAACGAGGCGTTATCCTCGCGTCTGTTGCTTCGGGATCGATTAACAACACCATTATGAAGGTATGTATTTCAAATGGCGTCACACTGGAGCAAAACAATGGGCTATTGTCTACGGTCCGGGATCAAACCCGAAGATCCGATGACTACACCACGTAGTTTTGAATCATGGTCAGATGACGAGGTTTACACCTGAGTTTGAGTTCCCCTCTCCCATCTTTTACACTGTTCCGACGTAAACAAATTTGAGCCCAAGACGGATGAAACTTTCACCAACCCCCATGAACACGACGATCTTTATTTGGATCGTTTCGAATTCGCTACCCTTCTGTTGCTAATCCGCTAATCTTCTAACCGGTCTACCATGTTCTTACGCAATGAAAGACGTTCTTTTTGTAAGTCGACTGCTTCGACTAAGTACTGAGTTCCTGTGGCACTTCTCGAAATCTCAGGAACTCACAAATAATTCAAACATTATTATGAATATTTGTGTTCGTTTTTACTCATGTGAAAATCACAAAACAATTTTTATACGTATATATAGAAATATATAGACATTAGTAAATCAATAGCTACATGGTAAACTTAACTTGCGAAAGTAGTTTTGAAAACGTTTAAAGTTAAACAAATTACTGTGGAATAAAGTAATTTTCAATTTTGTTATACGTAATTTAAACCTTTTTACATAACTTGTTATGTAATCTTAAACCTTGTCCTTTAACTTGTTATGTAATCTTAAACCTTGTCATATAACTTGTTTTGTAAGCTTAAACCTTGTTATATAACTTGTTATGAAATATTAAACCTTGTAAGCAGAATAATGCACTGCGACGAAAAGTTTGAGTCGCTGTAATACCATTTGTAGTTTTAATGTCATATATTGAATTGTTTATTTATATCTCTACAGATGTCATCTTTTTTAAAGTTGTCACAATCTGCAAAAAATTTTTTACTCACTAGGACAGTATTTTGGAGGAAATCAGGTTTCCATCTTTTAAAAAAGAAGACGCTAAAAAATGTACAAATGAGAAATAAAAGGTTTTAAAACTTTTGTAAATAAACCATTCAATTTTAACAGGTGCACTTGAATAGTATCAAACTTGAACAGCAGATGGCAGCACTACAAACTGCGAGGAGAATATTTGGCGCGAATATGCAACACGGTTGGTTTTTATAATCTAAAAGGATGAATGCGTTGGGGGAGGGGGATAGGGGGGGGGGGTTGTAGTTTTCAAATGGAATATTTCATTAACTGTCCTTTTTTTTTTGGAAAATTCAATAATTTCTGCATCTGAAATCAATTTCTGCATCTCTTTGAGATATGGCAAAAAATAATGTTTTAATTAAACTTCCACTACAAGTTCTGAAAATTTCTATTTTTAGTTTTAGATTGCATCATTTTCTCGTAAACAATGTTTTCTAACTTAAATTAAAAGGAATGGAAAGGTAAACTTAATTATGTACAGTCGTACAAGTTCGATTAGTTAATTAATTTAATCGTACAACCAACATTTACACAAATTTTTCACTGAAATAATCACATTAGCAAGCAAACATTCATGGCATGGAAAGTGTCTATTTATTTGAAAGTTCATACTATTTGTTTTTAAAAGAAGTTAACTTTCATACGATTATAAGAGAGGAAAAATGCCTACCCAAAATTGCCAGGGAAAATTTGAGAGTTTTTAAAGATGTAATTGAAATTAAAATACACTATCAGAAATCCTATAATTTGAAATGAACCTTACTTAAAAACAAATGAAATTTAATTTCTATTCATTAAAAGTTCAAAAGAAACGTTCACGAACAATATTATATGTTGATTAAACATGGTAAGTTGAATCGCAGGAATTAAGTGTTTTACACTGTAGGGAATTAATTTAATCGTATTATTTTCAAACATGAGATGGATAAATAAAGAAACCAAATGAATTCAAATTAAATTTTGTTTAAAGTCGGATTTCAAAAATATATTTACTAGCATTTGAAGACTATTAGTATTAAATTAAGTATATGTTTTACTACCTTAAATTACGTTTTATGATTCGATTTAAAATTTTGTAACAACCTCAGTTTTTACTGTACACAATTTCTTCTTTTCGTAAAAAAATATAACTTTTACGATTTATCTAGTTTTATATACTTTCTATCTACACTGAATAAAGTCATTCCATAAAAAATTATTAACTTATTCAAAAGTTACATTATTAATTGTAATTCTGTATTTTGAAAATATGTCTGCGCCTAATTCGTAATTCTTCGAAGCATTAAATATTTTGTAAGCATATCTTCATTCTTCATTCCAAATTCCTTTTTGCTTTACCAAGAAACGATATTTTTTTTCAACGAGGTAATACGTCATTAGTAAAATTGGTCAGATCGTGAAAAAGATGCCACATTAAGAAAACTTGAAGAGTTATTTCATATTTTTTGGCTCCTCATGTAAAAGGTCAGTAAACTTCAACATTAGAAGAACATTTTGACTGATATTTTATATCTAATATAAAAGATCTGCTTCCACATCTTAAGAAAAGTGAATAGCCCGTTGTGTTGCTGAAGTGCGACGATAACAACCTACTGTAATAAAAGTGACGCAATTCGGATAAATATTTTCTTCATTTGAACTTTTCAGAATTTTATGATACATTTTTCTTATTTATACTAAAGATGAAAAGTCTGTTTCCAAATTGGGTTTCTTAGTTTCTTCGGGAGTTTAATAAAGTTCATTGTTACTTAAAAAATAAGTTTTCCGATTTGAGTTACGGTACTTTTCTAGGAAGATATGAGAAGAATTTTAGAATGAAATGAAATAGTTAATTTTTATAAATTGTCTTCTTATTGAATATAATTTAAATAATTTGTTATAAAAAATTTAAATAAAAATATTTGTTTTTTATTTTTTACTCCAATTTCTCAATGTCTTCCTGTTTTAAAATCTGTACTAAATATAATTTTGTAGAGAAATATTTTGTTTTTTCTGACTAATTCTCTGCTTTTCCAATTCATGCACTTCAGAATTAGACACATGTTTTAAACAAAATTATATAATTTGTTGCTTTTAAATTTAATTATATTTATTTAAAAAAGTCGCAAAATCACTATTACCGCAGTTGATAAATATTGAATTGTTGTTATACTTTATACATTTTTTCAATTTAAATATGTGGAGTATTTTTAATGCAATTCATCCCAACACTTTTTATTGTATTTACAGAAAGAGTCATACTGAAATTGTAATTACTATACCTATTAATCTTACAACATAATTTTTCACATATAGTTTCATTAATTTAAATACGTAAGGTTCCTTTTAGAGATCACAATCCTTTTGTAACTATAATAGCCAAGGGTCATTGTTAAATGGTTATCACTGCAGTCAAAGACTTAAATTGTTACAATAATAGAATTTATAATACTATATCCCCGCTTTTATAACATAAAATTTAAGCCTCTACAATTTTCCATGCTTGAATATTAATATTTACTAGGATTTTTCCAATCCAAGTTTTTTCTAACCAGAGTCACGACCGTTTTGGTCTTCCCTATGAATATTTCCTAGGATTTTTCAATCCAAAAAATGTGGTTACTTAGTCATCATGTGTTTTTGGGTATAAAATAAGTAAAAAAATACAACACGATCACAAATAAAAAACCCGTTTAAAGTATTACAACATGACTCGAGAAATCTCGTGATACTCGTAGGGTTAAATATATAAAATAATTAAAAAATACTTTCTTTAAAAATACTTCACTTCCCAGTTTGAAAATAATCACGGAGTCGAGTCAAAGTAAAATTGTTTTCGCTGAAGTCAGACTAAGTACTTGTACCTATTCAAAACAAGCTTTCCCCAAACTCACCTGTTATGTCATAGCTTAGAATCTCCTCCTCGTCCCTACGAACCCTCATTTCGTACTCCCTCATCATCTTCTGCATCTCGCTATCGGACGTGTTCACGGCGCTCATATCCGGCAGTTCGGCCATACCCAGGTTGGCCAGGATCCGGCTCCTCAGGCTCTCTACCTCCGGTTGGGCCGCCGACGCGGCTGTCACGAGGATCGTCACCAGAGCTGACCAGAAATGCATCTCTATAGTAATCGAACCCTGCATGCACCGGCTCTTTTTATCCGATCTGTTCGTTCACTCGTTCTCTTCCGATTCCCTTGGTGGTCGCATCGATCGGGCGCGGGGTTCCCAGATTGGGTGCGGATGCGCCGTTTATGCTACTTTTGGGTTTGTTGGGACCGAAATTTTGCTGTGGTGGCCGCTCAAAGGGAGAGAGGATACTCTGAGATGCCAACTGCTACGGATTCTCCGTAGTTTCTATGGAAGTGGATCATTTACTAACCGGATTATGGAATAGATAATTTTTTCTACGGAAAAATTCAATTTTACTTATTTTTCACAACACGTCTGTTTTTATTTTCATATACAGGGTGATTCTATGGTATTGGGACAAACTTGGAGGGGTGGGACAACCTACTAAAACAATAATTTTTCGTAAAGGAATGCAAGGTCGGAAGTGACGCGTGGAGGCACGAATACAAAAACTGAGACATGAACAGAAACACATTGTTTATTTACAACATCCTTGCGATGTGCTTCTTGGCAGCAATGTTTACAATAAATGCTCAAAATTGCTACCACCAACAGTAATACAAACACTGCATATCTCCTACCAACGCAACTCAATGGCTCACACTATCGTATTTTTTTGGAAGAAGTTTTACCAGAATTGCTGCAAGATGTTCCTACTGTCGTTCGTAATCACATGTGGTTTCAGTATGACGGTGCGCCGGACCATTTCAATGTGGTTGTCAGCAATTACCTGGATGCATGTTTTGTGTGGTGATGGAATGGCCGTAGTGGACCAGTCCGATTTCCACCTAGATCGCCAGACTTATCGAGCATCGATTACTCCTTTTGGGGGTAACTGAAGACAATCGTTTACGGAACTCCAGTTGACTCAGTTGATGACCTTGTTGCTCGACTACAAATTGCGTCTGAAAGCGTGCGCGAAATGCCTGGAATCATTGTAACATTATCACCAATCACTCTTTCGACGCTATCAAGCATGTATTACTGTTGGTGTAGGCAAATTCGAGCATTTATTTAAACATTGCTGCATAGAAGCATTTTGTAAGGATTTTATAAATAAACAATGTTTTTCTGTTCCTGCCTCATTTTTTGCGTTCGGGCTTCCACGCGTAACTTTCGACCATACATTCCGATACGAAATATACATGTGTTAGTAAGCTGTACCACCCCTCCAAGTTTGTCTCATGACTGTAGAATGAACCTGTATACATTATAGAATAAAACATGAAATTTTCTGTAACACGAGGATTACAAATTTCGGATCAAAACGCAGTCGAAAAATTTGCAATACGTGTTGATTCTGTAATCATAAGAAAGAGTATTAACAATAAACCTCACCTTGTATACATCCATGACCCATTTCTAATAAAATTAACTGACATCCGACACCCCAATGTTTGTTGATCGAATGAGTTTGCTGTTTGCCTGGATTCTTCAAGACGACACTTAAATGCGGGCCAGATTCCAGCATTCACGTGCCGCTCCCACGAAGTCTTCCACGAAGACCCCGCAATTTAAGCAGAATACGATGTGGTAATACCTTCCACATTTCCCCTCAATCTGGTGGGTTGATTCCTTTTAAGGTTTCATGTTGTATGGGCCATATTAAGCCATGCTGTGCAAGACACACGACATACAATATGAAGAAATAGACACACACATACAATGGAAGTTTTAATGACACAGAAGAGAGAAATACACACAGGTAGGAATGCACCTGACTGGAATTGAACCTGCACCACCTACAACTCGAAGGCTGCTAGCGCAGTGGCCCCGGGTAATTTTTAATTAACGAAGTACTAGAGCAACACAACGGGCTATTGGCGACGGTCCAAGATCAATCCCTCAAGGGAAAGAAACGGGGACAACACCACGTAAATTTGAACCACGGGCAGATGATGAGGCAACACCTGAGCTGGCATCACACTCTCCAAACGTCCACATCATGTCAACGTGAGGACACTAGAGGCCACGACGTATTTAACGTACACAGTCTTTTGGTTGGATTCGAACTCGCAACTCTCCGGTTGCTATTTCATTACTCTTCCAACCGGGATGATGCCGACCAACCGGTATAGGGGTTAAGGTGTTAGCCTCTAGATCGGAAGGTTCCTGGTTCGAATCCGGGTCCGGGCATGGATGTTGTAAACGTATGGTGTAGAGGCGGCTGGTGCACCTTAAATCTGTCGTGGCCGAAAGTCCTCACGTTGGGTTGGCGTGGAAGTTTGGAGAGTGGGGTGCCAGCTCAGGTGTTGCTTCGTCATCTGACCGTGGTTCAAAATTACGAGGTGTTGTCCTCGAATCTTTCCCTTAAGGGACTGATTCCGGACCGTCGTCAATAGCCCGTTGTGTTGCTATAGTACGACGTTAACTAAAATTACCATTACCATTACATCCAACCGGGATGCATTCGCGGAAGCCCTCACGCTTTGAGCACTTATTGGCGAGTTGGCGATATAAAGCACTTTGAGAACCGAAAGCTGGGGAGATTGGCAATCCTTCTCAATTTCTCGAGCAACCCTACTAAGTTGTTTAGAAGATCGCCATTTTTTTTCTCACTGAGTGATTTTCCGTCTGATTTTTTTTGGGATATTCTATATATATTATGTTGACATTCAAGATATAACATAATTATTTTTGTTTTACTTTATCTATCTCTATTGTATCTACTTCGTAATATTGGTTGATATAAGAAGCAGGCGGTTTAAGAAGTACCCCATGTAAAAAAATTGTACATGTTTACATTTATTTGAAATTTAGTCAATCAATTGCGTTTTGTTGTGATTTTTACAATATAAAATGATCACTTACTCTAAAACTCGTCAAATAGAAAGAGTTGATGAGTATGTGTTTGTTTAAGATGCGAGGGGGGGGGGGGAGGCGGATAAATCAATTACGTTGTTTATTATGGAAATAATTCGCCTTAAAACCCAGGGTTTTTATTTTCATAATATAGTTTCTTATGAATCAAATCTCTTGTTTGATCGCCTACTTAATACAATCCCGCCACTGTTTGGGGAGACAACTAGTAGTAGATATTTTTATATTAGTAAAAGCAGTTTGTTAAGATTTAACTAAAGTAATTTTTTGTAAACAAATACACTTCTTGATTAGTTTCACTAATTTGAGCTCAATATTACAAAATTTAAATTGAAAAAATATTCTATTTTGACTGTTTTCAATAACTTTCTTCGAAACAAAGTTTTTTTCTAACTCATATCCTATAATTATAGCATTTGCATTTGGGCTATTAAGGAGACAGAAATTTGTTATACATGTATTATCAATGGAAAAAAAATATTTAAAGTTGTTTTATTTTATATTTATTGTTTAAGATATTAGGGTGTGTCACAAAAACATATATTATTTTATGTATTTAATACATATATTTGTAGCTGAGGTAAAACATTTAAAATAGAAAACATTTAAAACAGAAAAAAACTTGTAATAAAAAGATTCTTTTCTGAGTCAACAGATGGCAGCAAGAGGGTATATGAAACTGTCGTCTTGTCTCACGTGGCCCGATATAGTTCTCGCAGTTGGCGATACAGCCGGCTTTCGCCAACTCGCCAAGGGGTGCTGAAAGCTTGAGGGATTCCGCGAAAGCAACCGGGATATCGTGGCCCAGTTTGTAGAGTGAATAGTTGAACTAACGTCACACTGGAGCAGTACAAAAGGCTATTGTCGACCTTCCAGGATAACTGAATACATGTCTCAGACCTATAGTGTAATGCAGGGCTCAAAATACTAGGGTGCACTGTGCACATAAAAATAAAATTGTGCACCTAATTGCATCCTGACAGGTGCAAGTAGTGCACCTAACGTTAAAAAAAAAGGGGAGGGAGACGTTTTATGTTATTTTGATGTTTGAACAAAATATTAGTAACGACCTCACGCTCTAAAGGAACGAAATTCAAATTTATAAACACAAACTACGCAAAAACAAAATTGCTGGCCGTCGTGCACCTGTGCACCCGGGTATTTCGAGCCCTGTTTTAAGGTATTCATAAATATATTAAAAGGGCAGATAAATAATAAAAATAAAGTTACAAAAATCTATTTGAAAATCAATCAAAAAGTAATTTTAATTTTCCACAAGGGGGGGCTGGCAATTGACTGTAAGTGTGCAGTATGTAAGAAAAATTGAAGTATGTTGCATGTAAAAACAAACCTTGTGTCATTTGTTTTCCAATTTCTACACCTAGTAATTTCTCTCTCGGACTTTGAACTCAATTTTAACCATTTTCTTCTTGTTTCACTGATGTTCTTCTATCCGTCTTTTCTAACATTCAGGCCACTATTTTTTAGTGAAAACTTTTTTCAAAGCTCTTTTTCTCTCGTATGGTTGATTCTGCGTTAACGTAACAGATAGAACACGAACGTGGGCTGGGCAGAAATAGCTTGTGGCCGAATCCGGCCGGTGAGCAGTATGTTATACACTCCTGCTTAAAAACATGCGTTCTTTTGGTCTAAAGTTTCCCCTGTCGTCAAAATATGTCCCTGCTTGTTATAAGATTTACCCACGAATTAAAAATATGTCCCTGACTATTTGTAGGTCCATCCCTGCCTACAAAATATGTTCCGGTGTGTTATAATGTGCACCCCAGCCTTAAACATGTGCTCCTTTGCATTAAAAATATGTACATCCATACAAAATATGTACAAATATATGCATCCCTGAATATTTTAAGAAGCTCAACTGCCCTTAAAATATGACTGCTTGTTTTAAGGTACACATCTACCATCAAACTTCGTCTCTACCTGTTATAAGGTACACCCATGCCATTAAAATATGCTCATACTTGTTATAAGGTGCACCAGCTTATAAATACACTGCTGGCCACCGTAAATGCAACACCCTGAAGGAAGCATGCAAATAATATGAAATTTACAACATGCATTAGCGGAGGTGAGATATGCAAATGATTAGAATTTCAGCGCAGACGCACATCACGCGCGCCTGTGGCGCCACTTTAAAGCGCTATTTAAGGCTTCGAGATTTCGACGATTTCATGTACAGCCATTGTGTATTTCTTGTAGTTTTTTCAAAAAACCGATTAATTATGCCTCGTAGAAAACAGCGATATCTTTTGATCAAGTATACGAGTTCGACAGAGGAAAGATAGTGGCCTACCGAGATTGTGGATTATCTTTCACGGAAATCGGTAGTCGTGTTGGACGAAACCAAACAACTGTAACGCGGATATGTGATCGTTGGATGCAGGAGGGTACGACGGACCGACGTGTTCGATCGCATCCACCTCAGTGCATCACTTCACGTGATGACAGGCATACTGTGCGTATGGCAGTGACGGATCGCTCAGCCACATCACGAACCACAGCACAGCACATTCAGTCTGTAACGCATCATCCAGTGTCTGCGCGTACCATTCGACGCCGTTTACAGCAGAGTGGTCTGTCCGCAAGACGTCCATTGCTTCGTCTACCTTTGACGCAGAACCACAGAAGTCTCCACCGCCAATGGTGCGATGAAAGAAGGATGTGGACGGCAGAATGGAATGAAATTGTCTTTACTGACGAGTCACGCTTCTGTCTGCAACACCATGATGGTCGGATTCGAGTCTGGAGACACCGTGGAGAGAGGCTGCTGAACAGCTGCGTTATGCACCGCCACACTGGTCCTGCACCGGGTATTATGGTATGGGGCGGTATTGGATATCACTCTCGCACTCCTCTAGTACGCATTGCCGGTACTTTAAACAGCCAGCGCTACATCTCCGAGGTGTTGGAGCCAGTTGTCCTTCCTTACCTTCAGGGCTTGCCCACAGCCACATTTCAACAGGATAATGCGCGACCACACGTGGCACGCATTGTTCAAGGGTTCTTCGTCAATCGCCAGATTGAATTGCTTCCCTGGCCAGCTCGCTCTCCGGATCTTTCGCCGATAGAAAACATGTGCTCCATGGTTGCTCAACGATTGACCCAGATTACATCCCCAGCTGCCACACCAGATCAACTTTGGCAACGTGTGGAAGCTGCTTGGTCTGGTGTATCCCAAGAACACATCCAAATTCTCTTTGAATCAATGCCTAGGCGTGTGGCAGCGGTGATCTCCAACAATGGCGGCTGCTCTGGCTACTGATTTTGGCAGGAAGCACACTTCACAGAAGTCTATAAATTTAATCATTTGATACTTGGTCAACATGTTATCTACAAAATAAATTTTGTTGTGATATCTCTTGTCTTTCTTGGTGTTGCAATTTGGGTGGTCAGCAGTGTATGTCTCTGAATGTTATTAGGTGCACATCTGCCATAAGAGTATGCTCACACCTGAAAAGGTGGAACTATAACATAGAAGTATGTCTCTGGCTGTTATAAGGTGCTCATAGGTTATAAGGTGCTCATAGGTTATAAGGTGCACTTACAGCTTAAAAATATGTATCTGAAATGTAGGTGCCATCCTGTTTTAAGAATATGCTCACATCTGGAAAGGTACACCTCTAACAAAAGTATGTTTCTGGCTGTTATGAGGTGCTTATATACCCGTTATTAGGAGCACCTCCAGATTATAAATATGTCTTTATAGGTTATTAGGTACACACACGTGCCATAATAATATAATCACACCTGAAAAGGGGCACCTTTAACATAACATAAGACATAAAAGCTGTTATAAAGTGCCCATCTGTTAGTAAATGCACTTCCAGTTTATAAGTTCTGAGTTTTAATAGGTGCATCTTGCCTTAAGAATATGCTCACATCTGAAAAGCAGCACCTCTAACATAAAAATATATATCTGGCTATAAGGTGCTCATACTCGTGATAAGGTGCACCTCCAGCTTATAAATACACTCACTGCCAGGCCCGTGCTGGGTGCCTTGGGAGGGCGGTGGACAAGAATTTGATAAGGGTGCGTTCTAATTTCGTACTGTTACACTTATGCTTCATTTTACAGCTAATACTAAACTCTTACAGAAACCACTGTTTAAATTTGCTTATTTAAAAAATATAACTGAAATAAATAACTAATCGAGCACGATTTCTTCATGAAACACTTTTATTAATTTCCAGTACTATAAAGTATATTTAGAAATGAAATTATTAAAAAATAATATTATTTACAATTATTACTAGCTGATTTCTAAATTCGAGTCATTTTTATGATACATCAATTGTTTTTTTATATGAATTTATTCGATTATAAAAAGAGCGGTAATTTTCTAAGAATTAAATTCCTAATAACATTTTCTTTGAATGGATCAAAAATAAAATAACTTTATCTGCTATAATTTTTTATGCACATTTAGTGGATACCGATAAGGAACTGCTGTGCCTACTGTCTTACAATCCTAAAATCAGCTGGATAAAGTCGATTTATTTGTACCTTTGAAATTTTTCCACTGTCCTCATAGAACTAGAAAACGCCTCCTGTTGGAACATGATTCACACAGTTTACTGATTACCAAATCTGGTTCGATGGTGTTTAAATTATATCTCTTAGTACGCATCAAGACAAATGCTTCCGTAGTTTCATTGGTCATAGATGCTCTCAGTCTATTTTTAATTAACTTCAATTTAGAAAAAAGTCTTTCACGGCGTACTTGCGTTATTGGTATGGTGAGTAAATACTTACAGACTTTGTATAGTTCCGTATATTGGAGACTGAACATATTGAATTCAACTATTATTTCCAATGCACACTTGATGCAGTTGTTACATTGATTTTTGAAATTGCATGGAGTAAAAACGTCATCCTCCTTCTCATATTCAGGGTGTTGATATTCTTCTGACTCAGTATCATAATCTTCATCCAAGAGTTTTTTGGAAATAATAGGTCAAACATTCACAAAAGAAATAATTTCTTCTTTTAATTTCCCCTTATCCAAAGAAAGAATCAAATCGCAGATCTTATCCAGCGCATTTATAGGCAACTGGTCAAATTTATTACAGGCAAATCTTTTAGGATCAAACAAAGCCATATCTAAGTAAAGATTTTTATGCGTTGTGAATCTTTTTTCCATGGTTTGTATAATAGTATCCACTATTATATTATATGTATGAATTCGGAACTCATCCTTTGGTGAATATTTACCCTTCTCATCCACATTTTTCTGAATCCATCCTCTTAATTTTGAGTGGCATTTTTTTTAAATCGAAATCACTGACTCAACTGACCTCCACGCTTGAACATATTCCAAATGTTTTGTTTATGTAATCCGACAAGGGAGTTGTAACTTTAAAGATCTGCAAGAAAATCATAGCTATTTAATAATTTCAAATGAAGTAAATTTATGAAAAAGGGCTCCCACATCGCTTCTAATTTTGGCATTGAACTCGGTTGATAAATATATCTTATGCAATGCAACAATAAGTTCAATTTGGTGGCTCGGCCGGGATGCACGGACATTCGGGTGTGAAGTAGATGTTTTGATAACAATTTAAAAGCAGGTGAACTAAACCTGACACCGAACTGTGTGTTTTAACTTCTGTGGAACTGTTATCGACTGAAACATTGACCTCTTGGACAGCAATCGTAAAAACGTGGATACAGTGGATATCTCCTGAAACGTTGATCTTCCGGACAGTAATCTTGTGTGTGCAATTTTAAAATATGGCATTCTTACAAAGAGCACGAAAAAATGATCTCCTAAATCTCACCGATGAATTAGGATTAACTGCACAACGTGGTGCTAAAATCCCTGAGATAGTAGAACTAATAATTAAAGATGATAAGTACGATGAAAGATTTGTGAAAATTCGCTTAGAAATCATCTCTGTCGAACGGCAAGCGCAATAAAGTCGACAATTCGAATAAAGAAAGTTAGAACTAGAAGCGAAAATAAAGACTGATAGTCCTGTTTCTTCAACAGTCCCGAAAACGCAAAACTTATTAAAATTAATGCCTCGTTATGATATGGGTAGTAATATTAGTGCCTATCTGTCATTGTTTGAGAGACAGATAAGTCGTATTGAAATTCTCAAGGAAGATTGGGTCACACATTTACTCCCATTACTTCCATTGAAATTGTCAATATTGTCGCCAAAGAACCAGATCCAGATACTAACGAATACAGTCATGTTAAAACATTGCTTCTAAAACGTTTCAAGTTAAGCCCTGAACAATTCCGACAAAAATTTGTTGCCCGTAAAAAAGAACCGTTTGCCTCTTGGCGCGATTTTACTTTTGAACTGGAAAATTATTTTGATGAATGGACATCCGGATTGAATGTCAAAACTTTGAAAGATTTGAGACAACTTTTAGTTTTAGACTAACTGAAACAGAAAATACCCACTGAAGTACGTAAACACTTTATAGATGAGCTGCCCAAAATTAAAAATATCGAGTAACTAGTAAACAAATTAAATGATTATGAGATTATTTCAAAAAAGAAACAAACCGAAGCACGTATGAAAATATCAATAAGAAGCCATTTATCAAGGATCATGAAAAAGCAGCAAGAATCGTTCGTGCTCAACCAAATGATTACAAATCAAAATATAAGTACAATTATGGTATTAAGCACGAAAATAGAGCACAAATACGTTGTTTTAACTGAACAATGCCTCGGAATGTTTAAATGAGAAAAAAGGTCCGAAATGCTCAAAATTTTTTAAGTTCGGGTATATTTCTTCTTTTTGTGACCAAACACACAGATGTAAATAAAGCTCTAATATTACTAGAACTAATAATCGTACAAGTAAAATCGAAACAACTGTGGTAATTCAAGATTTGAAAATAAATGCACTTCTTGATACTGGATCAGAATTGCCCATGATCAGCTATGAATGTTATATTAAAATTGGGTCTCCAAAATTATCCTTTAATAATGTTTCTTTAACAGGAATTGGAAGTGAATATATTTCTCCGCAAGGATTTTTTCATCCCAAGATGTCTTTGATAATTTATCTGTTAAAAGTGAATTTTATGTGCTAAAAAAACAGAGTTCAGAAGCTATTATCGGAACTGATGTGCTCACCAAATTGAATATTTCCATAAATGTGAACGGTCTCGAAATTAGGGGTTTGAGAAATACATTTTATGTAAGCCATGTGGAAATAAAATCCGATCACACTTTCGTTAAATCAAACCCCAAGCCCCCTGTATTCAAAAAAGAATATCCTCTGTGTTCAATGTCAAGACCCCCCGCACTGCGAGCATGTCATGACTCCAAATTCTGACCTTGAGAAAGAATTTTTATTTCGTGACATCGATGCAATCCATTTGAACGAAATTGATCTATCTGGCATTAGGAGTAGTAATTACAGACAGGAAGTGGTATCACAAATTCAGAATTACGAACCGCGAAAAACAAATATACCAGATTTCAAAATGAGTACAGTTCTGAATGATGAAATTCCAGTAACTGAACGACCACGACGTTTTGGCTTTGCAGAGCAAAAAATAATAAACGATCAAGTTCAATCTTGGCTATTGGAAGGAATTATTCAAAACAGTTGTTCCAATTATTCAGCAGCTGTTGTGCTGTGTAAACAGAAAGACCGCTCGCATCGGCTCTGTATTGACTACACAGAAAACTAAACAAAAAGTCAAAAAGATAAATACCCTCTCCCCTTAATAGAAGACGTTCTAGATAAATTAGAGGCATCGATTGTTTATACTCCACTTGATCTGAAGAACGGGTTCTTCCATGTGGAAATCGAAAAGGCTAGCAGAAAAGATACCGCATTTGTATTACACACGCAATGTGCATCTCCAAATGTATTTATGCGATTCGTTAATAATGTCTTCAGAGAACTAATTCATGACGACACGGTTGTAGTTTACTCAGACGATATTATTATTCCTTCACAAGACGAAGCAGAAGGCTTAGAGAAACTGAAATGCGTTTTAAAAGTCGCCTCAGACAATGGTCTAGAACTTAATTTCAGAAAGTGCCAATACTTGAAAAGAAAAATAGAAAATCTCGCATATGTAATTCAAAACGGTACAGTTCAACACTCCCCTGGTAAAACTTTGATTGCAAAAAATGTTCCGATCCCTAAATCGGTAAAATAAGTGCAATCATTTCTAGGACTGACGGGTTACTTCCGTAAATGTATCCCACGGCACTCATTAAAGCGCTAAGCCATTAAGCGACTTGCTACGAAAAGAAAAAGTATTCACGATTGGAGCAGAACAATTAAAATCATTTAACAAATTAAAGGACATTTTGTCTGAAAAAAATGTTTTACACATTTTTATACAGGGAGTACCTCTGGAATTGCATATTGATGTAAGTAGTCTCGGATTTGGATATGTATTGTTAAAGAAAACCGATGAACGACCAGTCAAAGCATATTAAAGACCCACTCAATATGAATTAACTGATAATACAGACTAAATTCCAATCTCCATCAAAAATTAAAATAATGTTAATTAGAATTGTTAGAAAAATGCTGGTTACACTAATCGCTAATTAAATTTTTTTGAAACTTAGGGGCAAATGGATTTTAATTATCAGAAGCATTAAGTGACTTCAAAATTGTATCTTTGTTTGAAGAAGAGAGTGAAGATGAATGCCATGCAATTTGTCTTAACGAGATTTGACTATCTATATTTATCCTATTAAATATCGCATTTGTAGTTCGTAATACAAAATTATTCTGCATGCGTGCATGTTCAACTTCAAAATTCCCTTTAGCTAACTTTGTTATGTTGATGAAAGCTGGGCGTTCCAGTTGAATATGAGCATATAACATGCAATAATTAATTCTTGGAAATTAACAATAGTTGTATCTCTTTCATAAATTGTAATTTCTATTCCTATTTTAATTTATTTTACGCAGATTGTGGATACTGTTGAGGCAGCTTCATTTTGTATGTTTCCTATCAGAATACGCTCTGATTAATATACTAAAGTTTCATTGAAACCATAACAATTTAGCCATTTTGTTACATTTATGATTCATAATACATGCTATCTGCATGTTCAGTTTCAGAACATTTACATTTAACCATTTTTGATATGCCTGTTAAAGATGAGTACATGCTTAATTAATATGAACTATTAACCACAAAGGTATGATTCTAGGTATTTAACTACACAAGTTTACTTGAGTAACAATCTGTCAAATGAGCTTGGTTTTGAATGCTACCTAGCAGAAATTGCAAAACTATTGCGGGAAGTCTCCAATAATGAATCTCATATCTGATTAAGAACTGAAACCTTTGGTAAGAGGCCACAGTTCTAGTTGGGTGAAGAACGACTGGAACTCGATTCTAAGATGTATCGCTTGAAAGTTATTGCAATCTGTTCAGAGGACATGGACACCGAGTTCCTCACCTTTTTCCATGAAAATCCTGTGTAGTTCTCTGCTTGCTGTCTCATTCAGCCTTCATTAAGGCAATGCAAGGAATCTCCCAAATTCTGCTTATAAAAGATCAAAACCTCATTGTAATTCACCAAGAAAGGGACTACATTTGATCATAACATAAGACTTTGTTTTATCCAAGCAATCTTCAAGATATAAATATATTGCATCCGTTTTTATTAAAAATTACAATTGCCTTTTCTATTTTGATTTATATGTTTTTTTTTGCATTTGTTGTACCAAATGGTGAATTTTGTCGAGTGATCATTTTTTTTTAATGTTACCCAAAAGATCTTACTTTTTGGTTGATAAACAAAGATTTTGGATAACTTGTTTCGATTTACATTTATGAACTGTTACATGTCATATCCTAGTCTGTTATGCAAGTTTTTTAACTGCTGAATCTCAGTACTTGCAAGTGGCCACTAAAGCTTGGGATATAAACTTTGGTAGTAATAAATATATATGTGTGTGACGACTTTCTAAAAGTCTTACTACTAAGTACTCATAAAATACGAGCAGGACAGAGAGCAATGAAAATGACGTCTTTATTAGACCACAGTCATGATTCGAGTGCTATAAGAGATGGCGCAGCAAGTTACAAGCTGAGTATCAACAAATTAATTATTCCTTGATCAGCAATACTCAGACAGATTTCATTGCCTTATATGGTATCATTTGATGGGACATCGTACAGTAAATAGACGGGAACAGATGGATCACGCCGTGGGAAGATGAATTTAGCATAGCTTACAAAAATTAATTATTTCTGATGCAATGGGCTGCGAAACTGTAAAAGGCACGTGAAAAAACACTCGGAGTCGCCGGCCAACCTCGAAGCAATTTTCTCACGAATCATTTTTAATGTTATATATATATATATATATATATATATATATATATAAAACTACCTTTAGTGAAATTTTAAGAGACTGAACAAAGTTGTAGTCCATTTAAAGTTTGCTTTTGTCATTTCAGTAGATTAAAGGGAAGTGAAGCTTTTAATGTTTAACACTTTGTTAGTTTACAGAAAATTACTCTGATTTGATGATCTCATTTATAGTAAATTGTGGATTTTTGTTTAGTTTGGTAATTCTAGACCAATGAATATAACCTCAATTTTCCATAGTAAACTGAAAATATTCAATTTAAAAATACCCAAGCTTCAATTTATACAAAAGCTGACAAAATCCAAGCTGCATTATTTCCTTGTTTCCTATAGAGGACTTATTTGTATTGACAAATAAAGCCTTTTCAAAACAGGCAGAGAAACCTGAAAAGTCCACATTTTTAATTTTTTTTTGTCGTAAGGAGGTTTAGATTTTTTTTATTTAGTTAAAATCCTATTTAATCACACACACACACACACACACACGTTACTATTCCAATGTCATTTTGTTTAGTAGGTTTAATTTTTGCATCTAATAAATTTTAAGGTACAGGGGCTGACATACAATAGTTGATCAGATTAAAACGACGTTTTGCTCAAAATTTACGAAACAAATATTCCCTTTCTGCACGTTTATGTTAACAGGCCAAAAATTGTTAACAATGCTTCATAGATTTTATAGATGCTTAATTTTAAGTATTATATTAATGATAATAAGAATGATGGAAAAATATAAAAACGAGTACAGTATGTACTCTCGATTATCCGAGGAATTGAGTGGCGCGGTAACCGCGGATAATCCGCAAAATGGCTAAAAAAAGGTACAAATAAACACAGAAATGTTTTTGAATAATTTTTGTTTACAGTAATGGGCATATACATAGAATTATGAATTGAAAAACAGAAGATTTATGTACTTAAAAGTTTATTTATATACTTATTCACAAAAAAATATCAGTTAATTGTTTTTTGTGACAAAACACCTTTTTTATTTGAGATTAAAGTTTTTGCAACCACATTTTGTCACAAAGTAACCGCGGTTAAGCCGGTAATCCGCCCGCAAATAATCGGGAGTTTAATGTATCTGAAATTTTTTTCTTCTCCTTTTTACGATACTAATCTCTATAACGAAGATTTTCTTCCAGGAACTACAGGGTTTACACAGGCATAAAGTTTTCTTATTAATATTTAATTTCACTTCATTCAAAATCAGTTATTGACGCTTTTCAATTGTAATCAAAAATTTATTGTATGGTATAGTATTAGTTGGTTAGCTGAAAATTGAAGTTTTTAAAGCTAGCTCTCTATCCGTGAAATTCAAAACTAACACGAGTAAAAGCTTCAGCTGAACACTCATGGCGCAATCTATTGTGATCTATGCTAAACATAGCCTTTAAAAAATGGAAAGGCCTTAAGATGTCTTCTAAAACTCATTTTATACGCAATACCTTTCAAAATGACATAATTCATTGTTTCGCCATGGAAATCCAATCTCATATCGTTGCACAAGTTCGTGAAACAGGTGTCTATAGCACAGTGTTTAATTAAACTACAGATGTTTCGCATATTTATCAACTGACGTTTGAACAAGTATACGTGACTGGTGAAGCAAGAAGAATTGAAGTTCATGAAAATTTCTTGACTTTTTAGATATGTTTGCTTCTTTACAAAAATCAGAGCGTAAGCACTCCCAAAGAACCTCACTACCGTGTCAACTTCGGCTGAATTAAAAGCGACTGGAGTTGCAATTGGTCAGGAAGTTGTTAAGATAGTTGAAAATTTGGGACTGGATTCTTCCGTAATAGTTAGTATTGATACAGACACGTTAATCATTGCGGTGCTGTTAACGAAGTTAAAAAAATTATTGTAAATGCAATCCACTGACCATGTTTCATCCGTCGACTGAATCGGATCCAAATTTTCGTCCGTTTCAAGCGTGCGTGATTCTGTTGGCATCATCAAACAAGTTGTGAGTTTTTCCACGGGTTCAGCGAAAAGAAATAGCGTCTTGAAAAAAACATTGGGAAACAACTTTCTAGACTTTGCGAAACTCGATGGGTCGAAAGACACAATGGTGTTATGAAATTCAAAGCAGATCTCATTAAGCTCGTGGATGCGTTTAAGCAGTGCTCCCCAACCTTTTTATCGCCGCGGACCGGATCAACGTTTGATAATTTTAACACGGCCCGCTGAGGGGGGTGGGACATTGATTGTTTTGATTTAATAATTTCAATTTAATTGTATTTAAACATGCCTTCAAAATAAAATACAGATGCATCAAAAAATGAACATAAAGTGCTTTAACATTTTTACTCACTAGAACGCTAAATCAATGAGAACCCTGAGCTTGTTTCTTTGCTATGAAATGGTTTCATATGGGGGTAATAGGAGACAATGACACCCGAAGTGTGTTGCTTAGGTCCAGTTTATTTCGTTGTTTTGTTTTGGTTGCTGTCACTGCAGAAAACCCCGCTTTACACAGATAGGTTGTCGGAAATGGCAATAGGGATTTAAGTGCTGTGGTGACAATCTCAGAGTATTCCGCCATGACTTTAATCCAGAACACCGGTAAAGTTGTTGTCTCGAACGTAGTATTAAAGCCGCCTTCATTTGCAATCTCCAGCAGTTGATCTTCTTGCACAGACATGCTAGATTCGCCTGATTTGTTGACATTGGGTCGCGGATCCATTCCTTACTAGTTCGTGGGTCTTTAGTGGTTGGGAAGTAGCGCTCGAACTCTTTTAAAAGCAAAGACAGGGTGCACAAACTTTGAGAATGAATGTTTAGGCTCAGTCTCACCTAAAATACCCACTAATGTCTGAAACATGTCCAAAATGCTTCTGTTAACGCGCCGGCCCCACAACTTAGGTTTGGCTTTCAATGCAACTACTTTGTCTGCCAACGTGAAAACAGTTGTCACATTTGTCAAAATTGGAAAATAGAGACATACAGAATTCAAAAATCATAATTGAAGCTCTAGTAACAGAACACATTTCAAGTTCTGATTTACCGCCTCCTAATTTGAGTGGTCATTTCATAGATAAGAACCGCACAAATCCGAGAGAAATACACCATAGTAAATAAAATGTAAATAATTTAATGTTCCTTCGGCGGCCCGGTACCATTTGATCCACGGAATGGTACCGGTCCGCGGCCTGGGGGTTGGGAACCACTGCGTTAAAGGAGACAACTTGTGGTACGACCCGAACATAGCACCCAAAGCAAAAACTAATTTATTCATTGCGCACTTCAGAATTTATTTTTGTGCCCAAGTCTCTGAAAAGTCATAAAAGCAACGTATGTTTTTTAAGTCAGTTACTACAAACCGAATGTTTGGACCTCATGAAGGCTTGAGATGCTGTCTCTGATACAATCACGCTAAATGAATTTAGAAAATGTGGAATCTGAATATATTGGTTATTCCAAAAAAAAAGTAAAAACTATGTCTCCTATGTTACAATTGTGGCCCACTCTGTTGTAGTGTATATGTAATAGAGTGGACATTTAATACTAAAATAGAATTGCAGTTTAAAATTTCATGCACAGTCAAAAAAAAAAAAACTAAAGAGGATTTAGCATCTGTTAATAACATACTTCCTCTTCATGATTTATTTCATTAAAAGTTTAGTTGTTAGATTTAAAATAATGATGCAACAGAATGGACATTTACTAATTACATTTAAGTAATCATAGACATTAAATATCCATCTTACCTTTTTCTTGAATATTCCATACACTATGACTGACAGGAAGTTACCCTGATAGACAGTGACCCTTTAGAGAGTTCAGTATACAGTTGCCAACTTTAATATAATTTCATTTTTATATTTAAGGGGGTCCGGGACATATCAGAAAATATTTTTTATTAATTAATTTAGAACTTTGAATTTTTTTTGTACTGATTACCCATCCAACTAATAAGCAAAATCTCAACACAAAATTTTTCCAAAAGTTTTTTAAAAATTTTAAATTAAAATTTTTTGAAAAAAAGAGGGGTCATTTTAAATTGCTAAGGCTCAAAATATTCTTGGTCGATTTTCAAAATTCTTGCAGTAAATTATTCACAAATTTATAAACTTTAATTTTGATTCAGCAATTTAAAAAATATTAATTTAATAAAAAATAAAAAATATTTGAATGAAAATTTTTGAAAATTTTAAGGTACTTGTTTTTTTAAAAAGTCATATTTTTAAAAGTAAATATTTGTTTCAAATTTGCTGAATCAAAATTAAAGTATAATGTTTGAAAAATATATGTTCAAAATTTCAACCTTTAAACTTTATCGGTTTTTGACTTATAGCAATTTTTAATACAGGAAATCTTGAAAAATGTATCATGGAGAAAAACGCATTTAAAGTTTTAAAGACAGATGTTGTTGCCATGACAACAACTGTTAAGAGTGTTAGATTTTCAAAACAGCGCACCACAAAAATTATTATATCTCTAGTTCCAATTAAGATAGAAACAGGATTTAGACGTCATTTTAAGCAGAAAAACACAGAGAATTTCTTAAAATAATAAAAATTTCTTTTTGAAAATTTGACGATTTTTGTGTCTCGGACCCCCTTAAAACTCCTTATAACAGAGAGGAATTATTAGGCTGAATATAATTTTGGACACACACGTAAAAATTAATATCTTCAAAAATAAAATTTATATTGCGTTTGGTCAGTAATTTTATTAGGTGTTTCATTATATATTATATGATCCCCCACAACCAGTTCATTACAAACATCTTCAAAGTTCTAAATTTTAGCCTGGTACAGCTTGTTTATAGCCGGCATGTAATACCCAGTGATTCATATTGTTGTTTTAACTATTGTAATTAATTTTAACACTTTAAAAAAAATTTTCATCTGAGAAGAATAAGACGAAGATTAAGAAACAAACACAACTATTATTCAAATACATCTTATTATTTAAATGAAAGATATTAACTTCTTGAACATAGTTTTTACAATTTGAGAGATGTTGAGAGTAGGGATGAGACATCGATGTCAATGTTTTCAAAACATCGATGTTTTTAACCTCGATGTATTGGAGTCGATGTTTTTGTAACATCGATGTTTATACTTGTCGATGTATTTACGTTGTCGATGTTTTATTTTTAAATAACAATTTGAGAGATGTTGAGAGTAGGGATGCGACATCGATGTCAATGTTTTCAAAACATCGATGTTTTTAAAAAAACATCGATGTACTTAACCTTGATGTATTGGAGTCGATGTTTTTGTAACATCGATGTTTATACTTGTCGATGTTTTTACGTTGTCGATGTTTTATTTTTAAATAACAATTTGAGAGATGTTGAGAGTAGGGATGCGACATTGATGTCAATGTTTTCAAAACATCGATGTTTTTAAAAAAACATCGATGTACTTAACCTCGATGTATTGGAGTCGATGTTTTTGTAACATCGATGTTTATACTTGTCGATGTTTTTACGTTGTCGATGTTTTATTTTTAAATAACAATTTGAGAGATGTTGAGAGTAGGGATGCGACATGGATGTCAATGTTTTCAAAACATCGATGTTTTTTAAAAAACATCGATGTACTTAACCTCGATGTATTGGAGTCGATGTTTTTGTAACATCGATGTTTATACTTGTCGATGTTTTTACGTTGTCGATGTTTTATTTTTAAATAAAAGAAGTACCTTTATAAAAATTTTAAAAATAACAAAGTAGTATAATTTTTATAACCAGCAAATTGAACATACTTTTAGACCAAAGTGGCCAAGGGCGAAGGGTCTGAAAAGTAGGGATGCGACATCGATGTCGATGTTTTCAAAACATTGATGTTCTATAAAAAGCATCGATGTATTTGTGGCGATTTCGCATCACTAGTTGCAAAACCAGTTTTAAGAAATGGGGGGAAAAGCTTAAATACACTAAATTTTAAAAACATCAATGGTTTGGGGGCGATGTATTATCAACATCGATGTTTTGCTGTCGATGTCGCATCAATAGTGGCTGAACCAGTTTTAAGAAAAAAAAGTTTCAATACACTGAATTTTAAAAACATTTATGGTTTTGGTGCGATGTATTATCAACATCGATGTTTTAATTTTGAACATCAAAGTTTCAAAACATCGATGTTTTGCTGTCGATGTAGCATCAGTAGTTGCTAAACCAGTTTTAGAAATATGGAAAAAATTTTAAATACTTTGAATTTTAAAAACATCGATGTTTTTGGGGCGATGTATTATCAACATCGATGTTTTAATTCTGAACATCGATGTTTTACTGTCGATGTCGCATCCCTAGTTGAGAGAATGCGTAATGGTCTTGGAATTGAAAGAAAAATCCCACGTGCTGTTGGACGCTAAGTTCATGGATCCTATGCTCCTGCCATAACTACTGAAAATTATCTCTACTGTTATAAAATGAAGTGTTTGTCTGTTTATGTGTACACATTGTCTTGACGAATCTTTGGCACTTACAATAATGAAATTTGGTACCCAGGTAGTCATAATTTTTGTACGAAACATTTATTTTTAAAATGCAATCTAGAACATTTTAAAATTAATTTAAGGGAATTTTATTATTATTATTTTCTTAGAATGGCAACACACACACCATAAAAAAAGACAGATTCTAAATTTATTTTCTTCCGTTTCCGTTTCATTTTGCGGAGGAACGATTTCAGTCGAAGAACAAAACAAATAAAAAGTTTTAACTGGAGTGTTCTTTTTCTATCTCCTAGATCGTTAAAGAAAGAGTAAAAATTTCAACCGATTTGAAATATGCGGAAAATTTCACATTACATCGATACCTAAAAATATGACTTTTTTAAATGAATAGTTTTTAAATTGTAACTTTTACATATTTTTACCATACGAATTTGACCTTGATCGTGTTCGAGAAATCATAGATTCCATTTCCTGCGCTCAAACGATTCCAGCTAAGGAAAGCAAAACAAATAAAAATATTTTTGACTGGTATTGCTTAGTTCTTTTTCGTAAAAATGTAAAAAGAAAAATCACATACTGCTGGTAAAAACGTTTGCGCTGCTCCTCTGGTTTCGACAGTTTTTGTGGGATCATAAAGTTCTTCCATGGCACCAACTATCTCCTTGAAATTAGCATATACAGGTTTTACTTTTATCTGAAAGTTTCTTGACTATACCTCCTACTGTAGTTAAAAGGATCGTCGTGTGTGGAAACTGAGAAAAAGCAGTACAAAAAAGGTTAGCTTGCAAGTATTTAAATTAAACAGGACTGTGTACAGGAATGAGAATAGTGTTTTAAAAAATTCGATTTATGAAAGCAAAGACCAAAAAAAACAACATTATTTGATGTTCTTATTTCAAAATGAATATGACTTAAATGAAGTGACTTCAAGAAAATGATTGAAATTTCCTAACTGTACCCCCACAGCTATTGCTAATTTGATTAATTGTGACTCAAGTGTCCAAGGGGTCCCCTTGTGATCGGATCCTCCACACTCATGGTGCCTCCTTGAGAGGAAATGTCGTGTGAATTATTTCATTATGAAATTATTGTGTTTGCGATTAAAAGATACTAATTCTAAAAATTGGATTTTTTTTATTTACATACATGTATGCATGTACCTGTGTATGGTAAACAATGTGCGCGAAACATGCTGTGGTGTCGTCGTCACAAAACGACAGCGTGAAAACGGTACGAATCGTACACAAGAAGAAGACAATCAACAGTTCAGATATTTTTTTAATTATTCCAAGAACATTAAGGAAATATACAATATTTACATCATAACTAGGGCAACTTTTTTGTTGCGGTAAAAATGGAAAAAGTTGCATTTATCGTTCCCTGAAGTTGCATTTATTTTTGATACACTAAAATCTAAAATAAATTATTCGTAAAAAATGAAAAAATTCAAAATATATTGACATTTTTAAGTTGTGTACACAACAGTATTATAATACATCATTAAATACAGAAAAACGTTGAATGGCCGATCCTTGGCCTGTAATTTCTTTAACATTGAAAAACTGGGTCAGCCGTAGTCGTATAATGTACTGTATAGGATAGCAGAAGCACAAAATCCTTTCGCTCAACATTCAGAGATTTTAAAACGTTATCTACAAGGCGAACAACATGTTACTGATCGACATTCACCTTGCAAACCCTGCAGTCGATTACGCAAGTTTCCTCTGAATTATTAAGAGTGCCAACCAATGCCATTTATTTCACTTTCGTCTGTTAGGTAATTGGTAATTTTTAATTAACGTCGTACTAGAGCAACACAACGGGCTATTGACGACGGGTCCGATCGTCTGTTAGGACGAACATGAACTTCTTGTTTGATCCGCAATACTTCGGCGTTCAAAAGATCAGACACACGTGATCGAAGGGTTGATTCAGAGGGCAAAAAATGAAATAATAATTTCATATCAATTAGTTTTAAATTAAATTTTAAAAAGTTGGAACTGGTTGCATTTATGCAAAAAGTTGCATTTATGCAGAAAGTTGCATTTATGTTGCGGTTATAACTCACTTACAATACAAATACTCGTAGTGCTATACAGTACCTGGAAAATTGGAGGAATATTGTGGACCAGCGGGGCATCTGTGTTTTTTGAAAAACTTAAAATGTTATCTAAGTTATTATCAATGGATTCCTTCTCATGTAGACCTTAAATATAACGACATTGCCGATGAACTGGCTAAGAAGGGATCATCACTGCCCCTGTGTCCTGCTGAGCCTCTGACTTTCCATGAAATATACTCCAGAAGTAAGGCTCTTGTCAACTCGTCTTGGAAACTTCCGCCGCCCCCTCCTTGGTTCTGTAGCCCTGGCCCTGGTCGTGCTTTGAGGTTTGGTGATGAAAGGCGGGACCAGACAGCTTTATCTAGGTTCAAAACTGGACACCTTACTCTAAGGTTCTCCCGGGGAAACAAATGGTAATGGTAATTTTAGTTAACGTCGTACTAGAGCAACACAACGGGCTATTGACGACGGTCCGGAATCAGTCCCTTAAGGGAAAAATTCGAGGACAGCACCTCGTAATTTTGAACCAAGGTCAGATGACGAAGCAACACCTGAGCTGGCACCCCACTCTCCAAACTTCCGCGCCAACCCAAAGTGAGGACTTTCGGCCACGACAGATTTAAGGTGCACCAGCCGCCTCTACACCATACGTTTACAAACATCCATGCCCGGACCCGGATTCGAACCAGGAACCTTCCGATCTAGAGGCTAACACCTTAGCCACTATACCGGTTGGTCGGCCCGGGGAAACAAAATCTTTCCCATTTGTACAAAGTGCAACACAAGCGAGGCCACCGTCGAGCATTTGCTAGGATGCATTGCGTTATCGCGGGAGGACCTGGCGTGGTTCTAGGGAGATTGAGGGCGGAGGGACTCATGGATCTGATCTGATCCAGATCAGTGGGATTAGAAAGAAGAAGAAGAAGAACAATACACCCCATGTTGGTGGAATTTTGGTTTTAGTACTGTACATACAGCGCAGAACGTGTGAAAAAAAGTTGCATTTGTTGCCCTAATCATATCACTAATCTCCTATCCAGCAAAGAGCCCGTTGTGTTGCTCTTTTACGACGTTCATTAAAAATGATCAAAATTACTAAATTACCTATACAGAAAAGATTGGAAGGCTCCAGGTTCGAATCCTGGTCTGTGTATGGATATTTGTAGGGCTATGGTGTAGAGGCAGATGACGCAATATGTCGTGGTCGAAGTTCCTCACGTTGGGTTAGTTTGGAAGTTTGAGGTGCCAACTCAGGTGTTGCCTCGTCATCTGACTGTGGTTCAAAATTACGTGGCGTTGATTCCCTTAGGGGATTGCTCCCGTACGCTATTTTCCAAACCCTCATAGGTACTACAACTGGGGGCGGGGTTAACCATAACGGCCAATGATACTACAACTGGGGACGGGGCTAACCATAACGGCCAATGAGACTGAAATCAACCAAATATAAAATTATCTCTTCTTTTAAAGAGGTTCCTTTCGTGAAGCAACGATGGCCTTTTGGCTAAACTCACCTACTTTCAGTGTGGCTTCGGCAGCGGAGGATGACTTCCCGAGTTCGAACCAGCTGACGGAAAAAATTTTAGATCCTCCAAATTATAAAAAAAAAAATTCCAATTTAATTCCTTTTGATTCTAAATTACTTTTCCTAATTTTTATACCCTTTTTATATTTTTCCAAGCTTCCGTTGATTTTGCATAAATAATCTAAGAACCACACCTGAACTCACTACCAGCTGATATTTTCCCGCACCTCTGCCGTACCCTTTGCTTTAGGATGATGGTGCCGTATCCAACACTGGTTTAGGACCATTCTGATGTAACAAAAAGCATACATAAAATACTAACATATAATTATTACACTGCAAACAGGATCAGACAGGATTTCAGCTGTCTTTAGCGTAGTGAAGGAGATTCCTATCCAGCGCTCGAGATCATTGGCCGTTACGGTTAGCCCCGCCCCCAGCTGTAATACCTATGAGGGTTTGGAAAATCGCCTACCGTACCGTCGTCATTAGCCGGTTGTGTTGCTCTTGTACGACATTAATTAAAAATTACCAATTACCCATACATCAAAAAATGTATCTCACAGTTCAGCACGTGGAACCACGAGAACACCTGCTGCTTCTCGCTCTCTTCCCAATCGTCTCTAACCTCGTCGGCATTAGGAGTAGTAATTACAGACAGGAAGTGGTATCACAAATTCAGAATTACGCGAACCGCGAAAAACTAATATACCAGATTTCAAAATGAGTACAGTTCTGAATGATGAAATTCCAGTAACTGAACGACCACGACGTTTTGGCTTTGCAGAGCAAAAAATAATAAACGATCAAGTTCAATCTTGGCTATTGGAAGGAATTATTCAAAACAGTTGTGCCAATTATTCAGCAGCTGTTGTGCTGTGTAAAAAGAAAGACCGCTCGCATCGGCTCTGTATATTGACTACAGAAAACTAAACAAAAAGTCAAAAAGATAAATACCCTCTCCCCTTAGTAGAAGACGTTCTAGATAAATTAGAGGCATCGATTGTTTATACTCCACTTGATCTGAAGAACGGGTTCTTCCATGTGGAAATCGAAAAGGCTACCAGAAAAGATACCGCATTTGTATAATACACACGCAATGTGCATCTCCAAATGTATTTATGCGATTCGTTAATAATGTCTTCAGAGAACTAATTCATGACGACACGGTTGTAGTTTACTCAGACGATATTATTATTCCTTCACAAGACGAAGCAGAAGGCTTAGAGAAACTGAAATGCGTTTTAAAAGTCGCCTCAGACAATGGTCTAGAACTTAATTTCAGAAAGTGCCAATACTTGAGAAGAAAAATAGAATTTCTCGCATATGTAATTCAAAACGGTACAGTTCAACCCTCCCCTGGTAAAACTTTGATTGCAAAAAATGTTCCGATCCCTAAATCGGTAAAATAAGTGCAATCATTTCTAGGACTGACGGGATACTTCCGTAAATTTATCCCACTGCACTCATTAAAGCGCTAAGCCATTAAGCGACTTGCTACGAAAAGAAAAAGTATTCACGATTGGAGCAGAACAATTAAAATCATTTAACAAATTAATGGACATTTTGTCTGAAAAAAATGTTTTACACATTTTTATACAGGGAGTACCTCTGGAATTTCATATTGATGTAAGTAGTCTCGGATTTGGATATGTATTGTTAAAGAAAACCGATGAACGACCAGTCAAACCATATTAAAGACCCACTCAATATGAATTAACTGATAATACAGACTAAATTCCAATCCCCATCAAAAATTAAAATAATGTTAATTATAATTGTTAGAAAAATGCTGGTTACACTAATCGCTAATTAAATTTTTTTGAAACTTAGGGGCAAATGGATTTTAATTATTAGAAGCATTAAGTGACTTCAAAATTGTATCTTTGTTTGAAGAAGAGAGTGAAGATGAATACCATGAAATTTGTCTTAACGAGATTTGACTATCTATATTTATCCTATTAAATATCGCATTTGTAGTTCGTAATACAAAATTATTCTGCATGCGTGCATGTTCAACTTCAAAATTCCCTTTAGCTAACTTTGTTATGTTGATGAAAGCTGGGTGTTCCAGTTGAATATGAGCATATAACATGCAATAATTAATTCTTGGAAATTAACAGTAGTTGTATCTCTTTCATAAATTGTAATTTCTATTCCTATTTTAATTTATTTTACGCAGATTGTGGACACTGTTGAGGCAGCTTCATTTTGTATGTTTCCTATCAGAATACGCTCTGATTAATATAATAAGGTTTCATTGAAACCATAACAATTTAGCCATTTTGTTACATTTATGATTCATAATACATGCTATCTGCATGTTCAGTTTCAGAACATTTACTTTTAACCATTTTTTATATGCCATTTAAAGATTAGTACATGCTTAATTAATATGAACTATTAACCACAAAGGTATGATTCTAGATATTTAACTACACAAGTTTACTCGAGTAACAATCTCTCAAATGAGCTTGGTTTTGAATGCTACCTAGCAGAAATTGCAAAACTATTGAGGGAAGTCTCCAATAATGAATCTCATATCTGATTAAGAACTGAAACCTTTGGTAAGAGGCCACAGTTCTAGTCGGGTGAAGAACGACTGGAACTCGATTCTAAGATGTATCGCTTGAAAGTTATTGCAATCTGTTCAGAGGACATGGACACCGAGTTCCTCACCTTTTTCCATGAAAATCCTGTGTAGTTCTCTGCTTGCTGTATCATTCAGCCTTCATTAAGGCAATGCAAGGAATCTCCCAAATTCTGCTTATAAAAGATCAAAACCTCATTGTAATTCACCAAGAAAGGGACTACATTTGATCATAACATAAGACTTTGTTTTATCCAAGCAATCTTCAAGATATAAATATATTGCATCCGTTTTTATTAAAAATTACAATTGCCTTTTCTATTTTGATTTATATGTTTTTTTTTGCATTTGTTGTACCAAATGGTAAATTTTGTCGAGTGAGCATTTTTTTTTAATGTTACCCAAAAGATCTTACTTTTTGGTTGATAAACAAAGATTTTGGATAACTTGTTTCGATTTACATTTATGAACTGTTACATGTCATATCCTAGTCTGTTATGCAAGTTTTTTAACTGCTGAATCTCAGTAGTTGCAAGAGGTCACTAAAGCTTGGGATATAAACTTTGGTAGACAACAATATATATATATATATATATATATATATATATATATATATATATATATATATATATATATATATATATATATATGTGTGTGTGACGACTTTCTAAAAGTCTCACTACTTAGTACTCATAAAATACGAGCAGGACAGAGAGTAATGAAAATGACATCTTTTAGACCACAGTCATGATTCGAGTGCTATAAGAGATGGCGCAGCAAGTTACAAGCTGAGTATCAACAAATTAATTATTCCTTGATAAGCAATACTCAGACAGATTTCATTGCTTTATATGGTATCATTTGATGGGACATCGTACAGTAAATAGACGGGAACAGATGGATCACGCCGTGGGAAGATGAATTTAGCTTAGCTTGCAAAAATTAATTATTTCTGATGCAATGGGCTACGAAACTGTAAAAGGCACGTGAAAAAACACTCGGAGGCGCCGGCCAACCTCGAAGCAATTTTCTCACGAATCATTTTTAATGTTATATATATATATATATATATATATATATATAAAACTACCTTTAGTGAAATTTTAAGAGACTGAACAAAGTTGTAGTCCATTTAAAGTTTGCTTTTGTCATTTCAGTAGATTAAAGGGAAGTGAAGCTTTTAATGTTTAAAACTTTGTTAGTTTACAGAAAATTACTCTGATTTGATGATCTCATTTATAGTAAATTGTGGATTTTTGTTCAGTTTGGTAATTCTAGACCAATGAATATAACCCCAATTTTCCATAGTAAACTGAAAATATTCAATTTAAAAATATCCAAGCTTCAATTTATACAAAAGCTGGCAAAATCCAAGCTGCATTATTTCCTTGTTTCCTATAGAGGACTTATTTGTATTGACAAATAAAGCCTTTTCAAAACAGGCAGAGAAACCTGAAAAGTTCACATTTTTAATTTTTTTTTGTCGTAAGGAGGTTTAGATTTTTTTTATTTAGTTAAAATCCTATTTAATCACACACACGTTACTATTCCAATGTCATTTTGTTTAGTAGGTTTAATTTTTGCATCTAATAAATTTTAAGGTACAGGGGCTGACATACAATAGTTGATCAGATTAAAACGACGTTTTGCTCAAAATTTACGAAACAAATATTCCCTTTCTGCACGTTTATGTTAACAGGCCAAAAATTGTTAACAATGCTTCATAGATTTTATAGATGCTTAATTTTAAGTATTATATTAATGATAATAAGAATGATGGAAAAATATAAAAACGAGTACAGTATGTACTCTCGATTATCCGAGGAATTGAGTGGCGCGGTAACCGCGGATAATCCGCAAAATGGCTAAAAAAAGGTACAAATAAACACAGAAATGTTTTTGAATAATTTTTGTTTACAGTAATGGGCATATACATAGAATTATGAATTGAAAAACAGAAGATTTATGTACTTAAAAGTTTATTTATATACTTATTCACAAAAAAATATCAGTTAATTGTTTTTTGTGACAAAACACCTTTTTTATTTGAGATTAAAGTTTTTGCAACCACATTTTGTCACAAAGTAACCGCGGTTAAGCCGGTAATCCGCCCGCAAATAATCGGGAGTTTAATGTATCTGAAATTTTTTTCTTCTCCTTTTTACGATACTAATCTCTATAACGAAGATTTTCTTCCAGGAACTACAGGGTTTACACAGGCATAAAGGTTTATTATTAATATTTAATTTCACTTCATTCAAAATCAGTTATTGATGCTTTTCAATTGTAATCAAAAATTGATTGTATGGTATAGTATTTGTTGGTTAGCTGAAAATTGAAGTTTTTAAAGCTTGGTCTCTCTTTGTGAAATTCAAAACTAACACGAGTGAAAGCTTCAGCTGAACACTCATGGCGTAATCTATTGTGATCTATGCTAAACATAGCCTTTAAAAAAATGGAAAGGCCTTAAGATGTCTTCTAAAACTCATTTTATACGCAATACCATTCAAAATGACATAATTCATTGTTTCGCCATGGAAATCCAATCTCATATCGTTGCACAAGTTCGTGAAACAGGTGTCTATAGCACAGTGTTTAATTAAACTACAGATGTTTCGCATATTTATCAACTGACGTTTGAACAAGTATACGTGACTGGTGAAGCAAGAAGAATTGAAGTTCATGAAAATTTCTTGACTTTTTAGATATGTTTGCTTCTTTACAAAAATCAGAGCGTAAGCACTCCCAAAAAACCTCACTACCGTGTCAACTTCGGCTGAATTAAAAGCGACTGGAGTTGAAATTGGTCAGGAAGTTGTTAAGATAGTTGAAAATTTGGGACTGGATTCTTCCGTAATAGTTAGTATTGATACAGACACGTTAATCATTGCGGTGCTGTTAACGAAGTTAAAAAAAATTATTGTAAATGCAATCCACTGACCATGTTTCATCCGTCGACTGAATCGGATCCAAATTTTCGTCCGTTTCAAGCGTGCGTGATTCTGTTGGCATCATCAAACAAGTTGTGAGTTTTTCCACGGGTTCAGCGAAAAGAAATAGCGTCTTGAATAGACATTGTGGAACAACTTCCTAGACTTTGCGAAACTCGATGGGTCGAAAGACACAATGGTGTTATGAAATTCAAAGCAGATCTCATTAAGCTCGTGGATGCGTTTAAGCAGTGCTACCCAATTTTTTTTATCGCCGCGGACCGGATCAACGTTTGATAATTTTAACACGGCCCGCTGAGGGGGGTGGGACATTGATTGTTTTGATTTAATAATTTCAATTTAATTGTATTTAAACATGCCTTCAAAATAAAATACAGATGCATCAAAAAATGAACATAAAGTGCTTTAACATTTTTACTCACTAGAACGCTAAATCAATGAGAACCCTGAGCTTGTTTCTTTGCTATGAAATGGTTTCATATGGGGGTAATAGGAGACAATGACACCCGAAGTGTGTTGCTTAGGTCCAGTTTATTTCGTTGTTTTGTTTTGGTTGCTGTCACTGCAGAAAACCCCGCTTTACACAGATAGGTTGTCGGAAATGGCAATAGGGATTTAAGTGCTGTGGTGACAATCTCAGAGTATTCCGCCATGACTTTAATCCAGAACACCGGTAAAGTTGTTGTCTCGAACGTAGTATTAAAGCCGCCTTCATTTGCAATCTCCAGCAGTTGATCTTCTTCTTGCACAGACATGCTAGATTCGCCTGATTTGTTGACATTGGGTCGCGGATCCATTCCTTACTAGTTCGTGGGTCTTTTGTGGTTGGGAAGTAGCGCTCGAACTCTTTTAAAAGCAAAGACAGGGTGCACAAACTTTGAGAATGAATGTTTAGGCTCAGTCTCACCTAGAATACCCACTAATGTCTGAAACATGTCCAAAATGCTTCTGTTAACGCGCCGGCCCCACAACTTAGGTTTGGCTTTCAATGCAACTACTTTGTCTGCCAACGTGAAAACAGTTGTCACATTTGTCAAAATTGGAAAATAGAGAAATACAGAATTCAGAAATCATAATTGAAGCTCTAGTAACAGAACACATTTCAAGTTCTGATTTACCGCCTCCTAATTTGAGTGGTCATTTCATAGATAAGAACTGCACAAACCCGAGAGAAATACACCATCTATATATATATTACGCTTATGCGTGGCGCAAAATCGGCCTGTATTTCTCTCCGGTGTGTGGCAACGGTTTTGTCCTTTACAAATGTAAATATTGCTATCCCTCATTTCAACAACGGGAAGCGCGTCGCTTTTAAGCCTTGATCAATCTTCCCGGTAATTGTGAGAGGTTTTTGATAGAAAAATTAGCTCTTTGCGTCAATTTCAATTTAATTAGCGAAGAAGAGAGCAGTGAACTAGGGAATCTTTTGACGAACGAATTCAGAGAATTACCGCTAGAAATACTGTTACTGTTGTGTCTGCGAGTTCTCAAATACACAACTGTGTGTACAAGGAGGTTTTATCTGAATGAATATACCCCAGAATTTGTTATCATAGTAAATTCATTCATTCATATATCCCAGAAATCTATTTGTCAGTGTAAATAATCACCCGCACTGTTCCTAAAAGTTCCAAGAGATTCCCTTTCTCGCTGCTCTCTCAGAACCTCGGCTGTATCGTTCCGCAATACACAAAAAGGGTCTTCGGATAAACTGTTTTGCACCGTGTAAATACTCAAGTATCATATACCCCAGAATTGGTTATTATTGTAAATACATTGTCATATCATATCCCAGAAATCTATTTGTCAGTGTAAATACTCACACTGTTACTGAAAGTGAATTTAGAACATAGTAGTCCCAAGAGTTCCCCTTTCTCACTGCTCCCTCAGAACATTAGCTGTATGGTTCAGCAATACGTAAAAAGGGTCTTCGGATAAACTGTTTTGCACCGTGTAAATACTCAAATATCATATACCCCAGAATTTGTTATTATTGTAAATATATTCAGTCATATCAGAAATCTATTTGTCAGTGTAAATACTCACCCACACTGTTCCTAAAAGTGAATTTAGAACGTAGTAGTCCCAAGAGTTCCCCTTTCTCGCTGCTCCATCAGAACATTAGCTCTATGGTTCAGCAATTTGTAAAAAGGGTCTTCGAATAAACTGTTTTGCACCGTGTAAATACTCAAATATCATATACCCCAGAATTTGATATTATTGTAAATACATTGTCATATCATATCCCAGAAATCTATTTGTCAGTGTAAATACTCACCCACACTGTTCCTAAAAGTGAATTTAGAACATAGTAGTCCCAAGAGTTCCCCTTTCTCGCTGCTCCCTCAGAACATTAGCTGTATGGTTCAGCAATACGTAAAAAGGGTCTTCGGATAAACTGTTTTGCACCGTGTAAATACTAAAATATTATGTACCCAGAATTTATTATTGTAAATACATTCAGTCATATCAGAAATCTATTTGTCAGTGTAAATGTTCACCCACGCTGTTACTAAAAGTGAATTTAGAACATAGACCCAAGAGTTCCCCTTTCTCGCTGCTCCCTCAGAACATTAGCTCTATGGTTCAGCAATTTGTAAAATGGGTCTTCGAATAAACTGTTTTGCACCGTGTAAATACTCAAATATCATATACCCCAGAATTTGATATTATTGTAAATACATTGTCATATCATATCCCAGAAATCTATTTGTCAGTGTAAATACTCACCCACACTGTTCCTAAAAGTGAATTTAGAACATAGTAGTCCCAAGAGTTCCCCTTTCTCGCTGCTCCCTCAGAACATTAGCTGTATGGTTCAGCAATACATAAAAAGGGTCTTCGAATAAACTGTTTTGCACAGTGTAAATACTCAAATGTCATGTACCCCAGAATTTGATATTATTGTAAATACATTGTCATATCATATCCCACAAATCTATTTGTCAGTGTAAATACTCACCCACACTGTTCCTAAAAGTGAATTTAGAACGTAGTAGTCCCAAGAGTTCCCCTTTCTCGCTGCTCCCTCAGAACATTAGCTGTATGATTCAGCAATACGCAAAAAGGGTCTTCGGATAAACTGTTTTGCACCGTGTAAATACTCAAATATCATATACCCCAGAATTTGTTATTATTGTAAATACATTCAGTCATATCAGAAATCTATTTGTCAGTGTAAATACTCACCCACACTGTTACGAAAAGTGAATTTAGAACATAGTAGTTCCAAGAGTTCCCCTTTCTCGCTGCTCCCTCAGAACATTAGCTGTATGGTTCAGCAATACATAAAAAGGGTCTTCGAATAAACTGTTTTGCACCGTGTAAATACTCAAATATCATATACCTTAGAATTTGCTATTATTGTAAATACATTCAGTTATATACTGTCATAAAAATCTATTTGTCCGTGTAAATACTCACCCATACTGTTCCTGAAAATGAATTTAGTACATAGTAGTCTCAAGAGATCCCCTTTCTCGCTGCTCTCTCAGAACTGTAGCTGTATCGTTCAGCAATACATAATCAGATCAATTTTCAGGTCTATGTAGACTAAATTGGGCCCCTTTTAAGCTAGACTAAAGAATTGTAGTGTCCTATGGGCGAGCGAAGTGAGCTCGGATCGCGGAGCGATCCGGAGGGAACTGCTTGCAGTTCCGGGGGTTGGCGAGCGTCAGCGAGCAGGGGGCGTCAGCCCTCTAGTAGTAAATAAAATGTAAATAATTTAATGTTCCTTCGGCGGCCCGGTACCATTTGATCCACGGAACGGCACCGGTCCGCGGCCTGGGGGTTGGGAACCACTGCGTTAAAGGAGACAACTTGTGGTACGACCCGAACATAGCACCCAAAGCAAAAACTAATTTATTCATTGCGCACTTCAGAATTTATTTTTGTGCCCAAGTCTCTCAAAAGTCATAAAAGCAACATGTTTTTTAAGTCAGTTATTACAAACCGAATGTTTGGACCTCATGAAGGCTTGAGATGCTGTCTCTGATACAATCACGCTAAATGAATTTAGAAAATGTGGAATCTGAATATATTGATTATTCCAAAAAAAAAGTAAAAACTATGTCTCTTATGTTACAATTGTGGCCCACTCTGTTGTAGTGTATATGTAATAGAGTGGACATTTAATACTAAAATAGAATTGCAGTTTAAAATTTCATGCACAGTCAAAAAAAAAACTAAAGATGATTTAGCATCTGTTAATAACATACTTCCTCTTCATGATTTATTTCATTAAAAGTTAGTTGTTAGATTTAAAATAATGATGCAACAGAATGGACATTTACTAATTACATTTAAGTAATCATAGACATTAAATATCCATCTTACCTTTTTCTTGAATATTCCATACACTATGACTGACAGGAAGTTACCCTGATAGACAGTGACCCTTTAGAGAGTTCAGTATACAGTTGCCAACTTTAATATAATTTCATTTTTATATTTAAGGGGGTCCGGGACATATCAGAAAATATTTTTTATTAATTAATTTAGAACTTTGAATTTTTTTGTACTGATTACCCATCCAACTAATAAGCAAAATCTCAACACAAAATTTTTCCAAAAGTTTTTTAAAAATTTTAAATTAAAATTTTTTGAAAAAAAGAGGGGTCATTTTAAATTGCTAAGGCTCAAAATATTCTTGGTCGATTTTCAAAATTCTTGCAGTAAATTATTCACAAATTTATAAACTTTAATTTTGATTCAGCAATTTAAAAAATATTAATTTAATAAAAAATAAAAAATATTTGAATGAAAATTTTTGAAAATTTTAAGGTACTTGTTTTTTTAAAAAGTCATATTTTTAAAAGTAAATATTTGTTTCAAATTTGCTGAATCAAAATTAAAGTATAATGTTTGAAAAATATATGTTCAAAATTTCAACCTTTAAACTTTATCGGTTTTTGACTTATAGCAATTTTTAATACAGGAAATCTTGAAAAATGTATCATGGAGAAAAACGCATTTAAAGTTTTAAAGACGGATGTTGTTGCCATGACAACAACTGTTAAAAGTTAGATTTTCAAAACAGCGCACCACAAAAATTATTATATCTCTAGTTCCAATTAAGATAGAAACAGGATTTAGACGTCATTTTAAGCAGAAAAACACAGAATTTCTTAAAATAATAAATTTTTTTTTTTGAAAATTTGACGATTTTTGTGTCTCGGACCCCCTTAAAACTCCTTATAACAGAGAGGAATTATTAGGCTGAATATAATTTTGGACACACACGTAAAAATTAATATCTTCAAAAATAAAATTTATATTGCGTTTGGTCAGTAATTTTATTAGGTGTTTCATTATATATTATATGACCCCCCACAACCAGTTCATTACAAACATCTTCAAAGTTCTAAATTTTAGCCTGGTACAGCTTGTTTATAGCCGGCATGTAATACCCAGTGATTCATATTGTTGTTTTAACTATTGTAATTAATTTTAACACTTTAAAAAAAATTTTCATCTGAGAAGAATAAGACGAAGATTAAGAAACAAACACAACTATTATTCAAATACATCTTATTATTTAAATGAAAGATATTAACTTCTTGAACATAGTTTTTACAATTTGAGAGATGTTGAGAGTAGGGATGAGACATCGATGTCAATGTTTTCAAAACATCGATGTCTTTAACCTCGATGTATTGGAGTCGATGTTTTTGTAACATCGATGTTTATACTTGTCGATGTTTTTACGTTGTCGATGTTTTATTTTTAAATAACAATTTGAGAGATGTTGAGAGTAGGGATGCGACATCGATGTCAATGTTTTCAAAACATCGATGTTTTTAAAAAAACATCGATGTACTTAACCTTGATGTATTGGAGTCGATGTTTTTGTAACATCGATGTTTATACTTGTCGATGTTTTTACGTTGTCGATGTTTTATTTTTAAATAACAATTTGAGAGATGTTGAGAGTAGGGATGCGACATCGATGTCAATGTTTTCAAAACATCGATGTTTTTTAAAAAACATCGATGTACTTAACCTCGATGTATTGGAGTCGATGTTTTTGTAACATCGATGTTTATACTTGTCGATGTTTTATTTTTAAATAACAATTTGAGAGATGTTGAGAGTAGGGATGCGACATCGATGTCAATGTTTTCAAAACATCGATGTTTTTTAAAAAACATCGATGTACTTAACCTCGATGTATTGGAGTCGATGTTTTTGTAACATCGATGTTTATACTTGTCGATGTTTTTACGTTGTTGATGTTTTATTTTTAAATAAAAGAAGTACCTTTATAAAAATTTTAAAAATAACAAAGTAGTATAATTTTTATAACTAGCAAATTGAACATACTTTTAGACCAAAGTGGTCAAGGGCGAAGGGTCTGAAAAGTAGGGATGCAACATCGATGTCGATGTTTTCAAAACATTGATGTTCTATAAAAAGCATCGATGTATTTGTGGCGATTTCGCATCACTAGTTGCAAAACCAGTTTTAAGAAATGGGGGGAAAAGCTTAAATACACTAAATTTTAAAAACATCAATGGTTTGGGGGCGATGTATTATCAACATCGATGTTTTGCTGTCGATGTCGCATCAATAGTGGCTGAACCAGTTTTAAGAAAAAAAAGTTTCAATATACTGAATTTTAAAAACATCGATGGTTTTGGTGCGATGTATTATCAACATCGATGTTTTAATTTTGAACATCAAAGTTTCAAAACATCGATGTTTTGCTGTCGATGTAGCATCAGTAGTTGCTAAACCAGTTTTGAAATGGGGAAAAAATTTTAAATACACTGAATTTTAAAAACATCGATGTTTTTGGGGCGATGTATTATCAACATCGATGTTTTAATTCTGAACATCGATGTTTTACTGTCGATGTCGCATCCCTAGTTGAGAGAATGCGTAATGGTCTTGGAATTGAAATAAAAATCCCACGTGCTGTTGGACGCTAAGTTCATGGATCCTATGCTCCTGCAATAACTACTGAAAATTATCTCTACTATTATAAAAGGAAGTGTTTGTCTGTTTATGTGTACACATTGTCTTGACGAATCTTTGGCACTTACAATAATGAAATTTGGTACCCAGGTTGTCATAATTTTTGTACGAAGCATTTATTTTTAAAATGCAATCTAGAACATTTTAAAATTAATTTAAGGGAATTTTATTATTATTATTTTCTTAGAATGGCAACACCATAAAAAAAGACAGATTCTAAATTTATTTTCTTCCGTTTCCGTTTCATTTTGCGGAGGAACGATTTCAGTCGAAGAACAAAACAAATAAAAAGTTTTAACTGGAGTGTTCTTTTTCTATCTCCTAGATCGTTAAAGAAAGAGTAAAAATTTCAACCGATTTGAAATATGCGGAAAATTTCACATTACATCGATACCTAAAAATATGACTTTTTTAAATGAATAGTTTTTAAATTGTAACTTTTACATATTTTTACCATACGAATTTGACCTTGATCGTGTTCGAGAAATCATAGATTCCATTTCCTGCGCTCAAACGATTCCAGCTAAGGAAAGCAAAACAAATAAAAATATTTTTGACTGGTATTGCTTAGTTCTTTTTCGTAAAAATGTAAAAAGAAAAATCACATACTGCTGGTAAAAACGTTTGCGCTGCTCCTCTGGTTTCGACAGTTTTTGTGGGATCATAAAGTTCTTCCATGGCACCAACTATCTCCTTGAAATTAGCATATACAGGTTTTACTTTTATCTGAAAGTTTCTTGACTATACATCCTACTGTAGTTAAAAGGATCGTCGTGTGTGGAAACTGAGAAAAAGCAGTACAAAAAAGGTTAGCTTGCAAGTATTTAAATTAAACAGGACTGTGTACAGGAATGAGAATAGTGTTTTAAAAAATTCGATTTATGAAAGCAAAGACCAAAAAAAAAACATTATTTGATGTTCTTATTTCAAAATGAATATGACTTAAATGAAGTGACTTCAAGAAAATGATTGAAATTTCCTAACTGTACCCCCACAGCTATTGCTAATTTGATTAATTGTGACTCAAGTGTCCAAGGGGTCCCCTTGTGATCGGATCCTCCACACTCATGGTGCCTCCTTGAGAGGAAATTACGTCGTCGCGACGTGAACACCTATGTCTATGCGAAGAGGCGCCAAGCGTGCTTGAAATACTCACGCAGCACTCATCCAGCAATTACGCAGTTTCCCTTTAAAATCAACAAAAAGAGGGAGACCGAAATAAAATGAAGCAGCCCAATACCATGTCAATTCATATAGATTTGTAAATAGTCCATAAAAAAATAAATAACTTTAAGGACCCTTCTACTTTTTAAATGAACCCCCGTATGCAGATTACAGTAGCAGCAATTAAGATTTCTTTCTATATTTTTACCTGACTTGATCCTCTTTTGAACGCGAAGTGAAAGATTAAAAGAAATTCCACTACATTCTTTCAACTGTAGTTTAGAGATTCACAAAAAAATTCGCTTGTACCTAAATAAAAAATAGCAACAAAATTCTAGAAAAAAAATTTTACTTCCCAAGTTCGGCCAAATAATAAAATAACTCATTTTTGTTAAATTCACAAACTTTATTTTAAGCAAAAGTATAAAAACAAAAATTACAATCAAGTTAAACTTTACCAATCGTGAAACATAAAACTAGAACTTAATTAAAATTTATCAAAAGAAGAGTTATTTTATTTGAAGTGACCCCGATTCTTTATTCTGTGCACATTTGGTTTTGAAAAGATCCGCTCGCAGAGTACGGAAGTAGCCGGGATACCTTGTTTAGTGATGACAATGCAATAAAATCGAATTGCGTTTTATTTCATTTTATGTAACTGTATTAAAATGATATCCCTTCCGAGATATATGGATGTGTGTTATTATTATTGTTATTATTATTATTATTATTATTATATTAATGTTAAGTTAAATAATAATAGTAACTGAACTCGAAGATTGAGCGCAGTCAAGATTAAAAAAAAATGATTCTACTAACCTAACTAAGAATCAACTGAGTGAACCATGATGTAAGCAGGAGCGCTTGAAGAACTATTGAGCAAAAGAGCTGGTGAGCGCAAAAGAGCGAATGCAGAAATGACACATCGAGAGCGGAAGCTCCCAGAAGAGTCAGTGAGCTACCGATCTTTTTTAACAAATCAGAGTTCGTTCACTTCGTCAAGGGAGCTAGCTCTTTGAGCCAGCTCATGAGCTAATTGACCATCTATAATCTAGAGTCTTTGTGTATTGCTACGAATGTCAAAAGCTAGTGAGTATGGAACTTCCCACCAAGATTCAAGCAAACATTTTCCTTAAAGCAAAACACACGACTTTTCTTCCAACACTGGTAACAATAACTGTTGACAACCACAAATCCATCCACGGCATCATATTGAAGACCCCGAATGAATATGTGAGAAGAGATAATCTTACCAACAGACAATAAACTAAAAACTATCAACCCTGCATCTTTGTGGATTGGTACTTGTGTCAAAACTTGTGAGCAATGAACTTTCCTTCAAAATTCTAACAAAATTCTTACTGTCGTCTCTTCCAGCACTAGAAACAATAGTGGTTATCGATCACAAATACATCTGTGGTATCATAGTAGTGACCACGAATGAATGTATGAAGAGATTGTCTTGCCAACAAACAATAAACATCTATGTGGATGGGTAGCGGAAGGTGGGCATAGTGTTACACTTTTTTTATTTTTCGCTGTGGCATCAAGATATGCATCTATATGAAGCAAACAAAGCCCTTAAAATGATCTTAGATCTCTTACATATCATTAAAATTTAAAAAAGTAACATTTATTTCCCGTATTTAATGTTTTTGGAAGTTATGTACATTGTAACACTGTGTCCACACTGTCGGAGTACAGTATTACACACTGTGGGATACAGTGTTACGTTATAGCAGCAACAGTAAATATAAAGAATGAGATTTTATTAAAATTTATTTGAGTTGAAATATAACAGATATCTAATGATTTCTTAATCAGGCTTAAAATAAAATACTATTTTTTATTAGTTTACGTATAATTGAACAGCTTTTAACGTGAGGAAAACATTAGCAATGATTGTAGCCACTTACAAAGTAGATGATAAAATAAGATTACAGAAATTGTAAACTTATTTTAGATTTTGATAGGAAGTTACATTTTTCGGGGTGGGGGCCTTAGAGAAAGACAACACTTCTTACGGAGAGTGTTACATAATTTTGTTAGATTGTGAACGTTTCGAAAGAATTAACAAAAGAAAACTGCTAATCATATAAAAAAGAAAGGTTGTAAATATCACACTTAAAAAGATATGCAAACCTAAATGGTAATTATTAGTTAACGTCATACAATAGCAACACAACGGGCTATTGACGATCGTAATTTTCGTAACCGCGTAATTTTCAACCAAGGTCAGATGACGAAGCAACACCTGAGCTGGCACCCCACTCGCCAAACTTCCACACCAACCTAACGTGATCAAACATATATGGAGGAAAAGCTTTAAGGAAAATTAACTAATTTATTAATGTCATCATTCAGATTTATATTTAAAAATCTCAAATTGAAAAAAAAAGCAAGAGCTATAAGAGTAATAAAATTTACATTGTGAAACATATGCTTGCTTGTAATGTGTTAATTGAACAAATTAGGTTTGTATCACTGTGCCCCATTTCATTCTGTAACAACCTACCCCATCTGAAATAGCTTGTAAGAAATATTTTTAATGACTGCATTATGTGAATTTAGATAATCTATTTCCTCAGAACAGATCTTTACTTCTAAAATATTATTCTTCATAAAATAAGAACCACTCATGAATAAAGAGAATTTAATTATACTTACAAAATTTTACTTTTAGTATGCAAAAATAGAGATTTGCTCACAGAAATGTAAATAATTAAGCACATTCTTAGAAAACACGTGGAATTCTGGAAAACAAGATGGCTGACAAGATTCTAAGGAGTGAACGACCGCGTCCCTCGTTCAAGCACAGGCACACTCTTGGACGATCATGTCCTTCATCTCCGTCAGCACCAACTGGTGTGCATCGTAGTACATCAAGTGCATCGACTTCAGCGTCTCGGGGACGCAGGAGGGCATTGGCACAGAACCACCCTTGCCGCTCAAGATTTTCTGCACGACGGTTTGTATGTTGGATACTGGCGCCATCAGGGTCGAACACCCTCCCTCGCAGTAGTAGACCTCGATCTCACGAGGTTGGACTAACCAGTTCCACCCGATGTCATCGAAGGAGACTTTGAGGGACCTGCGATAACACTCATTGTTGGAGGTGGGCTGCCGGACCTTGAGCTCGAGTCGCGACCGGCAGCAGTGACTCTCGCAGCAGGGCACGACCATGCTGTCGAGATCGTTATATTCTCGCCACTGCTGGACCCAAAATGAAGCGTCTCTTGTCGTGTTATCGGGGAATATGAGTCTGGCTGATGTGACGTCGATGTCGTTGCTCAGCTTCGGGTGAAACAGGACGATGCTTCCATTTAAGCAGCCTGGAACGGAAATAAGAGAAGGAAGTCAATTGAACAGGTTGGTTGGGTTTGGCCATATTTGATCAAGCTGTGCCAAACACAAGACAGCGTTAAGTGTTGGACATACCCTCGCAGCGAAAGCTTTTACTGACTTGGGGTAGGAATGGGAAAACCGTTACTGACTTGAGGTTGAAATGGGAAAGCCTTTACTGACATGGGGTTGAAATGCGAAAGCTTTTACTGACTTGGTGTTGGAATGGGAAAGCTTTTACTGATATGGAGTTGAAATGGGAAAGCCTATGCTGACATGGGGTTGAAATGGGAAAGCTTTTACTGTATGGGGGTTGGAATGGGAAAGCTTTTACTGTATGGGGGTTGGAATGGGAAAGTCTATACTGACATGAGGTTGGAATGGGAAGATTTTAACTGATTTGGAGTTGGAATGGGAAAGCCTTTACTGACATGGGGTTCAAATGGGAAAGCCTTACTGACATTGGGTTGAAATGGGAAAGCGTTACTGACATGGGGTTGCAATGGGAAAGCTTTTACTGACTTGGTTTTGAATGGGAAAGCTTTTACTGACTTGGGGTTGGAATGGGAAAGTTTTTACTGACTTGGGGTTGGAATGGGAAAACCTTTACTGACATGGGGTTGAAATGGGAAAGCCTATACTGACATGGGGTTGAAATGGGAAAGCTTTTACTGACTTGGGGTTGGAATGAGAAAGCTTTTACCGACATAAGGTTGAAATGGGAAAGCCTTTACTGACATGGGTATCGAAGAGAAAAATGAGGTTGAAATCGAAAGGCCTTTATTGACATGAGGTTGAAATGGGAAAGCTTATACTGACTTGGTGTTGGAATAGGAAAGCCTTTAGTGACATGAGGTTGAAATGGAAAAGCCTTTAGTGACATGAGGTTGAAATCGAAAGGCCTTTATTGACATGGGGTTGAAATGGGAAAGCTTTTACTGACTTGGGGTTGGAATGAGAAAGCTTTTACCGACATAAGGTTGAAATGGGAAAGCCTTTACTAACATGGGTATCGAAGAGAGAAATACCAACGCAATAGTGATCGAAAGTATTCCTTCCACAACTCGTAGGTTGCTAGAGAAGTGAGCGGACCCACTGTACGAATGCGGATCTTGTTATATTAGGAAACAGCTGAAAATGTACGTTTAAAATATTTTTTTGAAACATTGAATTAGTTTATGTGAAAAATATTATTTTCTGTGCCTCTGTGCCTGTTTTAGAAAGTGTGTATTTAATTTACGTGGCACTGGAGCAGCATAGGCTATTGGCAACAGTCTGGGAATCATCCCCGAAGGGAAAGATACGAGGATAACACGTAAATTGGTACCATGATTAGATGACAAGTTCACACCTGAGCTGGCACCACACTTTCCAAATTTCCACACCACGCCTACTTGAGGACATTTGAGGTCGCGATAGATTTAACGTGTGCAATCCCCCTCTGTATATGCCGACCAACCGGTCTGGTGCTTAAGGTGTTAGTCTCTAGATCGGAAGATTCCTGGTTTGAATCCGGGTCAGTGCATGGATATTTGTAAGCGTATGGTTTAGACACGGGAAGTGTACCTTAAATCTGTCGTGGCCGAAAGTCCTCATGTTGGGTTGTTGTGGAAGTTTAGAGAGTGGTATGCCAGCTAAGGTGTTGACTCGTCATCTGACAATGGTTCAAAACCTCGGATGTTTCCCTTAAGGAATTGATCCAAGATTGTCGTCACTAGGCCTTTATTATTACCTTTTGTAAGGACCTTATATCTCTTTTGAAATGTGGAGGTTCAAGTCTTATAAAATCGTAACACAATTGTTTCCCCCCAAATGCAGCAGGGGTGTATCTTCTTTTTTAATTTTTATGATTATAAGCTTGAATTATTTTTATAATATCCCTTGATAGGTAACGGTAATGGTAATTTTAGTTAACGTCGTACTAGAGCAACACAGCGGGCTATTGACGACGGTCCGGGATCAGTCCCTTAAGGGAAAGATCCGAGGACAACGCCTCGTAATTTTTGAACCACGGTCAGTTGACGAAGCAACACCTGAGCTGGCACCCCACTCTCCAAACTTCCACACCAACCCTAAGTGAGGACTTTCGGCGACGACAGATTTAAGGTGCACCAGCCGCCTCTACACCATACGCTTACAAACATCCATGCCCGGACCCGGATTCAAACCAGGAACCTTCCGATCTAGAGGCTAACACCTTAACCACTATACCAGTTGGTCGGCCTATTAATATCCCTTGAAATACAATCTAAATTTACAGGTATGGAATTGAAGATACATTGAATAGATCTTTGATAAAAAATAAAACCTGAACTCTACGTGAAATATGGACGTATTGTACCTTTTTCTAGTATGTGTCCTAGAAAAGTGATTTTTCGTTGCAGGAAATTGCATTTTAAAAAATTAAATTCAAGTCCGTAGTCCGAAGCGACTTTGAAAACTTTTTTAAGTTTGGAAACCCCTTCAATTTTGTTGTTGGAAGGAATGATGATATCATCCATGTAAATAATTACTATTCCATCAGCTAGAAGTTCCTTAAAAATAGACTGAATAAACTTTTGAAATACAGATGGAGAATGTAGTGGCACGGTAAGCGCTGGCCCACGAGGAGAAGGAAGAGAGGAGAAGGGGTGACCCTGAAAGGGGAGACGAGGAGAATTACCCGCGAAAACCTCGGCGTCTGAGCGAAAAAAAGGCTTCTTCGATGTATGACTAATTTTGTGTATTTTGTGAGTTGAATAAAGTTTCCTTTAAGAATGGAAAGTGTTTACTGTACTTGTAAACAAGGAGGACGTAAGTAGAACCAGATCGCTCGGGGTCCCTACAGAGAATTACATAATCCAAACGGAACTCTTTTAAACTCATATTGACCGTTACGCGTTACAAAACTGGTATATTTAGAACTTTCGGGACTGATTGGAATGTGGAAATATCCATTCTTAAGATCTAAATTACTATATACTAAGGCTCCCTGTAATTTGTCAAAAATGTCCTCTATAAGGGGTAGTGGAAATATTTCTTTGTGGTTTTAGTGTCAATCTTACGATAATCAACTCAAATTCTCGTTGAATTATCCGCTTTTTTAACTAACACTATTGGCGATGAATAATCTGAATTGTTCTCTGTAATAATTCCATAGTGCAACCATTTCGATATTTGTCTGTTAACTTCCTGCTTCTCAATTTCCGTTAACCGGCGTGGTCGCTGCGCAGTCAGAATATCACCAGAAATAATTATTTTCATTTCCAAATTGGTTTGTTTGGACTTATTCGGTGTATATGAATTTATCAAACTTTGGAGCTCATTCCTCAAATTCAAATCGCGGATGTGCAAAGTATCAACTTCCTGTAAAGACGCATCTAGTTCGATGTTGAATAAAAACAAATTATCACAGGCGTCGAGGGGTATGTTTAGTCTACTGTTTTGTTGTTCTTTCGGCTGCGATTTATCGTTTTGCTTTTTTATACATTCGTTGTCAGCTGTGCTTTTGTGGATTCGGTGGGGTTCTTTTTTTAGATTGTCGAATATGTTCGAGGGAATAATGAAGTCCTCACATTAATTTTTGCAAACCGCTACGGGAATAGTTATAGTGTTTGTAGGGTTATTGGGTTATGCCAATGAAAGATTTGTTATTTTTGCCTCTTGATAATTACCGAACGCTCCTCTTAACGTAATGGAACTTTCGTATTTCGTTTCTGGGGAGAGGTGTGATTCTTTAATACAGCTTATACGGTTCCATAATCTATGAGGGTTTTAAATTTTCCCCCGTTAACCAAAATGTTTTTCGAATTGTAATGTATTGACGCATTCCTTTCGTTTCTGTGGTTTGTGGCTTCCGATTTTATTTACAGGGTTGTTGTGATTAAATCTCGGATTATCTGGTCTAGGAGAGTTTCGTTTGTTAAATCCTCGCGTTGGATTGTTTTGTCTTCGAAACTGTTCGTGTGGCGTTTGTCTATAATGGCATTCTAAAGTCGGCTGGCGTGTGCGGTTAGTTTCGGTTTCGAAACACTGTGATCGCACAGGTGTACACTCACAAAATTCCTTATAACTTAAAAAAAAATCAGTCTATTTTTTTCTAGGACAACATTTTAAACCGCAAAAGGCAACTTTTGAGCAAAAAATCAATTTAAAAAATCAGAATTTTTTTCATTTTTATGGTGCTAGGTCCCCTTAAAGGTTTCAAAACTTTTGTAAATAATAAAACATTCCATTTTAACAGGCGAACTTGAATAGTATCAAACTTAAACAACAGATGGCAGCAGCACAAACTGTGAGAATAATGTTTGGCGCGAATATGCAGCACGCTTGGCGAGTTTTACAATTTTTTTTTTCTAATCGCGGGCACATTTTGACCGAAGTCATTGGCCACTTGTGAAGGAGCACCCAGTGGGAGGGCCATCAATGCCCCTAACAATTACATCGTAATTTTGAACCATGTTCTGATGACGAAGCAACACCTAAGCTGGTATACGCTTACAAACATCCATACCCGAACCCGGATTCGAACCGGGGACCTTCCGATCTAGAGGCTAACACCTTAACCACTATACCGGTTGGTCGGCAGTTTTACAATCTAAAATAATAAGTGCGTTGGCGGGAGGGGGAGTTCTTAGTTTTTCATTAATTGCCCTTTTTTTGGAAAAATCAAGCATTTCTACTTCGAAAATCAATTCCAACATCTATATGAAATGTGGCAAAAGAGAAAGTTTTTATTAAACTTCCGAGACAAGTTCCGACAATTTCTATTTTTAGTTTTAGATTGCATCATTTTCTCGTTAACTTAAGTAAAATAATGTTTTTCTAACTTGAATTATAAGGAATGGGAAGTTAAACGTAAATATATACAATCGTACAAGTACGATAGTTTGGAACTAGTTAATTAATTTAATCAAACAACCTACATTTACAGAAATTTTTCACTGCAATAATCATAATTTTTTAGTTTGCATTAGCAAGCAAACATACATGGCATGGAAAATGTCTATTTATTTGAAAGTTCATGCTATTTGTTTTCAAAAGAAATTAACTCTCGTACGATTTAAAGAGAGGAAAAATGCGTACTCAAGATTGCCAGGGAAAAATTCAGATTTTATAAATATTTAATTGAAACTAAGATGCACTAGAAGAAGTCATATCTTTTGAAATAAACCTTATTAATTATAATTCTGTACTTAAAAATATGTCTGTGCTTAATACATAATTCTTCAAAGTATTTTATAAGCATATCTGTATTTTTCTCTTCAAATTCCTTTGCTTTACCGATAAACGATATTTTTTTTCGATGTTGTATTACGTCATTAGTAAAATTGGTCAGATCGTGAAAAGGATACCACATCGAAACAACTTGAAGATTTAATTATTTTTTATGGCTCTTCATGTAAAAGGTCAGTAAAATTTAACATTAGAAGAACATTTCGACTGATGTTTTATACATAATATAAGGAATGATAACACAGTGAAACACAAAAGCTTTTATAATGAAGTTTGTGTCTCTCGATGTCAGGCTGTTCAGTGCCGCTTTGTTTGGAGTAATTACCGCCCACATTGCCCAAGCATGAATGTTCGTTTTGTTGGAAGCTACGAAACGAAGGTGATTTTATGAACCTAAAAGTAAGTTATTTATATATGTTATATATCATATATATTCAGTTTATTTGTATCTATTATTTTGGATTCAATATTATATATATGCTGCACTATTTCTCCACTTAATAGCAAGGATTTAACTAAAGAAAAACAATGGAAGGGATATTTAGACATTTTTTTTTAACAAAGTGAAATGGTACACAGTAAGACATGGAACACTGGTACAGAGTGAAACAATGTCTAACTGTGTACCATGATAACTATATTTATTCCATAATAGTAAAGTGTATTAAATGTTACTGTATGTATTTGTTACTGTAATGTAATGTATTTAGCATTTCGAATTTTCTCAATTTTTATCAATTCAATTTTGAATTACTAAGATTTTGCTATTACACAATACAATGAATTTTACATCTTTAAAATTGTAACTTGTGATAAAACATTTTAACTTGTAATATTACTGTACAGATACACAGAGCCGAGGCTATCAATGTTATTTAAATATTTTCTGGTACTAAACATGTTTTTTTCAGAGTTATGATGGTACGGCCTAAAAATGTGCCAAGGAAAATTGGAACAACTGGAGCAGAACAGATGGCTGCAGTTGTGAAATTAGTCCCACAGGAAAAGTACTTCATTCGAAAAGCAGCTAAAAAGGAAAATGTCCCCTTTCAAACGTTGTATAGATATGTCAAGAAAAAGAAAGAAAATCCAGATGTTGATATACGAATGCAGCCACATTACAGTGTATGTCAGATATTTACAGAGGAACAAGAACATGATCTCGCAGAATACAATGAAACATGCAGTAGAATGTGCTATGGAGTTTAAAACATTCCTGTTCGAAAACTTGCCTATGAAATGGCAAAAAAGAATAACATAAAATGTCCAGAGTCCTGGGAGGCTTCAAAGTCTGCAAGTATAGAATGGTTGAGGTGTTTTCTACATCGAAGTAATAGTCTCAGCATAAGGAAACCAGCGGGGTGCAGTCTATCAAGAATGACGTCGTTCAATGCACACAATGTAAAAATATTTTTCGATAATCTTTTCAAAATTCTCAATGAAAACCCCAAATTGTCTGATGCATCGCGTGTGTTTAACCTTGATCAGACCGGCGTGACCTCTGTGCAGAAACCCCGGAAGGTAATAGCAAAGACAGGTGTTAAGAATCAGTTAAACTAATGTACGAGTGGTGTGAGAGGTGAACTAGCGACAGCTGTAGCCATCATTTGTGCTGGAGGAACATTTCTACCTTCTGCTTTTGTCTCTCCCAGAAAAACTTCAAAACCCACATGTTAAATGGAGCACAACCAGGATCTTTAGGTCTTGCAAACTGTAGTGGATGAATGACAACTGAGGTGTTCCAACAAGTTATGCAGCATTTCATAAAGCATTCACACAGCACGAAAGAGACACCTTCACTTTTAATATACTACTAGCAAAATACCCGACCTTACTCGGTTTGAATTGGTTTACTCTAGATTGAAGAGATAATCAAAATATATAATGACTTACGTTTTTTGTAGAATAAAAATTTATTTTAACACCTTTCGCCATCTTTATATTTTCTACAACTTACTTTGGACACAAATCCTACACATGCATATCCATCCATGTTATACATTTCACATACATCGCACAATTGCTGTATGACAAAGCTACAAAATGACGAAAGGTGATACTAAGGTTACTACTATAAAAGACGATTTTGAGGGAGATTTGGAATTCCCTTTCTTAAGTTCTTTTCATGTTTAACTCAATTAATTAAAATTACGATTTACGGCGAGTGCTCTCGCACTCAAAATCAACAAAACAATATTTTTTTACTTGTGGCACTCTTGCCTCCGGTATGCGACATTGTGAAATTTTGCAATCTTCTCCTGTCATTATTACATCGAATTTTTTAATGTTGGAAAAAGTTCTAGTTTGGATACATTATTATTCTTTCAATAACGGCATTATTCTTTAAATAACGGCATTATTCTTTATATAACGGCATTATTCTTCAAATAACGGCATTATTCTTTTAATAATGGCATAACTACACTTAAAATTTACTGAAAATTTATACTGATTTACCTAACATTTTTAAGTCTAATACTTTGTGGTGCTGTTGCGTGTGATGAGAAGGAAAACACATGTATTAAAATAATAAATATTTAAAACAGGAAACAGCGAAATAAAACAAAATAAAAGATGTCGCAAAAAATTGTTCTAAAGATATTAATTTGTGATTCAATTTTATCTCTTAATCTAGCACAGTTGCCACAACTTACAACTAAAAGTGTACAAAATTTAGAAATGAGAAATTAATTCAGAGCGAAAGAACCAGAAAAAATATAACTGCTCGCGCGATCTTGTTCATTCTCGTTTCATTGAAAAATATCGTCTGCCCCAAATATTCGGAAATCGTTTTCATTGCGCAAAGAATAAAAATAAGACTCGAAATAAATGAAGTATCAGATCTAAAATTTCACCATAAAATTTTTTTTTTGAAAAATAATTGGTTTTTAGCATTACTGGTAAAGCAAATAAAAGTAATCGTAATACTCAAACTACATTCCAATTTTTCGAAAACTATCAAATTGTGGATGATTTAAGTATACTTACTCAGGTGTTTTAGCATGAAACTCTTCTAAATATAACAATAAAAAAATGTTTAATATTGCATTCACTAAACTAATAAATAATGTATTCAATAAAACACATTGTAATCAAATATATGGAATACAATTCATGTGATGTCTGCACAAACACACAAACACAAAATCGAGCATAGAACAGAAAGACGGACAGACAGACTTTCGCAACCAATGCCACTCACTAAATGAAGATAAGTACTCACTGTATGCAAATTTCCATGAAAATATCTTAAACCGCGTGGACGTGTATAGGGCACAACATACATACAGACAGACAGACAGACAGACAGACACCAAACGAGAAAAAGGTGGATTCGGCATCAGAAGGGTCCAAAACGGATAGAAAACTTGAAATGGGTCGAAAATATTGAATGTACAAACAAACACTCCATTCTTATTTATATAGATTACCACGAGAGTCATATGTCCATCGAAGTTATTGATATAGCAAAAGAGGCAGGTGTTACTGTTCACATAGCAGTCACAGAATCCAGCCTCTCGACATTTCCGTTTTTGGACCCTTTAAAACGTTCTACAATGCGACCGTTGATTCATGGATGCGTAGAAATCCAGGAACAACCCTGTCTATATACCAGATTGCTGAACGTGTTGGTGAAGCACATAAAAAGACAATGACTCCTAGCAACATCATGTCAGGTTTTAATAAAAGTGGCTTCTATATTTTTAATGGAGACACAGTTCAAAATTCTGACTACCTCATGTCAGCAGTGACAAACCGACCCGAAAACCCAATGGTTACTTGCAGTACCACAAATACAGAACCTAATGCTTCTGAAACTGATAGCCAACCAACCGGTACAGTGGTTAAGGTGTTAGCCTCTAGATCGGAAGGTTCCTGGTTCGAATCCGGGTCTGGGCATGGATGTTTGAAAACGTATGGTGTAGAGGCGGCTAGTGCACCTTAAATCTGAAAGTCCTCACGTTGGGTTGGCGTGGAAGTTTGGAGAGTGGGGTGCCAGCTCAGGTGTTGCTTCGTCATCTGACCGTGGTTCAAAATTACGAGGTGTTGTCCTCGTATCTTTCCCTTAAGGGACTGATTCCGGACCGTCGTCAATAGCCCGTTGTGTTGCTCTAGTACGACGTTAACTAAAAATTACCAATTACCAATTATCTGAAACTGATGTTTACAATAGCACACAATCTTCAGGTATGACTACAGATGATCATATGATTTTTTTTAATCTTCAATTCTTTGTGTTTTATGAACTTGAATTATTTGTTTTATATATTTGTAATATATATATATATTTGTTTTATATATTTGTAATATTTGTTTTATATATTTGTAATATTAGTTTTATATATTTGTAATATTTGTTTTATATATTTGTAATATTTGTTTTACATATTTGTAATATTTGTTTTATATATTTGTAATATTTGTTTTACATATTTGTAATATTTGTTTTATATATTTGTAATATTTGTTTATAATATTTTAAATTTGAATTTTACAGATTTGATTACAAAAGCTACAAGTGAAGCTTTAATTAGTGGGGAAACTCAGTCTGTCTTTGTTTCACCCAAACAATTCCGTGGTGTTCGCAAAATCTCTACCTAGGAAGAAAAAGACGAATCGAGAGCCGGGCAGAAGCAGAATTCTCACAAGTTCACCTGAAAAAGCCCTGTTAGTTGTGAGAAAGTTGAAAAGAAGAGACAGCTCCAGATTAAGATGGAAAATAAGTTTTCTAAAAGCTAGCTTTGGAAAAAACTAACACTCCGCAGTATTAAAGATGTTGATAGTTCTTCTTATGAAGAAACTGAAATGGTGCTGGATGACTCTTCAAGTTATAGAGAGACTGGAGAACATTTTCAGTTTCCCAAAGTAGTTCCTGATGTTCATGCTGATGATTATGTTCTGAAATGATGTTTTACATTGGGAAAATTTTGTCAGAGATGGACGAGGATAGTGATTTTGAAGTCATTTATCTACGCAAAAGTGAGAAATAAAATGCCTTTGGGATGCCAAACATTCCATTCTGTAAATAATTTGGATATTGTCATGGCTCTGCCTAAGCCAATGCCCACAAAAAAAAAAGATTGTCAGGATATGTCCATTTTGAAGTGTGGCTTGACCTTATAAATGTTCGGTGACTTTTCCAAGGTTGACGATTGATTGGAAATTTGTGTATAATGAAGAATTGTTTGTGTTTAGTACTGTGGCAATATATTTTTTAAATAAATAAATTAGCAATGTCTCACTTTGTACGAGATGTGGTACACAGTGAGGCGAATGCTGATATTATTTTAATCTTAATTATTTCTGGTTTCTGTTTATATGTATTAATAAATTTTATGTTAAAGATATGACCAATAAACAGATTTAAGCATCCAATAAAAAATTTCTTCAGTCGATTGTATTTAGCTCTTAATTAATGTTTCTTTAAAATTTGTCTCACTGTGTGCTACTCTCCCCTATAAGATCTGTTTTCACATCTTAAGAAAAGTGAATAGCCCGTTATGTTGCTGAAGTGCGACGATAATAAACTACCCCAACCTACTGTAATCAAAGTGACGCATTTCGTACAGATTATTTCTTCATTTGAATTTTGCAGAATTTTACGGTACATGTTTGTTATTTATACTAAAGATGAAAAGTCTGTTTAGATATTTGGTTTCTTAGTTTCTTCGGGACTTGAATAAAATTCATTGTTACTTAAAAAATAAGTTTTCCGATTTGTGAGTTACAGTACTTTTCTACGAAGATACGAAAAGAATTTTGGAATTAAATGAAATAGCTAATTTTTAAAAATAATCTTCCTATTGAATATAATTTCTTTGATAGTTTTGTTTCAAAAATAATTTTTTATAAAAAGTTTAAATACAAATGTTCGTTTTTATTTTTCACTCCAATTTCTCAATGTCTTCCTGTTTTAAAATCTGTACTGAATATAACTTTTTTGATAAATAATTTGTTTATTCAGACTAATTTTCTGCTTTTCGAATTCATATACATACTTCAGAATTAAATATATCGCACCTTGGCAAGAAAAGTAACACAGCTGAAAATTGCTGAATTTGAGGAATATCAACTTAAAGAAAAGCAAAAAATTACATTGAAATAGAAGAGGCTTCTTTTTAATTTTAAGTAAGTATTTATGGTGGTAACTTGTATTACATTCTATAGAGTAGTAATATAACACTCTGGGGAACCTCATACATATTTTTCAATAATTTACAATTTCCTTTAAAAATGCAAATGTCTGCATTACTTCTATTAATATCGTAGTTATCACTGAGTCGAATCAAAGTAAAATTGTTTTCGATGCATTCAGACTAAGTTCTTGTACCTAGTCAAAACAAAAGTCGCCCAAACTCACCTATTGTGTCATAGATTAAAACGTCGTCAGGGGTTATATCCCTCTCCTCCTCCTCCTCGCTCTTGCGGACCCTCATTTCGTATTCCCTCATCATCATCTGCATCTCGCTCTCGGACGTGTTCACGGCGCTCATATCCGGTGGTCCGGCCATTCCCAGGTTCGCCAGGATCCGTGCCTTCAGGCTCTCCACCTGTGGGTGGGCCGCCGACGCTGCTGTCACGAGGATCGTCACCAGAGCCGCCAGGAGATGCATCTCTATCGTTTTCGAACCCTCCATGCACCGTCTCCTTTTATCCGATCTGTTCGTTCGCTCGCTCTCTACCGATTCCCTTGGTGGTTGGATTGATAGGGCGAGGGGTTCCCAGATTGGTTGCGGAAGCGCCGTTTCGGCTACTTTTGGGTTTGTTCGCACCGAAACTTTGCTGTGGTGGCCGCTTAAAGATAGAGAGGATGCGCAGTTAAGGCAACTACTACGGATTCAAAGTAGTTTCTACGGAAGTGGATCGTTTACTTGTACGGATTATTAAATCACTCATTTTTTCTACAGAAAATATCAATTTTATTTATTTTTCACAACACGTCTATTTTTAATTCTATATGCAGGGTGATTCTACGGTCATGGGACAAACTTGAAGGGGTGGAACAGATTACTAAAACATACATTTTTCGTATTGGAATGTAGGGTCGGAAGTGACTTGTGGAGGCACGAATACAAAAAATGAGAGATGAACAGAAAAAATATTGTTTATTTACAACATCCTTGCGATGTGCTTCTTTGAAGCAATGTTTACAATAAATGATAAAAATTGCTACCACAAACAGTATCACAAACACGGCATATGTCCTACCAGCGCAACTCAATGGCTCACATTGTAGTATTGATCTGGAAGAGGTTTTACCAGAATTGCTGCATGATGTTCCGACTGTCGTTCGTAATCACATGTGGTTTCAGCATGATGGTGCGCCGGCCCATTTCAACGTGGTTGTCCGCAATTACCTGGATGCTAGTTTTGCGCCGCGATGGATTGGGCCTGGAGGACCTGTCCGATTTCCACCTCGATAGCCAGATTTATCGAGCATCGATTACTTCTTATGGGGGCATCTAAAGACAATCGTTTAACGAATTTCAGTTGACTCAGTTAACGACCTTGTTGTTCAACTATCCATTGCGTCTGAAAGTGCGCGCGAAATGCCTTGGCATCTTTGCAACTCTTCGCCAATCAATCCTTCGACGCTACCAAGCATGTATTACTGTTGGTGAAGGCAATTTCGAGCATTTATTGAAAACATTGCTGCAAAGAAGCGCATCGTAAGGACGTTGTAAATAAAAAATGTTTTTCTGTTCCTGTCTCATTTTTTTGCGCTCCGACAAAGGCGGATTAAGCGTTCGTGGACTAAGCGGCCGCGTAGGGCCCCGGAATACGAAGGGGCCCCGAGGTCTTAAAATGTCTTTTCATTAGTGTTCGAGGAAAGATGTGACAGCGTCTTTACAATGTGCTTCTTTAAGAGCAGTGAACAGAGTTTCTAATATACAAGATGATCAACAAGAGGCAGATGCTGTATTAGCTATAATACTTCGTTTCATCAATAGAAAAGAGTCTTTAACTGGAAGTTGAATAAAAAATATAAAATATATAATGTTTAAAAATGACATTGATGTTTGTACTTTTCAAGATGAATTCAACAATTCTTTGATGTTTCCAAAAGAAAACGATGACACCATAAACCCCACGCCAGACATCTATCGAGCCACAAAAGAAATGTTTTGAACATTTGCGAATGTTGAAACATTATTTTAAATTTTTTTAACAGTTCCCTTATTTGATGGGCGTTAGGAGAAAGATCGTTTTTTGTTTTAAAGCGTGTAAAAAATTAATAAAGGAGTACTATGGGAAAAGAAAGATGAATTAGTATGGCCATTCTGTATATAGATAGAACAAAATATTTAAAACTGAATTTATAATGCCGAAATAATTGACAAATTCGCAAAAAATAAACCAAGACAGAAATTCATGTAAAAAATATGTTTTTTTATTAATTTTATTCAATGTGTTATGGTATGGAATTTTTTCTTTTGAGGAAATTGCTCAAATTTATAATTTCCTGGTAATTTCAGCTTCACCTTTTTCGAATATGCCGCTTTAAATATCGGAAAGAAGTTAAATAAATTACAAATTGAGTTAAAAAAAAGCGCTACGTGATTGGCACTGACGTCACTGTGCATGAAGTATCAATATTTACGTGTTGAAACTGATCATGTTTAAACAGTCAAACCATATTAAAGACCCACTCAATATGAATTAACTGATAATACAGACTAAATTCCAATCCCCATCAAAAATTCAAATAATGTTAATTAGAATTGTTAGAAGAATGCTGGTTACACTAATCTCTAATTAAAAATTTTGAAACTGAAATGGCGAATGGGTTTTAATTCTCAGAAGCATTAAGTGACTCCAAAATTGTAGCTTTGTTTGTAGAAAAGAGTGAAGATGAATGCCATGAAATATGTCTCAACGAGGTTTGACTATCTATATTTTTTCTCTTAAATATCGCATTTGTAGTTTGTAATGCAAAATGTTCCGCATGTGTGCATGTTCAACTCCAAAATTCCCTTTAAATAATTTTGTTATAATAAATTTGTTACAGTTTGTTTGTTACTGCTGAATATGAGCATATAACATGAAATGATTATTTCTTGTTAATTAACAATAGTGGTATCTCATTTCATAAATTGTAATTTCTCTCTCTATTCCGAATTTAATTTATTTTATGCAGATTGTGGATATTGTTTAGACAGCTTGATTTTGTATGTTTCCTAGCAGAATATGCTCTGGTTTAGATTCTAAAGTTTCATTGAAACCATAACAATTTAGCCATTTTGTTACATTTATGATTCATAATACATGCTATCTGCATGTTCAGTTTCAGAACATTTACTTTTAACCATTTTTTATATGCCAATTAAAGATTAGTACATGCTTAATTAATATGAACTATTAACCACAAGGTATAATTATAGATATTTTTAAATATACAAGTCTACTTGAGTAACAATCTGTCAAATGAGCTTGGTTTTGAATGCTACCTAGCAGAAATTGCAAAACTATTGCGGGAAGTCTCCAATAATGAATCTCATATCTGATTAAGAACTGAAACCTTTGGTAAGAGGCCAGAGTTCTAGTCGGGAGAAGAACGACTGGAACTCGATTCTCAGATGTATCGATTGTAAGTTATGGCAATCTGTTCAGAGCGCATATACACCTAGTCTCTCACCTTTTTGTATGAAAATCCTGTGTGGTCCTCTGCTTGCTTGTCTCTTTCAGCTTTCATTAAGGCAATTCAAGGAATCTCACAAATTCTGCTTATAAAACAGCAAAACCTCATTGTAATTCATCAAGAAAGGAATCACATTTGATCACAAACAACAGTTTGTTTTATCCACACAATTTTCAAGGTATAAATATATTGCATCCATTTTTATTAAAAATTAAAATTGGCCTATTTATTTTGATATATATGTTTTTTGTATTTGTTGTTCCAAAGGGTGGATTTTGTTGAGTGAGCATTTTCTTAATGTTGCACAAAATAATTTACTTTTTGGTTGATAAACAGAGATTTTGGATAACCTGCTATGCAAGTTTTTTTACCTTATGAATCTCAATAATTGTAAGTGATCACTAAAGCTTGTGCGTTATTATTATCGTTATTTTTATTATTATATTTATGTTAAGTTAATTATATAATAATAGTAATATATAAAACACCTCCTTCTAGAATGTCCTGGGCTGAAATCACTTAGAGACCTAGTGAGACATCCTGATAATTTAAATGATTTTTTAAAATCAAATAATAAAAATATTAATAATTTATTTAAAAACGTAAGATTTTTAAATATTTATTTTAAGATATATGAATACTATATCCTCAAATATTCGTTTTTCCAAAAATTTTCGAAATTCAAGTCCCTTTTATGTTTTTTTAATAAAATATTTCAATTGTTTTGTGAATGCAGTGCAATAAAAACAAATTACGTAAACAAAATACGATATCACTCCCGATATATCGAGGTTTTATTATTATTATTATATTAATGTTAAGTTATTAATATAATAATATGTTTAATAATAGTAATAATATGTTTAATAATAGTAATAATATGTTTATAATAGTAATAATATGTTTAATAATAGTTAATATGTTTAATAAAAACTAGTGTTAAAAGGCGTGAGATATGACTTTAGCCGTTAAAACGCACTTTAAAACTAAAATTGAACATAACACACACAAAATAACAAAAAATAACCAAACAGCCGGGATGCATTAACCAGTAACCGAAACTCGAAATTACCCATGCAAGCGTATATATATATATATATATATATATATATATATATATATATATATATATATATATATATATATATATATACGCTTGCATGGGTAGTTTCGAGTTTCGGTTTCTGGTTAATGCATCCCGGCTGTTTGGTTATTTTTTGTTATTTTGTGTGTGTTATGTTATTTTGTATATTTTATGTTGTTATTATATATATATATATATATACTGTAATGATTTCTCTGGGTAGCGTGCAGATGAAGAATCTACAGAGAACAGTCTAGCTTAATTAACATAAGAATTTTTATTTACTGTTCTCTTGATTAATGGTATGTTATATACAAGATTCTGAAATTAGACATAGGTCTATAATAATTAGATTGGATGGGTTGTCTCAACTCAATTCTAATCTAACAGCAGAAAAGTCTCCAGCAGAAGAAAAGACTACACCGAAGAACGGTTCTAGACTAGTATAACGGCACTACGCTCGCACAATTTTATCTCGGGAGGAGATCACTTCGTCGGCGACACAGATCCACACAGGATCTCACTATAGACGTCTGGTGACGGTCTACACCAGGAACTCTAGGACGTTCCTTCTAAATAAAAGTCGCGGGGACTTTAGTGTTCAGACTCTCAAGGCTTCTGAGTAGGTGTCCTCTCAGGGCGAGGTCACACGATAGTACAAAAATGAATTCTCCAAAGAGAAGAAATTGGTCGACCTGTAAGGGTCTCTGAGAACGACGCACCTCAGGATGAGATCAAGTCAAAACTGATTTTTTTCTTCTTCCGATTCCTCGGTTCAGATTTTGGCGCGCTCCGGCCGCTGGGCGGAGCTGGTCCTCGATTGGCCCTGGTAGGTTCTGATGTCACTACGTTGCGTCTGTCATTGGCCTTATAACTGGCGTCGGTTCGTCTAATCGCTCTTGGCTGTTTCTAACCAAGCTGATGATAGTTCACGTATAAGGGCGGGACAGAAGGACTTCTTATTGTTGTCTTAGTGTCAATATTCCAGACAGACTGGCGACTCTCCATTGTCCGCAGTGGTTCGCACCTGCGCCTCTCGGCGAACTCCGTCGGGGGTTAAGATTTCGCATTGGGAGGATCAATGGATGGACTTCATCAATGAATCATCACAATACCTACAGTGTTGTGTTTAACAAAATTACGATGAGCTGAACTCGAAGATTTAAAGCAGTTAAGATTAAAAAAAATTATTCTACTAACCTAACTAAGAATCAACTAAGTAAACCATGATGTGAGCAGGACCGCGTGAAGAGCTATTGAGCAAAAGAGCTGGTGAGCGCAAAAGAGCGAATACAGAAATGACACTTCGAGAGCGGAAGCTCCCAGAAGAGTCAGTGAGCTATTTGTCTTTTTTTTTAACGAATCAGCGCTCGCTCATTTCTTTAAGGGAGCTAGCTCTTTGAGCCAGCTCATGAGTGAATTGATCATCTCTAATCCAGAGTCTTTGTGTATTGCTACGAATGTTAAAAGCTAGTGAGCATGGAACTTCCCACCAAGATTCGAGCAAACATTTTCCTTAAAGCAAAAAACACGACTTTTTTTTCTAACATTGGTAACAATAGCTATTATCAGCCACAAATCCATCTACGGCATCATATTGAAGACCACGAATGGATATGTGAGAAGAGATAGTCTAACCAACAGACAATAAACTAAAGCTATATATAAAAAAGCTTTGTGGATTGGTACTTGTGTGAAAAAAATGTGAGCAAGGAACTTTCCTTCAAAATTCTAACAAATTTCTTCCTGTCGTCTCTTCCAGCACTGGAAACAATAGTAGTTATCGATCCCAAATCCATCTATGGTATCACAGTAGTGACCACGAATAAATGTATGAAGAGATAGTCTTGCCAACAAACAATAAACATCTATGTGGATTGGTAGAGGAAGGTGGGCACAGTGTTACACTTTTTTTATTTTCAGCTGTGGCATCAAGATATGCATCTATATGAAGCAACCAAAGCCCTTAAATGATCTTGGATCTCTTATATACTTCTTCATGTCATTAAAATTTAAAAAAGTAACAAATATTTCCAGTATTTAATGTGTTTGAAAGTGATGTACATTGTAACACTGTGCCCCCACTGTCGGAGTACAGTATTACACACTGTGGGATACAGTGTTACGTTATAGCAGCAACAGTAAATATAAAGAATGGGCTTTTATTAAAATTTATTTGAGTTGAAATATAACAGATATCTAATGATTTCTTAAGCAGCCTTAAAATCAAATACCACATTTTATTAGTTTACGCATAATTGAACAGCTTTTAATGTGAGGAATACATTTGCAATGATTGTAGCCAACACTTACAAAGTAGATGATAAAATAGGATTACAGAAATTGCAAACTTATTTTAGATTTTAATAGGAAGTTAAATCTCCAAGGTAAATCAGCATGTCTACTTTTCTCACTGTCCCTCCTGAAGGAACTGGGAGAGGTTGTTTGAAAGTTATTTTTTATTTTTGAAGTAAATAAACTTTATTTGTTCCTTAAAATTTATAAGATGGAAAAATTCTTTTGACGTTCAACATTTCACAATCAACACTGTTCTAATTCACAACTTCCCCATTCCAGTGAATTTCATGTTCTTTAAGACGTCCTTTCTCAACTATAATGTAATCACCATTGTTAATATTGTTATCATCTGCAGTAATGTCTGAAAACGACTTGTTATCACTATAAGCATAAGATGTTGAATCTTAATCTTCTGTTGATGATTTCTCGGTAGGATAATGACTCAGGTTCACTTTGGCTCTCTTCATGGGAATTTCGTTCTTTTTAGGGCTTAGTGTTTTTTTTCTATTGAATATTTCCTCTAATCATATTTTTAACTGGTGCATGAGTCAAGATCCAACATTTCTCCCATAATTTGTTGTGCAGTTTTTCGGGGTGGGGCTTTAGAGAGACTTTACTTCTTAAGGAGACATAATTTTGTTAGATTGTGAATGTTTCGAACGAATTAATGAAAGAAAACTGCTAATCGTATAAGAAAGAAGATTGTAAATACCGCACTTAAAAATATATGCAAACCTATATGGAGGAAAAGCTTTAAGAAAAATTAACCAATTTAATTTTGTTATCATTCAGATTTATAATTAAAAATCTTAAAGTGAAAAATGCAGAGCTATAAGAGTAGTAAAATTTACATTGTGAAACATATGCTTGTTTGTAATGTGTTAGTTGGACTAAATTGGTTTGCGTCATTGTACCCCATTTCATTCTGTAACACTCTACCCCATATGACTACTCAGGCATCATGTTGGATGGCCGCACACCTCTCCGTGTCTTTGAAAGAGGCAGTGTGACTGGTGTGAGGTATAGGGATGCCCTATGTTCGCCTTTACAGGGGTGCAGTTGGCCCTGAGTTCATTTTAATGGACGATAACGCGAGGCCACATAGAGCTCTTCCGGTCGACAGATTTCTAGAGAGTGAGGATATTCGCCGGATGGATTGGCCAGCCAGATCTCCAAACCTTAACCCTATAGAGCATGTCTGGGACGCTCTGGGGAGGGCAATTGCAACTCGCAACCCCCCTCCGAGAACCATCCAGGGAATGAAAACAGCGGTTCTGAACGAGTGGGACCAATTGCCACAGGAACTGATAAACTGGTTTATGTCATGTATTAAATCGCACTGCGAGTCCTGTATATCTGTAAGAGGGGACCATACCCCCTATTAACCCATCTATTAACCCTTTTTTTTAATTCTGCAACCGCTGTTCCATACCTTCTGACTCCAACGAGTGTTACGTACGATCATGCGTGTGTATTACAATGATTGAATGGTTATTTGTTTTGTATTGTATCAAAGTATGTACATATCAAATTTCATTAAAATCGGTACAGTAGTTCTAGAGATAATCGACCAAGTCTGGAAATTCTCTTAATTTCTTACACCAGTATATTATTCTTCATAAAATAAGAACCACTCATGAATAAAGAAAATTTAAATTACACTCACAAAATTTTACTTTTAATATGCAAAAATAGAGATTTGCTCACAGAAATGTAAACGATGATGCAAATTCTTCCAAAACACATGGAATTCTGGAAAACAAGATGGCTGACGAGATTGTAAGGAGCGAACGACCGCGTCCCTCGTTCAAGCACAGGCACACTCTTGGACGATCATGTCCTTCATCTCCGTCAGCACCAACTGGTGTGCATCGTAGTGCATCAAGTGCATCGACTTCAGCCTCTTAGGGACGCAGGAGGGCATTGGCACACGACCACCCTTGTGGTTGAAGATTCTCTGCACGAGGGCGTGCACGTTGGCCATGGGGGCCTCCGAGGGCGAGCACTCCCCCTTGCAGAAGGAGACATCGATCCCACTGGGTAGGACTACCCAATCCCACCCAATTTTCTTGAAAGAGACCCTGAGGTGCCTGCGACAGCACTGATGGGTGCAGGTGGTCTGCCGGCCGCGTTGTCGCCGGACCTTGAGCTCGAGTCGCGACTGGCAGCAGTGACTCTCCCAGCAGGATAAGACCATGTCGCTGAGATCGTCAAACTCTCGCCACTGCTGGATCCAAAACGAAACGTCTCTTGTCGTGTTATCGGGGAATATGATTCGGGCTGATTTGACGTCGATGTCGCTGCTCAGCTCCGGGCGGAACAGGACGTGGGTTTCATTTCTGCAGCCTGGAACGGAAATAAGAGAAGGACGTCGTTAGAACAGGTTGGTTGGGTTTGGCCATATTTGACCAAGCTGTGCCAAACACAAAACAGTGTTAAGTGTTGGACATACTCTGCTACGAAAGCTTATACTGACATGGGGATGGAATATGAAGGCCTTTAGTGACATGAGGTTGAAATGGGAAAGCCTTTACAGACATGGGGTTGGAATGTGAAAGCCTTTACTGACTTGAGGTTGGAATGGGAAAGCCTTTACTGACATTGGGTTGGAATGTGAAAGCCTTTACTGACTTGAGGTTGAAATGGGAAAGCTTTTACTGACACGGGGTTGGAATAGGAAAGCCTTTAGTGACATGAGGTTGAAATAGGAAAGCCTTTACTGACATGGGGTCGGAATAGGAAAGCCTTTAGTGACATGAGGTTGAAATAGGAAAGCCTTTACTGACATGGGGTTGGAATGGGAAAACTTAAACTGACTTGTGGTTGGAATGGGAATGCCTTTAACGACATGAGGTTGAAATGGGAAAGCTTTAACTGACTTGAGGTTGGAATAGAAAGCTTTTACGGTCTTGAGGTAGGAATGGAAAAGCTTTTACCGACATGAGGTCGAATTAGGAAAGCCTTTACTGACATGGGGTTGGATGGGAAAGCTTAAACTGACTTGTATTGGAATGGGAATGCCTTTAATGACATGAGGTTGAAATGGGAAAGCTTTCACTGCCTTGAGGTTGGAATGGAAAAGCTTTTACCGACATGAGGTTGAAATAGGAAAGCCTTTACTGACATGGGGTTGGAATGGGAAAACTTAAACTGACTTGTGGTTGGAATGGGAATGCCTTTAGTGACATGAGGTTGAAATGGGAAAGCTTTCACTGACTTGAGGTTGGAATGGAAAAGCTTTTACCGACATGAGGTTGAAATAGGAAAGCCTTTACTGACATGGGGTTGGAATGGGAAAACTTAAACTGACTTGTGGTTGGAATGGGAATGCCTTTAATGACATGAGGTTGAAATGGGAAAGCTTTCATTGACTTGAGGTTGGAATGTGAAAGCTTTTACCGACGTGAGGTTTAAATAGGAAAGGCTTTACTGACATGGGGTTGGAATGGGAAAACTTAAACTGACTTGTGGTTGGAATGGGAATGCCTTTAGTGACATGAGGTTGAAATGGGAAAGCTTTCACTGACTTGAGGTTGGAATGGAAAAGCTTTTACCGACATGAGGTTGAAATAGGAAAGCCTTTACTGACATGGGGTTGGAATGGGAAAACTTAAACTGACTTGTGGTTGGAATGGGAATGCCTTTAATGACATGAGGTTGAAATGGGAAAGCTTTCATTGACTTGAGGTTGGAATGTGAAAGCTTTTACCGACATGAGGTTGAAATAGGAAAGCCTTTACTGACATGGGGTTGGAATGGGAAAACTTAAACTGACTTGTGGTTGGAATGGGAATGCCTTTAATGACATGAGGTTGAAATGGGAAAGCTTTCATTGACTTGAGGTTGGAATGTGAAAGCTTTTACCGACGTGAGGTTGAAATAGGAAAGCCTTTACTGACATGGGGTTGGAATGGGAAAACTTAAACTGACTTGTGGTTGGAATGGAAATGCCTTTAATGACATGAAGTTGAAATGGGAAAGCTTTCACTGACTTGAGGTTGGAATGGAAAAGCTTTTACCGACATGAGGTTGAAATAGGAAAGCCTTTACTGACAGATGGTTGGAATGGGAAAACTTAAACTGACTTGTGGTTGGAATTGGAATGCCTTTAATGACATGAGGTTGAAATGGGAAAGCTTTCACTGACTTGAGGTTGGAATGGAAAAGCATTTACCGACATGAGGTTGAAATAGGAAAGCCTTTACTGACATGGGGTTGGAATGGGAAAACTTAAACTGACTTGTGGTTGGAATGGGAATGCCTTTAATGACATGAGGTTGAAATGGGAAAGCTTTCATTGACTTGAGGTTGGAATGTGAAAGCTTTTACCGACGTGAGGTTGAAATAGGAAAGCCTTTACTGACATGGGGTTGGAATGGGAAAACTTAAACTGACTTGTGGTTGGAATGGAAATGCCTTTAATGACATGAGGTTGAAATGGGAAAGCTTTCACTGACTTGAGGTTGGAATGGAAAAGCTTTTACCGACGTGAGGTTGAAATAGGAAAGGCTTTACTGACATGGGGTTGGAATGGGAAAACTTAAACTGACTTGTGGTTGGAATGGGAATGCCTTTAGTGACATGAGGTTGAAATGGGAAAGCTTTCACTGACTTGAGGTTGGAATGGAAAAGCTTTTACCGACATGAGGTTGAAATAGGAAAGCCTTTACTGACATGGGGTTGGAATGGGAAAACTTAAACTGACTTGTGGTTGGAATGGGAATGCCTTTAATGACATGAGGTTGAAATGGGAAAGCTTTCATTGACTTGAGGTTGGAATGTGAAAGCTTTTACCGACGTGAGGTTGAAATAGGAAAGCCTTTACTGACATGGGGTTGGAATGGGAAAACTTAAACTGACTTGTGGTTGGAATGGAAATGCCTTTAATGACATGAGGTTGAAATGGGAAAGCTTTCACTGACTTGAGGTTGGAATGGAAAAGCTTTTACCGACATGAGGTTGAAATAGGAAAGCCTTTACTGACAGATGGTTGGAATGGGAAAACTTAAACTGACTTGTGGTTGGAATTGGAATGCCTTTAATGACATGAGGTTGAAATGGGAAAGCTTTCACTGACTTGAGGTTGGAATGGAAAAGCTTTTACCGACATGAGGTTGAAATAGGAAAGCCTTTACTGACATGGGGTTGGAATGGGAAAACTTAAACTGACTTGTGGTTGAAATGGGAATGCCTTTAATGACATGAGGTTGAAATGGGAAAGCTTTCATTGACTTGAGGTTGGAATGTGAAAGCTTTTACCGACGTGAGGTTGAAATAGGAAAGCCTTTACTGACATGGGGTTGGAATGGGAAAACTTAAACTGACTTGTGGTTGGAATGGAAATGCCTTTAATGACATGAGGTTGAAATGGGAAAGCTTTCACTGACTTGAGGTTTGAATGGAAAAGCTTTTACCGACGTGAGGTTGAAATAGGAAAGGCTTTACTGACATGGGGTTGGAATGGGAAAACTTAAACTGACTTGTGGTTGGAATGGGAATGCCTTTAGTGACATGAGGTTGAAATGGGAAAGCTTTCACTGACTTGAGGTTGGAATGGAAAAGCTTTTACCGACATGAGGTTGAAATAGGAAAGCCTTTACTGACATGGGGTTGGAATGGGAAAACTTAAACTGACTTGTGGTTGGAATTGGAATGCCTTTAATGACATGAGGTTGAAATGGGAAAGCTTTCACTGACTTGAGGTTGGAATGGAAAAGCTTTTACCGACATGAGGTTGAAATAGGAAAGCCTTTACTGACATGGGGTTGGAATGGGAAAACTTAAACTGACTTGTGGTTGGAATGGGAATGCCTTTAATGACATGAGGTTGAAATGGGAAAGCTTTCACTGACTTGAGGTTGGAAAGGAAAAGCTTTTACCGACATGAGGTTGAAATAGGAAAGTCTTTACTGACATGGGATTGGAATGGGAAAACCTAACTCACTTGTGGTTGATATGCTATGTAATGATAAAATCAAGTTTCCATCTTTTCAAAAAAAAAAAAAAAACGCTAAAAAATGTACAAATGAAAAATAAAAGGTTTTAAAACTTTTGTAGATAAACCATTCAAATTTAACAGGTCAACTTGAATAGTATCATACGTGAACAGCAGATGGCAGCACTACAAACTATGAGGAGAATATATGCTGCACGGTTGGCGAGTTTTTATAATCTAACAGGATGAATGCGTTGTGGGTATGGGTTGTAGTTTTCAAATGGAATATTTCATTAACTGTCCTTTTTGTTTTCATTTTTGCATCTAAAATTAATTTTAGCATCTCTTTGAAACGTGGCAAAAAAAAAATGTTTTTTATCAAACTTCCAAGACAAGTTCCAAAAATTTATATTTTTAGTTTTAGATTGCTTCATTTTCTAGTCAACTTAAACAAAAAAAAATGTTTTTCTAACTTAAATTATAAGGAATGGAAAGATCAACTTAATTTATACAGTCGTTCAGGTACGATAGTTTGGAATTATATAATTTATTTAATCGTACAACCCAAATTTACACAAATTTTCACTGAAATATAATAATTTTTTTAGTTTACATTACCAAGCAAACATTCATGGCATGGAAAATGTCTGTTTATTTGTAAGTTAATACCCTATTGGTTTGAAAAGATATAAATTTTCACACGATTCTAAGAGAGGAAAAATGCTGGTCAAGATTGCCAGGGGAAAAAATTAAGAGTTTATAAATATTTAATTGAAACTTAGATGCATTATAAGAAATCCTATCTTTTGAACTGAACCTTGCCTCCACAAATGAAATTTCATTCTTATTCATTAAAAGTTCCAAAAAAACTTTCACCAACACTATTATATGTTGATTAAACATGGTAAGTTGTTGATGTTGTCTTGTCCATGGATAGAACACTTCAAATAGTGCCATGCACGGTCCACACAATCTCAGCTATTTTAAGGCAATTGTCCGAGTACAGGTCCTCCAAGGGAGAGTCACTAATTTGTTGAATGCTCGCCAAGATGGCCGGGCAAGAGAGGACGTGTTCGGGACTTAATTCTGTATCACAGTTTTTGCAGCTGGGATATGTTCTTGTTCCATCCGGCTGAATTTTCATTCCCCTTCCAGTTCTCAGTCTTACTATGGTTTTGGCAAGTGATCTGCTTGTAGTTAGTTCACAGATATGATGTTTCAACTTGATGGTCTTGTCCTTGAATTTTGATTTTGCCACTGCATTTATGTCCGTAAGGGTGACGAGGGCAAATTTAACTTCATTGAGGTCTCTCGCTTCCTTTGCCAGTGCATCGGCTGCCTCATTCCCTTCTATACCGACGTGTGCAGGTATCCATTGTAAAATATATTGTTTGTACATAGCATGGAGTTTGTCCAGGACTCTGTGAATGTTGATTATTTGCTTGGTGTAACCCTTTTGAATCACCTGGAGGGCAGCTTTACAATCGCTGAAGATTATTAATCCTCCAGTTCTCTCAGATTCCTGGAAACAGGAATATATATTTAGGGCTTCTTGGATGGCTAGGAGTTCACATGTGTAGTTGGATGCAATTGTACCAGCGCCAAGTTTAAACTATTTAGCAGTACCGTCTGGGAAAATAAACTTAATACCCGCTCCTCCATTTTCCAAAGTTTCGTCTGACGATCCGTCAGTAAAGGCACAGACAAAACCTCTTCTCGAATATGATTCGATGGTTCTAATTCCTTTATCTCTGATGTTAGAGGTTAGTTCTTTTTTGGAGCATGGTTCAAGAAGATAAGTTACAATTTTGGTATTTTTGGGAAGAAGAGAGTGGAGAGGTGACTCCTGCAGGATCTCATGTGTGTGATGTTCGAGCTTGTGTGTTGTGTGACCTTTTTAAGGCTCTGGCAACCCTCTTCTATGGATAGAGCAATGATTACATGGTAAGTTGAATCGCAGGAATGAAGTGTGGTAGGAAATTAATTTAATCGTACTACTTTCAAACCTGTGATGGATAAATAAAGAAACCATATGAATTCGAATTGAATAAGTTAATTTTTGTTTAAGGGCAGATTTTAAAAATATATTTAGTAGCATATGAAGACTATTTTTTCAAATTAAGTATACGTTTTACTATCTTAAATAACGTTTTATGATTCGATGAAAATTTTTTTAACAACCTCGTTTTTTTTATACACAATTCAATCTTTACGTGAATAAATATAACTTTTGCGACGTATCCAGTGTTGTATACTTTCTGTCTACTCTAAATGAAGTCATTCCATAAAAATTATTTACTTCTTCAAGAGTTACGTTGGTAATTATAATTCTGTATTTAAAAATATGTCTGTGCTTAATTCATAATTCTTCAAAGTATTAAATATTTTATAAGCATATCTGTATTCTTCACTTCAAATTCCTTTGCTTTACCGAGAAACGATATTTTTTTTTCGACGAGGTATTACGTCTTTAGTAAAATTGGTCAGACCGTGAAAAAGATACCACATCGAAACAGCTTGAAGAGTTAATTCATATTTTTTGGCTCTTCATGTAAAAGGTCAGTAAAATTCAACATTAGAAGAACACTTCATTTTAGATTTAATATATAAGATCTGATTCACATTTTAAAGAAAGTGAATCACATTTTAGTGAAAGTGAAGCGTTGTGTTGCTGAAGTCGACGATAGTAAACTGCCTCAACCTACAGTAATAAGAGTGACGCAATTCAGATAGATTATTTTTCATTTGAATTTTTCAGAATTACGGTATATGTTCGGTATTTATACTAAAAATGAAAAATCTTTTTCTAAATTTGTTTTTTTAGTTTCTTTGGGAATTTTTTGTAAGATTCATTTTTACTTAAAAAATACGTTTTCTGATTTGGAGTTACGAAACTTTTTTAGGAATATATTATCAAAATTTTAGAATTAAATGAAATAGCTCATTTAAAAAAATTATCTTACTATTGAATTTTTTTGATAATTATGTTTTAAAAATAATTTTTATATACATTTTTTATAAAAAATTTAAGTAAAAATATATATATTTGTTTTTATTTTTTACTCCAATTTCTCAATATCTTCCTGTTTTAAAATCTGTACTGAATATAATTTTGTTGTGAAATAATTTGTACGTTCTGACTAATTTTCTGGTTTTCAAATTCATATACGCATTTTAAAATTAAATCGATCGCACCTTGGCAAGAAAAGTGACACAACTGAAAATTGCAGAATTTGAGAAATATCAACTTATAGGATAGTATAAAACTTATATTGAAATGGAATAATCTTCTTTTGAATTCTAGGTAAGTATTTATGTTGGTGACCTTCTATAATATTTCATAGAATAGTAATATAACATGCTGGGGCACCTCATACATATTTTTAAATGACATAACACCAAAATTTTTAATTTTTGAAATGTGTCACTTTTTATGCCGGGATGCGACATATTTTAAACAAAATTACATAATAATAGTTCTTAAATTAAAATATATTTATTCAAAAAAAGTTGTGAAATCACTATTACTGCAGTTGATCAATATTAAATTGTTGTTATACTTTTTTTTCAATTTAAATATGTGGGGTATTTTTAATGCAATTCTTCCCAATACTTTTCATTGTATTTACAGAAAAAGTCATACTGAAATTATAATCACTGTTTATCTATATTGATATTACAACATAAATTTCACATTTAGTTTCATTAATTTAAATACTTAAGGTTAATTTTAGAGATCACAATCCTCTTGTAACTATCCTAGCAGAGGGTCGTTGTTAAATGGTTATCACAGCAGTCAAAGACTTAAATTGTTGCATTAATAGAATTTATAATGTTATATCCCCGCTTTTATAATATAAAATTTAAGCCACTACAATTGTCCGTGCTTGAATATTAATATTTCCTATTATTTTTATAATCAAAGTTTTTTTCAAACCAGAGTCTCGACCACTTTGGTCTTTCCTGTGTATTTTTCCTAGGATTTTCAAACCAATAAATGTGGTTACTTAGTCATCATGTGTTTAAAGGATACAAAATAAGTTTAAAAATACAACATGACTACATAAAAAAACGGTTAAAATACTACTCGAAATAGACTCGAAAAAATCTCAAGATACTTGAAGGTTAAATATAAAAAATTATTAAAAAATTATTAAAAAATACTTTCTTTAAAAATATTTCACTTCCCAGTTTAAAAATAATTTCCTTTAAAAATACAACTATCAGTATTACTTCTATTCATATCGTAGTTATCACGGAGTCAAGTCAAAGTAAAATTGTTTTCGCCGCAGTCAGACTAAGTTCTTGTACCTTGTCAAAACAAGAGTCGCCCAAACTCACCTGTTGCGTTATAGGTTATAACGTTGTCAGGCGTTATAACCCTTTCCTCCTCCTCCACCTCTTCCTCTGTCTTGCGGACCCTCATTTCGTACTCCCTCGTCATCATCTGCATCTCGCTATCGGACGTGTTCACGGCGCTCATGTCCGGCGGTTCGGTCATACCCAGGTTCGCCAGGATCCGTGCCTTCAGAATATCCATCTCAAATTCCTCCGGTTGGGCCGCCGAAGCGGCTGTCACGAGGATCGTCACCAGAGCCGCCCAGAAATGCATCTCTATAGTGATCGAACCATGCATGCACCGTCTCTTTTTATCCGATCTATTCGCGATCTCGCTCTCTGCCGATTCCCTTGGCGGTCGGATCGATCGGGCGCAGGATTCACAGATAAGGAGCGGAAGCGCCGTTTCGGCTACTTTTGAGTTTGTTCGGACCGAAATTTTGCTGTGGTGGCCGCTCAAAGAGAAAGAGGATGCGCAGAGATGCCAACTACCACGAATTATCCGTAGTTTCTACGGAAGTGGATCGTTTACTTGTGCGGATTATTAAATCACTCATTTTTTCGACCGAAAATATCAATTACATTTATTTTTCACAACACGTCTATTTTTAATTCTATATACAGGATGATTACGGTCATGGGACAAACTTGGAAGGGTGGTACAGCCTACTAAAACGTACATTTTTCGTAAAGGAATGTAGGGTTGGAAGTGACGCGTGGAGGCACGAATACAAAAAATGAGACATGAATAGAAAAGCATTGTTTATTTATAACATCCTTGCAAAGTGAGTGCTTGCAGCAATGTTTACAATAAATGCTCAAAATTGCGGCTACCAACAGTAATTCAAACTTTGCATACCTCCTACCAACGGGACTCAATGGCTCACATTATCTTATTGATCTGGAAGAGGTTTTACCAGAATTGCTGCAAGAAGTTAATACTGTTGTTCGTAATCACATGTGGTTTCAGAATGATGGTGCGCCGGCCCATTTCAACGTGGTTGTCCGCAATTGCCTGGATGCCAGTTTTGCTGGGTGGTGATGGATTGGCTGTGGTGGACCAGGCGGATGGCCATCCCGCTCTCTAGACTTATCGATTTCTTCTTATGGGGTGTACCGTCATGTAAGAATTTGACGGACAGCTGGTTTAAAATTAAACTATTTATTTACATAAATTAAATATTTACAAGGAAATTTAAAAAGATAATTAAGGGCACAACCATCGTCAACCGAATCCTGCCTGAAGCCAAAGTAACAAATGGCAAAACAGAGACGTCTGTCTCTCGTCGAATCTCGAGTCCGAATTCCCCTCAAATCCACGTTTTCTTCGCTCCACAGAAACGCCGCTGACAACGAGAGGGGGGGGGGTGAATTCCGAGCCCTCTAGAGATGTTTATGTCGTCTCCAGAACAGAAACAGCCCCACACAGATGCGAAAACCGTCTGTCATGCCGACTTGAGAGTCCCCCACAGCAAAACTTGATCCCAGACATGGGATTAGAGAACCGACGGAAACTCCAGCTGTGTATGGATCAAATGGAACGCCGGGCCGCCGATGAGCCGCACGTGCAAAGTCTGAAGTTGTTTTTGCATTCCGAAACATTCCAGCGTCCACGTGTTAGGGAAAAGGGTCAGCTAGTACCATATGGTACAACCGTCCCCACTACTGAAAAAACTTTTCCCAAAGGTGAAAAGTTTTCAACGTACGCATCCACAGACGCACGGATAATCACCCACTGGCAATTCAGAAGAACAGATCACTTACCACCACCATATCCTGAAACCGTGACTCAAGAATATGTGTAAGGCAAGTTAAATACAATCAATTTAAAATTCATATACCGGAGTAACTTTCTACTCCCTTACAGTATGGTCACTCAAGGCTCAAATACCAAATTAAAATTAAAACAAAATAAACACTAAACTTTAAGACTTATACCAAATTCGTTAAAACTAAAACCAAATCACATTAACCACATCACATATAAGAATTCCGTTAAGCGAAACCCAAAATTTCAATACACAATACGAACTATACAAATTCCATTAACCAGACAAAAATACAACAAAGCATATTTCTAAATTCAATATTTTCGCTAAGCGAACCCAGAATAAACAAACCACACGAACTATAATAATACTTTTTCATTGAACAAATAAAAATACACCATAACATATATAAAATATCAATCTTGTTAAGCGAAAACCAAATTCCTAAGTTTCACTCAACACACGTCATGAGTTGCAATTTTAAAACTACAAATCTTTGACAGTTGTTTAGAATGACTGAGTGAAAACATCCTAAACACAAAATTAATTTCCACTCTACACAAAGCATAATTTAAATTTGCACGTAGCTTTCAGCGAAAAGTACTGGAATGAAGAACATAGATACAAGAAATCAATTCCACCATACGCAAAACATAGTTTACAACTTTTAACATTTAAAATCCTCAGCAAAAGATACTGAAATCATTGAATGAATATTTCATAATTACAAGGCTACCAATTTCACTCCGAGCAAACATGATTCACAATTTTAGCACTTAAAATCTCCAGCAAGAATAAAGAAACATTTAAGTGAAATGCCATAACTACAAAATCTCCATTTCACTCAACTCAAAACATGATTCGCAATTATTTTACACTATACAACACAAATCTTCCTCAATTACATTTTATTTAGCTCTTTGAATTTTCGTAAGAAGCGCGACTCAGACTGTCGGCATTAAATTTTTTTTTCTTTCCCAAATCGGTGTTCGATAGTAGAATTTCCAATTTTTTTGGTCGACGTATTGCCAAAATCATCAATACCCTCCCGATTTCACATTCCTGCCAATCTCGTGACAATTTTATTTGTGGTCCTAACCATTTCTCATACCGCAAGGTATCTGGGGTTTTTATACTCTTCCCGTGCACCAATTCTGCCGGGGCGTAAACGCTGCTTACGTGTACCGTGGAAAACACTAACGGTGTAAGTTGTGGGTCCCAATCTGATCCGGCTCCGGAACCTAACGCTAAAGGTCTTGGCTTCACCCCTTCACTCACTAGCAACTCTTTTCTTTTCCCCTTTCGGCCCACGTGACCTATTTCAAAAGTTTCCTCCTGAACGGAAACGGACACCTCTAATTCTTCTCTTAACCCTGGGCCACCTTCCGTTATCTTTCCCTTACTGCTATTCGGTATTTCCAGGAAAATCATTCCCGTCGTTTCACTTGCTACCCCCACTGGAAGAACCAACGGATCTTTCGATCGCACCTTTGTGTCGGTCTGGATTACCACCCTCGGAGAGCATAACTTGGCTACTTGGGGACTTACTTTCTCCCCTCCAGAAACATCGTCGTCTCTCTGCCCCTTTAGTTTTTTTTTTCTGGTCGTTAGCCTCTGTCATAGGAAGACTAATAGGCTCGCCCGATCTCAACTCCGCGTCGGTCTTATTTATCGCCAACGGGGCCTTTTTCCTGTCATTTGGCTTTCCCGCCCTTTGACAAGGATCACATGTCCGCACATAATCTTCCATCTCCCGAAAACACCCTGGCCAATAAAAATACCGCGCAAGCTTATCCTTTGATTTCGTACCCCCCATGTGCGCCGATGTCCCTTCGTGACACAACGCCAAAACCTTTTGCCTTAACGCCTTTGGCACTACTAATAATTTCTGTGCCAGTCCCATTCGGTCTTCTCGACCTTTTACAAGTATTCCCTTCTCAAATGAATATGGTTTATTCCTCTGATTTCGTTTTGGGTCGGACGCCATCTCTAACGCCTCTTTCAAACTAGGGCAATTTTCCTGCGCCTTCTTAAATTCCTTTCTCTTTACTTCCAGAAGCTCCAATTCCGTGCCGCTTGCCTCCGCCACGGGAATAACAAGCGGTTCGTCCAACCTCAATTCTGTAGCTGTCTTGTCTATCCCCGGCGAGGGCGAAATCGAAACTACTTGGGGTTTTTCCCCCTCCCCCAAAACATTCGCTTCTGACTGCCGTTTCTGTAAACGCGTTTGAACGGCATTAATTTGCTCAGTTTCCGAGAACTCATATCCCGTTAATTCGCGAATCATCTGAGCTGTTCGGTTACCTAAGATGTATCGTCGCACATCGGCGGTGTTTGCAAAGACAGCTGCCTTGGTAGTGATTGACCCGAAACCTCCTTCTACTTTCACTTCCGCTAAGGGTAACGAAATTTGATAGGAGTCTAGCGGTTGCTGAATCCTCACGGTCTCTCCCGTGTAGGATTTGGGGTCCACGTAATTCCGGTGTACTAAATCCAAGGTTGAACCCGAATCTCGAAGGATGTTTATTTCTTTAGCGTTTACAGATCCCTTTTGTACATACGGCATCAATAATTCATGTTCGGCTTCCCGTCCGAGTCCATTTACCGATTCAACTGTCACTCTACTATTCCCCAACCTCGGACAATTTGGCCTTAGGTGGTCGCTCGCGTTGCACTCAAAACACCGCCGCGTGCGTCTCTGGTCAAAAGTGTCGAATTTCCATCCCTGGGAACTAGGCGGGAAAAAATCGTTCCTCCCTCGAGTGGGGGCCGGTTGGTATTTCCCTTCCCTCACTTTCGCTGGGAAAGGTGTACTTCCTTTGGGTTTTTCGAAAGGCTTTCTTTTGGGTTTCCGAATGTCTTCGTAGGAATCTAGCAGTTCGGCTAATTTGCCGGGGTCTTTAATCTTAGCCCAATCATCGAGGAAATGGTCCCTCACCTCCAACGGGACACGTCTTTTGACTTGGTCCGTTATCATTAAATCTTTTAAAGATTCATAGTCCATAACCTCCAACCCTCGAATCCACTCTTCCAGATAATTTCGGGTTTCGAAAATAAAATCCTTCCAAGTGCCATCGGGTTTTCGGCTATGGTGGAGGAATTTTTGGCGAAAAATTTCGGGGCAACTTATACCGCTTTAACAGAAGCTCTTTGACGTGGTCATAGTTTTCTGCTACCTCATCTGGTTCGCGTGCGATGATCTGCACGATATCCAGAGGCAATACTGGTTGTAAGCAAGACACCCTGTCTTTTTTCTCAATGTTAGCCCTCTTAGCCTGACGCTCAAACATTATCAGGTACAGACAGACTAATGTCGGTCTGGTCTGAATCGAATTTGGGAACCAGTTTTAAAATATCTATTCGTGGTTTTCCTTGGGAACTTAACGAGTCGACGTGATCGCGGGGTTCTCGTCGGGATGCCCCAATCCGTAGTTTTTCAAGCTCAATGTTATACTGTCTCTCTTGTTCCCTGTCCGCTCTATCTTGTTCCCTCTTTTGTTCTTTTTTCTCCCTCTCCTCTATAACCCTTTCTCTATCCTTTCCTTCTTGTATAACCCTTTCTAACGCCACTTTTGCGTATTCCTCATCGTAGGAATCGTGCGAGAGGATTAACTCCTTAAGTTGGGATGCCCTTAATCCCGGAGTAACCGTTCTTCCCAAAAATTCCGCTACTTCCTCTAGATCTTGTTTCCTACCTTTGGCCAAGTACGCCATTTAAAAAATTCAAAATTGCCAAAAAACCAAAAAAAAATCAATTCTTTTGCACAACACCCAATTCAATAATTTTTACGACATACAGTATACAACATACCATACAACATACAATAATTTAGCAATTCTAAGATACACAATACAGATTCAAGATACTTAAGCTAAATCAATTTCCTTTAGAGTGACCACACTAATTGATATTAACAAAATTTTAGCTATTACACAATTCTTGAAACTTAGTCACAGTGACAAAATAGGGAAATGGCACTAACCTGTATCTGCTGACTTGGATCACTTGGCACCACTGTCCACAGGCTGGACCACGGGTGGAAACACTGCACTGCACTGCACTATCTTCGGCTAAAAAGCCCACAAACACACTCTTCGGCTGAAAGCCCACTGGTGTAGGTCGTCTCGACCTCTTCCACAACGCGCACAAATAGCACTGCGCCACTGACGAAAAAACGGTTCGCGATGAACCTATATTAAACGGTCAAGATGACCTCTGGACGAACCGATGGGTACTTTTTCCCAATAATAAACGGTCAAGATGACCTCTGGACGAACCGATGGGACTTTTTCCCAATAATAAACGGTCAAGATGACCTCTGGACGAACCGGTGGGGAATCTATTCCCCTGATGAACTGGACTTGTCGAACTTTCCGTCGATTCCGCTCACGCTCCGTTGAAAAGGACCGGCAACTCGAAACCAAAACCAGAACTTCTTGCGACGAGTTTCCATTTCGGTGATGGATGGGGTCGGTGACTCCGGTACCTCCTTCTCGCTTTCTCTAAGACAAGGGAAACGGTCTCCAGCGAAAATCCAAACTTCTGGTTGCGAAGTTCTATCGGGTTTCAGCGAAAGAGACAATCCGACAGCGGAAATGACAATCCGAACTTCTGGTTACGAAGTTCTATCGGCCTTCTCTTTCAGGCAAAACGGCAGGTTCGATTTACTTGTCGAGGCTGTTTTAATCTATCAACCCCGCTGCCACCATATTAATATGCTGTACCGTCATGTAAGAATTTGACGGACAGCTGGTTTAAAATTAAACTATTTATTTACATAAATTAAATATTTACAAGAAAATTTAAAAATATAATTAAGGACACAGCCATCGACAACCGAATCCTGCCTGAAGCCAAAGTAACAAATGGCAAAACAGAGACAGACGTCTGTCTCTCGTCGAATCTGGAGTCCGAATTCCCCTCAAATCCACGTTTTCTTCGCTCCACAGAACCGACGCTGACAACGAGAGGGGGGGGGGGGTGAATTCCGAGCCCTCTAGAGATGTTTACGTCCTCTCCAGAACAGAAACAGCCCCACACAGATGCGAAAACCGTCTGTCATGCCGACTTGAGTCCCCCACAGCAAAACTTGATCCCAGACATGGGATTAGGGAACAGACGGAAACTCCAGCTGTGTATGGATCAAATGGAACGCCGGGCCGCCGATGAGCCGCACGTGCAAAGTCTGAAGTTGTTTTTGCATTCCGAAACATTCCAGCGTCCACGTGTTAGGGAAAAGGGTCGGCTAGTATCATATGGTACAGGGGGCATCTGAAGACTATCGTTTACACTCTATCGTTTACAGGACTATCGTTGACTCAATGGTGAGCGCGAAATGCCTGACATCTTTGGAACTCTTCGCCAATCAATCCTTCGACGCTACCAAGCATATATTATTGTTGGTGAAGGAGATTTTGAGCATTAATTGTAAACAGTGCTGCACAGAAGAACTTTGCAAAGATGTTGTAAATAAACGATGTTTTTTCTGTTTCTGTCTCATTTTTTGCGCTCGGGCAAAGGCGGATTAAGCGGTACGTGGACTAAGCGGCCGCGTAGGGCCCCGGAATACGAAGGGGCCCCGAGGTCTTAAAATGTCTTTTCATTAGTGTTCGAGGAAAGATGTGACAGCGTCTTTACAATGTGCTTCTTTAAGTGCAGGGAAAAGAGTTTCTAATATACAAGATGATCAGCAAGAGGCAGATGTTGTATTAGCTATAAAACTTCGTTTCACCCATAGAAAATAGTCTTTAACTGGAAGTTGGATAAAAAATATAAAATATATAATGTTCAAAAATGACATTGATGTTTGTACTTTTTAAGATGAATTCGACAATTTTTTAATGTTTCCAAAAGAAAACGAGGACACCATAAAACCCACACCAGACATCCATCGAGCCACAAAAGAAATGTTTTGCACATTTGCGAATGTTGAAACATTATTTAAATTTTTTTTAATAGTTCCCTTATTAAATGGGCGTCAGGAGAAAGATCGTTTTTGTTTAAAGCTTGTAAAAATGTCTTCTCCGAGCCATGGAATAAAATACCACTAGCCGTCATACAGGACTTGTGGAAAGCATGCCTGGGGGGGGGGTTGTGGCTGTAATTGGCTCGCGTGTAGGATCTACCTAGTATTGAATATGAATAAATTTTGTTTTTCTTTTCCATCACAGGTAGTCCAAATACGTATTGGTAGATAGTGTATTTTTATTTCTAGTTTGATTCATAATGCATGTTTTATATTTTTATTAAAGGGAAGATTATGTTCAGTCAGATTGTTATATATATATCAGTATATATATATATATATTATATATCTATATATCTATATCTATATATATCTATATCTATATATATCTATATCTATATATATCTATATAAATATATATCTATATATATATATATATATATATATATATATATATATATATATATATATATATATATATATATATATATATATAGTGGATTTGTAATATTTAACTTGTTAAGTGTTATCTGAAGAAATTAATTTTTTTGTGCGGAATAAAAATTTTTTTTACAAATTGTTTGTATAAATTTTATTTATTTCTAATTATTAATCTGGTTCCTATTATTGAACATGCAGGAACTGGTACTATTACTTTCCAGAACTATTTTATTCCTTATTCACTCATATGTCAAATTTTGTAAACACCAAACTTCTAAAAGTTTGTCATAAGAGAAAAACAGCAGATTACTATTCCTACTTCCTATTATTCAGTTGAATATTATTATGAATAGAATTGAGGGATCTGAGTTGTGGATCCACCGATTCTAGGATAATGCATTGATTCAAAGTATTGAAAATTGTGATATTTCTCAGTTTCCATATAAAATCTAGTTGCAAATAAATATTATTTTTTCTACTTTGATGAGAGCACGTTTCAAAATTTTCTTAAACCTAACTTATTGATGAAAATTATAAAAACAATAATCAGACCTCATGTATCAAAAAATAGTTTTGATTACCGAACACTCCTACACTTTTCTTTATTTTGCAAAATGATTTTGATGTGTTTGGCTATTTATTTTAGTTTTTCTAGAAAATAGGTTGAACGTTTTTAATGAATTTTAATAGAATCCTATATTTTATCCCTAACAGGGAAAAAGTAACTATAGTGAAATTTTAACACACTGAACGAAATTGTAATCTATTTATAGTTTGCTTCTGTCATTTCAATGTCAATTCAATTATTAAGTAATAAACAGTAGATTTCATTACATAAAGGTTTATTTATTTACTTGTTAAGAAAAACATCAGTTAAATGTTTTTTGTGGTTAAACACCTTTTTTTAAAATTTGAATTTAAGTTTTTTCAACAACTTTTTGTCAGAAAGTATTCCGCCCACAAATAATTGGGATTTTAATGTATCTGAAATTTTTTTATCTCCGTTTCACGATACTAATCTCTAAACGAATGTTTTCTTCCATGAACTACAGGGTTTACACAGACATAAAGATTTCTTAGTAATATTTAATTTCACTTTATTCAAAATCAAAGTTAATGATGCTTTTCAACTGTAATCAAAAATTGATTGTAGTGTATAGTATTTCATGGTTAGCTAAAAATGTAAGTTCTTAAAGCTGGGTCTAACTTCGTGAAATTAAAAACTAACACGAGTAAAAGCTTCATATGAGCACTCACGGCTTAATCTATTGTGATCTAGGCTAAATATATCCTTTAAAAATGAAAAGGCCTTAAAAATGTCAAAATGGACTTATTGTCTTTTAAGATGTCTTTTAAAAATCATTTCTTAAGCTGAACCATTCAAAATGACATAATTCATTGTTTCGAAATGGAAATCCAATCTTATACCGTTGCACAGGTTGAAACAGATGTCTAGCACAGAGTTTGATGAAACTACAGATGCTTCAAATATTTCTCAGTTGACATTAGAACATAGATACGTGACAGGTAAAGCAAGAAGAATGGAAGTTCATGAACAATTCTTGACTTTTTTTGATTTGTTTGCTATTTTACCAAAATCAAAGAGTAGCACTCCCAAAGAACCCCCCTACCGTGTCAACTTCGACTGAATTAAAAGCGACTGGAGTTGCGATTGGTCAGGAAGTTGTTAAGATAGTTGAAAATTTAGGACTGCTTTCTTCCATAATGGTTAGTATAGGTACAGACACATTAATCGTTGCGGTGCTGAAAACAAAGTTAAAAAATGTGCTGTAAATGCATTCCACTAACCATATTTCAGCCATCGACTGAATCGGATCCAAATCTTCGTCTGTTTCATGCGTGTGTGATTCTGTTGGCATCATCAAACAAGTTGTGAGTTTTTTCACGGGCTCAGCGAAAAGAAAAATCGTCTTGAAAAAACATTGGAAACAAATTTCTGGACATTGTGAAACTCGATGGGTCGAAAGACACAATGGTGTTATGAAATTCAAGGCATATCTCATTAAGATCGTGGGTGCGTTAGATAAGACAACTTGTGGCACTGCCCGAATTCAGGACCCAAAGCAAAAACTAATTTATTCATTGTGTTGTGCACTTCAAAATTTATTTTCGTGCCCAAGTCTCTCGAAAGTCTAAAACGTTACATATATTTTAAGTCAATTTTTACAAACCGAATGTTTGGACTTCATGAAAGCTCTTTATACTGTCTCTGATGCAATCACGATAATAAGTGAATTTAGAAAAACGTGGAATCCGATTTCGGGAATATATTGATCATTTCCAAAAAAAATGTAAAAACTATGTCCCCTCTGTTACAATAGTTTTCCACTCTGCTGCTGTGTATATGTAATAGAGTGGACATTTAATACCAAAATAGAATTGCAGTTTAAAATTTCATGCGCAGTCAAAAAAAACTAAAGAGGATTTAACAGCTGTTAATAATATACTTCCTCTTTGTGATTTATTTAATTAAAAGTTAGTTATTAGATTTAAAATAGCAATGCAACATAATGGACATTTACTAATTACATTTAAGTAATAATAGGCATAAATATCCATCTTACCTTTTTCTTGAATATTCAATACGATATGACTGACAGGAAGTTACCCTGATAGACAGTGACCCTTCAGAGAGTTCAGTATACAGTTGCAATCTTTAATATCATTTCATTTTTATATTTGAAACTCCTTGTAACAGAGATGAATTAATAGGCTGAATAAAATTTGGGACACACATAGAAATCAATAAATTTAAAAATAAAAATAAATTTAAAATTGTGTTTTGTCAGTTATTTTATTAATTAGGTGTTTCAATACACATTACATGACTATTTATTATAACTCCCCCACAACCACTTCATTACAAACATCTTCAAATGTTCTAAATTTGATCCTGGTACAGCTTGTAAATTATTGTAATTCATTTTAACACTTGAAAAATATTCTCAACTAAGAAAAATAAGATGAAGAGTAAGAAACAAACACAACTATTTTTTAAAAGCATATTATTATTTAAATTAAAGATATTAACTTCTTGGACATAGTTTTTACATTTTTTTTTGGGGGGGGGGGAGTGACCCATACGTAGAGAGATTGAGAGAATGCGTAATGGTCTTGGAACTGAAAGAAAAATCCCACGTCTCGTTGTTCGCTTAGTCAATGGATCAAATGCTCATGCATAATTCCTGAATATTATCACTACTTTTTTAAAAGGAAGTGTTTGTCTGTTTATACGTACGCATTGTCCTGACGAATCTATGACACTTAAGATAATGGGATTTGGCACAAGCATAGTCCGAATGTTTTGCAATTTTTTGTACGAAATATTTATTTTAAAATGCAATCTAGAACATTTTAAAATTAATTTAATCAAATTTAATTATTATTGTTTTTTTTATAACGCGCGGCAACACCATAAATATATGATATATTCTAAATTTATTTTTTCGTTTCAGTTTCATTTTGCGAAGGAACGATTTCAGCCGAAGAACAAAACAAATCAAATGTTTTAACTGGAGTTATATAGCTATTTTTTCTATCTCCTAGATCGTTAAAGATAGAGTAAAAATTTCAACGGATTTGATATCTGAGGAAAATTCCACATTAGTTCAATACCTAAAAAAATGATTTTCTTTAACTAAATAATTTTTAAATTTTAATTTTTATGTTTTTTCCCATACGAATTTGACCTCGATCGTGTTCGAGAAATGACAGATTCCATTTCCTGCGCTCAAACAATTCTAACCAAGGAAAACAAAACAAATAAAAATATTTTTGACTGATGTAGTTTAGTTCTTTTTGTAAAAACTTGAAAGGAAAAATCACATACTGCTGGTAAAAGCGTCTGCATTGCTCCTCTGGTTTCGAGAGTTTCTGTGGTATCACAAAGTTCTTGTATGGCATCAACTCTCTTGTTGTTGTTGTCTTGTCCATGGATAGAACACTTCAAATAGTGCCATGCACGGTCCACACAATCTCAGCTATTTTAAGGCAATTGTCCGAGTACAGGTTCTCCAAGGGAGAGTCACTAATTTGTTGAATGCTCGCCAAGATGGCCGGGCAAGAGAGGACGTGTTCGGGACTTAATTCTGTATCACAGTTTTTACAGCTGGGATATGTTCTTGTTCCATCCGGCTGAATTTTCATTCCCCTTCCAGTTCTCAGTCTTATTATGGTTTTGGCAAGTGATCTGCTTGTAGTTAGTTCACCGATCTGATGTTTCAACTTGATGGTCTTGTCCTTAAATTTTGATTTTGCCACTGCATTTATGTCAGTAAGGGTGACGAGGGGAAATTTAACTTCATTGAGGTCTCTCGCTTCCTTTGCCAGTACATCGGCTGCCTCATTCCCTTCTATACCGACGTGTGCAGGTATCCATTGTAGAATACATTGTTTGTCCATAGCATGGAGTTTGTCCAGGACTCTGTGAATGTTGATTATTTGCTTGGTGTAACCCTTTTGAATCACCTGGAGGGCAGCTTTACAATCGCTGAAGATTATTAATCCTCCAGTTCTCTCAGATTCCTGGAAACAGGAATATATATTTAGGGCTTCTTGGATGGCTAGGAGTTCACATGTGTAGTTGGATGCAATTTTACCAGCACCAAGTTTAAACTGTTTAGCAGTACCGTCTGGGAAAATAAACTTGAAATTAGCATATACAGGTTTTACTTGTATATGAAGGTTTCTAGACTGTACCTCCAACAGTAGTTACATTGATCGTCCATATGTGTGTGGAAACTGAGAAAAAGCAGTACAGACTTTCTAAGGTTACATATTGTGAAACAGTTTTTAAAAGCAGATTGGAATATCTCTCGAGAAAGCCGTTCCAAGGGAATTAGCAGCCCACACACACGCATCTCAGCAAATCACCCCCTTCTGAAAAATATTTGATGCTCGTTAAACGTGTCTTGGCCTCAAATGTCCTCACGTTAGCGTTTTGTGGCAGTTTGGAGAATGGGGTGTTCTCGTATGGTGTTCAAAATTACGAGGTGTTGTCCTCGAATCTTTCCTTTCGGGACTGATCCAAGTCCGGTGCCAATAGCCCGTTATGTTGCAGCAATGCGAAATTAATTATTTCAATATTCTCTTGCGTAACTAGCAGCCAGCATCTATCTTTGGTTTAAAAATAAAGATCACATACTGCTAGTAAACGCGTTTGCGCTGTTCCCTTGGTTTCGACAGTTTCTGTGGGATCACATAGTTCTTCTATGGCACCAACTATCTTCTTGAAATTAACATATACAGGTTTTACTTATATCTGAAAGTCTCTTCACTGTACTTCCAACAGTAGTTACAAGGATCGTTCATCTGTGTGTGGAGTCTGAGGAAAAGCAGTACATACTTTCTAAGGTCCCAAAAAATTGTATAGATTGTGTAATAGTTGCAAAATAATGCACTCGAAACACATTAAGAGAGCGATTTGAACAGGGAACAAATAATGCTTTTGGATTATTTTTACGAATCCTCATCTGGATTCCGGAGTAGAAAAATTATTTTCTCAACACTCTCGCTTAGAAATGTGATAAACTCGTTTTGGTATAAGGGGTGGTAGTAGAGTGCCTATATAATAAGAGTGCCGACAAGGAACCAATTTTGGCCCAATGCGCATGCGCGGCAGCCATTTTTCTACCAGAATCGTCTCAAAGAAGGTTGCTGGGCGAATTAATATATCATTTCAAGGAGAACAAAAAGCATATGATTGTTATAATATGGATTCATTCGGTATAAATGAATCATATAAAGGTTCAATTACACACGTAATTGATGAGATGGATTGCACACACGCTAACTTAGATTGTGGGAAACACCATGTTGTTAAAATAAAAGCTATTTACTTAAAAAGTCTTTAAATTTATACTGACTAAACACTAAAATAATAATAAATAAACATTCTGGAACACGACACGGAACATGAATAAGCTATATTTTCTTTTTAATTTAATATACAAACGTTTTTCCCGAACACACAAAAAGTTCCCATGTTAAGTCTACGAGAGTTAGGAAAAGACCGCCTCGGGCGGTAGAAAAGGTTTCTAAGCCAATCAGAAAGTGTTACCTGTATGTCGCCACTCTTATTATATAGGCACACTAGGTGGTAAGGGACAGGTAAGTATTTTGTCTGCCTGTAACTGACCTGCCTGCTCTAGTTTGATCAAGTGTTCTCATAGTACCGGGTCGTACTGTGATACGTGCTCAACTAGCTGTAGAAAAATTCCTGTTTTCTGATAACATATACTCTCTGAGGCAACGGAATGTTAAATTTTGTTAAGCCTAAAATAATTTTACATCTATAAGAGACTTTTCAAAATATCCCTCTATTTCCTTTTTCCAGTTGCTGCAACAGTCTGGCTAATTAGGTAAACAATCAGAATAATTACGTCGTAATACACGTGACTAGGTGGCCATAATTCTACGCATTTGGTAGTGTCTTCTATTCTCTTACTCTGTAGATGAAGAGTTCTATTTTTCTATATTCTGAAGTTTCATGAAACGCAAGCGTAGAGCCAACTGCCTCATTGGCCGCTATCCAGACACAGGCAGCACCTTAACTACGGGCCCCTGTATCTTCCCGAACTATCGCAAGGCGCCTGGCTGAAGGACATCTGGTATTGCGGCACCCATTACGTGTGCTGACAATGACACCCACCCACCGACGCCTCCGTTTGGAGTGGTGTCGCGTTATTGGACTTCAACGGAATGGAACCAGGTCGTCTTCAGCAACGAATCTAGATTCAATTTGAGCAGTGATTACAATCGTGTTCGTGTGTGGAGGCCCCGTGGTGAACGCCTCAATTCTGCCTTCGCTTTACAGCGACACAACGCTCCCACAGCTGGTGTGTTGGTATGGGGTGCCATTGCTTACGATACACGGTCACCCCTAATATTGATCCATGGCACAATGACAGCCCAGCGGTACATCCATGACATCCTTCAACCACATGTGATACCACTCATGGCAGGGCTCCCAGGAGCCATTTTCAACAAGACAATGCTCGGCCACACACCGCAAGGATGTCACAAGACTGCCTCCGCCATATTACCACCCATCCCTAGCCTGCTCGATCCCCAGATTTGTCACCAATCGAGTATATCTGGGATCATTTTTGACGGCAAGTTGGACACCCTACGAGTTTGGTCGAACTAGATGCGCGTTTACAGCAACTGTGGAACGAGATGTCTCAGGACATCATACGGAACTTGTATGCCTCAATGCCCGCTCGTATAGCTTCGTGCATTCGCGCTAGAGGGGGTCCAACAGAGTACTAAAACTTCCGTTCATTTGTACTTTTTTCTGCAAAAAATGATCCTTTTTCTTTGATTTTCTAATCACATACTTATATCAAAGTAGATGTTACATGTGTAAAATTTCGTTTCATTTTGACGACTTGTTCTTGGTGCGCAAATTTTTATCGCAATGAGTGCAATTTGAAATTTTTTTCGTCAAATTGTATTTTTTAGTAAATTTTAAAGTAATTGAAAATTAATTTGCAATTCCAAAAAGATTTTTAATTTGAAATTCCAAAAATGTTGTAATACAGAATTCCACTTACGTGGTGTTGTTCTCAAATCTTTCCCTGTCGTTAATAGAATGTCCTTTTAGAACCTTAAAATTTTTTTTTCCTTCGGCTGAAATTGTTCCTTTGCAAATTGAAACGGAAAAATAAATTTAGAATCTGTGATTTCTTCATGGTGTTGCCATTCTAAAGAAAACGGTTATAATTAAATTCTATTAAATTAATTTGAAAATGTACTGTATTGAATTTTAAAATAAATGCATCGTATAAAAATTGTAAAATATTAGGACTACCTGTTTGCCAAGTCCCATTATTGTAAGTACCATAGATTCGTCATGAACGTACAACATATACAAACAAACAGACGAACACTTCCTTTTATAATAGTAGAGATTAATTATCTGGGTCTTTATTTTTCCTTTCCGTTCCTCCCGGAAGAGAGACACACCGGCTAGTATCAGGAACAATCTATCAAAACAGTCGAATTCTTAAAATATCGATTTTCACACTCGTTAATAGGTGAATTGAGATTTTGTCTTTATGGTACCCATATTCTAACAGTTTATCGCTTTTCTCCAATTTAACCCGCCAAGCTCTTTCTCGCCAAATCGTGCACCCAAGTCTGGGGAGGGGGGAAGTAACACTGTACTGAAATGCCACCGGTCCGTGTAGTGTTGTTGTTTCTCATGCCTACACTGGCAGACCAGAGGAGTGCCAGGCCCGTCGAAGACGGCAAGAGGCGAGTGCGCCTTCCATGTTATTGAGCCCCATTGGGAGGAAGTCCGACTTTGCTCAACATACATGACACTTCCGTTTTACAGAAAGGTCCCTTTCATACATCCATTCACTCACATATATCGTAATTTAGATCCCAATCAGAGGCCGATGACCCCTTGATCAGGTACCCCCAGACGTATCGATTTGGTATGGGAACATGGAGGACTTTGTGACCACGACCTATTTAACGTGCCCCAGTCACCATTAGTGAACACGACGGTCTTTAGCCAGGTCGAAGCGCCGATCTCGCAATCATCAGAATTGCAGGCTCCGCCGAGGACAGAACCCACAACCCTTCTGATGCGAGCCCGACGCTCTACTGACTGAGCTACCGCGGCTCGGTCCGTGTAGTTATTTAATCGAATTAGATGTAGCTTTCAAGGAGGTAGAAACGAGCATATCTCTGAAGTAAATATTTCTTACAATGTCAAACGCAGAGGTTTTTCAAATGCCTGTAAATTACGTTTGCCTGTTCTGTCACTTTCTATTTCTGTCCCTAGATTGGGGTTATCTAGACTGGAAACTACGTCTTAAAGTGCATTTCAAATCATTACAAATACCTATACGAAGACTGGGAATAGAACCTAAAGTCTGTTGAACAAGGAAACTGTTATTTGTAATTTTTTTAATTAACATCGTACTAGAGCAACACAACGGGTTAATGACGGCGGTCTGGGATCAATCCCCTAAGGTAAAGATCCGAGCATAACACCGCGTAATTTTGAACCACAATAAGATGACGAGGCATTACCTGAGCTGGCATCCCGTTCCCACACCAACCCAACGTGAGGACTATCGGCCACGACAGATTTAAGGTGCACCAGCCGCCTCTACACCATACGCTTACAAACATCCATGCACTGACCCGGATTCGAATAAGGAATCTTCCGATCTAGAGGAAAACACTTTAATCACCAGTCCGGTTGGTGAGCTGATTAACAAAATAAAGTCGTTAACTCTATTGATTCTGATGAATTAATTTATTTTTGCTGAAACATTACCAAAACTTTGTTTGTTTTCCTAAATTTCATTGTTCCTGGTTCGAATCCGGGTCCGGGCATGGATGTTTGTAAAACGTATGGTGTAGAGGCGGCTGGTGCACCTTAAATCTGTCGTGGCCGAAAGTCCTCACGTTGGGTTGGCGTGGAAGTTTGGAGAGTGGGGTGCCAGCTCAGGTGTTGCTTCGTCATCTGACCGTGGTTCAAAATTACGAGGTGTTGTCCTCGAATCTTTCCCTTAAGGGACTGATTCCGGACCGTCGTCAATAGCCCGTTGTGTTGCTCTAGTACGACGTTAACTAAAATTACCATTACCATTACCATTACCTAAATTTCATTGTGCTTCGGCAAATTGTTGCTAACACACATACACACATGGTACAGGAAAGGCTAGAGCAAGTCCAATGGATATTGACTTCTTAGCAAGTTGGTAGATATTTTAATTAACGTCGCACTAGAGCAAAAGGATGTGCTATTGGTTACGGTCCGGGCTGCGATTTTCCAAACCTTCACAGGTACTACAACTGGGGGCGAGGCTAACCGTAACGGCCAATGATCGCGAGCGCTGGATAGGAATCTCCTTCACTACGCTAAAGACAACTGAAATCCTGTCTGATCCTGTTTGCAGTGTAATAAATGAAACGGGTTAAATAATTTTTCTGTTTTCTTTGTTTCTTTTCAGATCCATGGCTATGGGTGGGTAGAGGTGGGAGCCGAAAATTGTATCCTTTTATTATATAAGTTAATAATTATATAAGTTAGTGTTTTATGTATGCTTTTTGTTACATCAGAATGGTCCTAAACCAGGGGTGGATACGACACCATCATCCTAAAGCAAAGGGGACGGCAGAGGAGCGGAAAAGTATCAGCTGGTAGTCAGTTCAGGAGTGGTTCTTAGATTATTTATGTAAAATCTACAGAAGCTTGGAAAAATATAAAAAGGGTATTAAAAATTAGGAAAAGTAATTTAGAATCAAAAGGATTTAAATTGGAATTTTTTTTAAATAATTTGGAGGATCTAAAATTTCTTCGGCCAGTTGGGTTCGAACTCGGAAAGTCATCCTCCGCTGCCGACGCCAATCTGAAGGTAGGCGACTTTAGCCATTAGGCCATCGTTGCTCCACGAAAAGAAGCTCTTTAAAAGAAGACATAATTTTTTATTTCGTTGATTTCAGTCTCATTGGCTGTTACGGTTAGCCCCGCCCCCTGTTGTAGTATCTGTGAGGGTTTGGAAAATAGCGTCTGGGATCAACATTGTGAATTGTTCTCTGATTTTTCTCTTCGTGATTGATCTCGTACCGTCGGCAATAGCTCGTTTTGTTTCTCGAATGCAGTTGTTCCCAAAGTGGTCACTACGGACCCACAGGGGTCCTTAAGACCGCTGGGGGCGGGGTCTGTGGAAAATTAAAATTAATTTTCACGTGCATGGACAACATAGGGGGTCTGCGAAAGGTTTAATATAAAGAAAAGAAACTGTGATCATTTTCATTATTATGAAAATTAAAATAAAAAAACAATAAATTAATTGGAAATGATTTTTACGTCCTCTCTCTGAGTGAAGAAATAATTTGTTTTACTTTCCTAGATATTAAATTTGAATAATTTTTTTTACTGATGACAGTATGATGTGTATGTGACAGTATATGAGGTGACAGTATGCTTCTGATACGAGTGTGAACAACATCGCTAGCTGGTGTTGAGGGATTTGGATCCAAGCCTGGATTGGTATTCCGCTTGTCATTGGTGGAAGTGATGATTGCTGATTGGTCTAACCTGTGGAACATAGGACTCTTGCCTCGATGACTTGGACTGGGAATCAGGAACACGTAAAGATGGGAAAACTGGAATCGTGTTGCGTTCAAGTTGGAGGGATTTCACCAGCACTTAGAAGCTGATCGATATGCCTTCTCCACAATTGTCCACAGATACTGATCGTGTTGTGTAATTGTCCCTCTCGACTGATCACAGTTCCAATTCGCCATTTAGAGTCACCTGGTAATTCCGCTCAGCAACCCTATCCCCCACCATGAAAAATCTATCTCGGAAATCTAGGCATTCTCGAAATCTACATTCAACATTGCATTTGCTGTTTATACGCACAAGATCTATACGCGTCCGGATTTCTCTCTTGAGAAACAGCATTGCAGGGTTCTGAAGAGTTGTAGTATTCGAAGCCTTGCGACATTGCATTAAAAGAGTGCAGAGTTTCTGTGGTATGGTTCCCGGATAATTAGACATGAATAAGTTCGAAGAGATTGTTTACATGTGAAGACATATCGCTTGGCCTGTCCGTTACTCGATGGTTTGAAAGGACACATGTCTTGTGTTTAACTCTGCTCATTTTAAGGTGGGGTCGACAAAAAATTAGCTTAGCATTAGGTTTCAGTTCTAGTTTACATTCATAATTTTTTATTTCTCCTATGATGGATCAAAAAGTTCCTCATAATTACGTAACAGTTGATCTCAACGAATATGAACTGGGGTAGATATTTGAATTGATTTATTACAAGCCAAATTTACATTTATTTCATATAACCATTCCCTACCTAATATGGTATCTAAATCTTATTTAACAATGTACAAATTTAAGTTTCGTTTTTGTGTTTGGTACTCAACTTTCACATTGACAAATCCTAACAGTACTGTAATATCTCCTTTATATGTTTAAAAAATATTTTGGGAGGTTTTATTTTTTTTATTGGATATATTTGTGAAATTTTTTAAGCTCATGGCTGAAACAGGTCCTCCAAGTTCCATTTTAATTGGTTCACCTTCAATTTTGACTGATGGCATAATTGTAGGTTTTTTTTGGTTCTATTTCCTCAACTAATTCTATTCCAAACCTAGGGATCAAATCCAACTTTTGGGGTACTTCGGTCGTGTTTATATCCACTTTCTTTTGTTTTACATAATGGGTAACTCTTGTTTGGTGCCAAAAAACATTCTTTCGCCAAATGCCCGATTTTTGAACAAGCTCTGCATCTACTATTTTTGAATTTACAATTAATGGGACTGTGACCCATAAATATCAAGTGCCCGCTTTATTTTGTTTTTGCACATTTCCGTAATCTTTATTGGTATCTTTCTTAAGTTTAGCTTCGCGAAAAGTCCTATTATACAGGGTGGTCCCGAATTCATGGTACAAACTTTAATGGTAGGTACAGGACATTGTAACAATGATTTATTGTATAGGAATGTATAGTCGCAAGTGACGCGGTGAGGCGAAAACAGGGGAAATAACGGCCGAAAGGAAAAACAAAGATTTTATTGAAAGCGTTGTTGACAAGTGTCATGTTTACAGTAATTGTTCAAAATTGCGTCCACCAGTATCGATACATGCTTGACAGCGTCGGTGGAGCGATTGGCGTACACGTTCAAAGATGCCTGGTATTTCACGCACACCTGCAGCAGCTACAGATAAGCGAGCGACGAGATCCTCATCTGAGTCAACTGGAGTCTCATAAACAAGATGCTTTAGATGTCCCCATAAAAAGTAATCGAGGCTCGATAAATCGGGAGATCGGGGTGGCCAAGGGACTGGTCCACCACGCCCAATCCATCGAGTACCAAACGTGGCATTCAGGTAATTCCGTACATCAATGCTGAAGTGTGCTGGCGCCCCATCGTGCTGAAACCACATGCGGTTACGAATGGCGATCGGAACATCATGCAGCAGTTGTGGTAACACTTCTTTCAGAGAAATAAGATAGCTTCCGCCAGTGAGCCGCGTGGGTAGTAAGTATGGGCCAATCAAAAAGTCGATGTTCAACAGCGGCTAGACATCTACTGCCCTCTACCGGCAATGATACCAACCGATCACTCCATTTCTCTTTCCTTTTATTTCCCCTGTTTACGCCTCACCGCGTCACTTGCGACTATACATTCCTATACAATAAATCATTGTTACAATGTCCTGTACCTACCATTAAAGTTTGTACCATGAATTCGGGACCACCCTGTATTTCTGTTGACCCACATTAAATTACTTGATTTCATGTTTTCCAAATTATCTCATTTGCTCCTATTACCGCTTTCTCCATTACCAAAACAATTGCTAAGGTGCGTTGAAGAACAGCGTCGTCTTCTTCAAATAACCAATCAAGGATTGATTTGTTTCTCAGACCGCTGACATCCCGAAGCATAATATTGAGCATTACATCATTATAGCAACACGGATCTGCTAATGAGCACAGCTCCGCCATAAAAGTTCTGATGCTTTCGCCTTCCGTTTGTTTTCGATTTAGGAATGCATGCATGTTCTGAATGATTAATAACTTTGTGTTTAAAGGCTATTTCGCAATATTTTTAAATTCCTCAAAAGTTTTATCCGATGGAACTTCTGTAGCCAACAAAAAGTAGGTTTTAGAACTTCACACCGAAAAAACTAGAAATAAAAAATTTCCTCCCGTTTTTCATCGGGAACATTTTGCGTATCTAAATATGCCGTAAATCTTTCTAATTGAAAGCTACTACATTGCCATCAAATTTAGCAATATGAATTCCCGATATTTTGAGGTTCTCCTGCATTGGCTTCTAAGGCATAGATTATAGCAGATCATTAAAGTTAAAAACTACCAGTTTTTCTTTCTGCTTCTACTTGGAATTGTTTCTTAAAGTTAATTTCAGGAGAGAATGAAGAACAACTAATTTTACAAATATAATTTAATGAAATGAACTTACATAGGGCTCCAGGACAAGTTAGATAAAATGGATGTGGAAAATCCTAAATATTTTACAGTTCTGCATTTGAAGAGATCACACGAGCGTCTGCTTTAAGTTTCAGTTCGTGTATATCTCCAAGCGCTCTGTGTACGTATGATGTCACGGACAGCCATGCCGAAGACAAAACATCAGATCACTGGCGACGTCAGAGGATCAACACTGAGAAGGCTCCAAAGGTTGCGACAAAAATCAATGCCTCGTTCTTGTTCAATTAACGTAGTCACTAAAGCCTCTATAACACAAAGAAAATTCTAATAGCTCAATTCATCGCAGTTTAATACAACTTGATCGCTTCCAATTCAAGAAAGTTTGGAGAGTGGGATGCCAGCTCAGGTACAGTCTCGTCATCTGACCGTGGTTCAAAATTATGTGGTACGGTCCTCGGATCTTTCTCTTCGAGATTGATCCCGAACCGTCACCAATAGCCCGTTGTGTTGCTCTAGTGTGACGCTAATTAAAATAGCTCTCTGCCCCCCCCCTCTTCCCATTTTAAAAGCAAATTGGGAATACCTTTCGTCAAAACCGTTCTTGGGGTATTAACAGCCCGCCTTTGCAAATCTCAGCAAATCGCCCTTTTCTGAAAAATATTTTATGTACACCAAGCACGCATTCAAAAAATAATTTCGGTTCCTCCATGCCTCTTCCGTTTCCATAAATGACATCATGCAAAATGAGCAGTGTGAGTATGGATTTTCTCGATTTATTTCACACTGTTGACAATTTTGTTCATCCACTCGCCTGGCATCCACAGTCTGGTAGTTAAGGTGTTAAACCTCTAGATCGTAAGGTTCCTGGGTCGAATCCGGGTCAGTGCATGGATGTCTGTAAGCGTATGGTGTAGAGGCTGCTGGTACACCTTAAATTTGTGGTGGCCGAAAGTCCTCACGATGGGTTGATGTGGAAGTTTGGAGAATGGGGTGCCAGCTCAGGTGATGCCTCGTCATCTGACCGCGGTTCAAAATGACCTGCTGTTGTCCTCGGTACTTTCCCTTAGGACAGGGAATATATATATATATATATATATATATTAGGGATGCGTCATCGACAGCAAAATATCGATGTTTTGAAACATCGATGTTGATAAAACATCGTTCCAAAAACATCGATGTTTTTAAAATTCCGTGTATTTAAACTTTTTTCCCCATTTCTTAAAACTGGTTTAGCACCTAGTGATGCTATACATCGACAGCAAAACTTCGATGTTCAAATTTGAAACATCGATGTTGACAATGCATCGCCCCCAAACTTTCGATGTTTTTAAAATTCAGTGCATTTGACCGTTTTACCCCATTTTTTATAACTGGTTTAGCAACTAGTGATGTGACATCGGCTCGAATACATCGATGTTTTTTTTATAAATCATCAATGTTTTGAAAACATCGACATCGATGTCTTATCCCTACTTTTCAGACCCTTCACCTTTGGTCACTTTGGTCTAAAAGTATGTTCAATTTGCTGATTATGAAAATTATGCTACTTGGTTATTTTTAAATTTTTATAACGGTACTTTTTTCATTTGAAAATAAAACATCGACAAGTATAATCATCGATGTTACAAAAACATCGATGTTACAAAAACATCGACATCGATGTCGCATCCCTAATATATATACATATATATATATATATTTATATTAATATAGATATTAATAAATTAATTACTTTCTCTTTTCAACCAAATGCTTTTTTCTTGAAGCCTATGTTACCCGCAGGATTTTGAAGAATTAGTGTACCAAACTTTGCATGGATTGGTCAAACGATGTAGATATGTAGAGAACAGGTAAACGCCAAATCTGCTTTATATTCTAGCATGCTTGGGCAAAACGGTATAGGCAACAATAAACACAAATTTCAGGATATTAATACTACTATATATATTACTATTATTATAAAATGAAGTTTCTGCGTGTGCGTGTTCGCTGTGTACTGACGAATTTATGGCATTTACAATAATGCAATTTGGCACACATGGAGTCCCAAATTGCGATTTTATTTACCAGCCGATTTTTAAAATTTAATCTAGAAAATTTTAAAATTTTAATGCTATGTTTTATTATTATTTGGTTTCCTCTGAATGGCAACAGTTATGAATCGGTATTGAATGAATTCGCATTTACTGCGCTGTGTAGCCGCTCGATTACTGGATATCCTTTTTAAAATTTATTGCCTTTTTAAAATCATATTAACTTTTAGTTAGCGTTAACTATTAATCTTTTATGTTTGTATTTTTTATTGTGCTTTCTTCATTTTTGGAACTGGATAACGGTTGTGCAATACGTTTGTTATTGTTTCTTTTCTAGACTACGATAGTTTGGATTTTGATTTTTGAAGCATATTCACTTTTAGTTTGAATTATTTGGATACATATTTTCAAAGTTTAGCGATATTTAATTTTTATTTTTTGTGCAATTTCTGGTTTGTTACATTTATGCAATCATTAGTTTGTTTCTGTATGGTACTTGGGTTTTCGTATAGTTAATTTTTATCATTTTTGTTTCGATGTCTTATGGAAAAAAAAGCGATATTTAATCCCAATTTTAAATTTAATGTACAACAATTAAAAATCAATTTATTATTATATTTTTGTTTTATTTGGTTTCCTAAAAATGTCCGCAGTATTGAAAGGGTCTTTACTGCACTCACGCCAATCTTGGATTTGGATCATTTATGCAAACCAAGAACATTTCTTCTATGTAGTTCTACGCTCACAGGATCATGATGTGCTCTTCGAATTTGAACGCTTCATTGAGAAGCAAATACATGTTCCATCAATTTATTGTCGCCATGTATTCCGAGATTGAATCGGAGAAGGTGTTGTACATACGACTGAATAAGATCACTCAGAATGAAACAGTATGCACATTTGAGAGATGCATTGATGAACAATGGAAATGTTAAAACTGAAGTACACAGAAATAGCTAAACTTCCAAAACGATATCAAAACCAAAAGTTAAAGGTGTTGCTTTTGTAAATGTTTATGTTGCATAAATTATCAAAATTAAATATTGCTATTCTTTGAAAAAGACACTCAAACACAGAAAGAAACAAAAAAAAGTGCATAAAAAAGTAACAAAATTAGGGCATTTCGCTGTAACGGCCTCTTTAAATTTACGTCCCACAATGTTTTGTTGTACGTCCAAAACAAATCCTATTTTTATGCTTTTGTTTAGTATTAGCTTCTCCCTTTAGGCGACACTGCTACATTTTGCCTCACGAAAATATCAGTGATGTTTGCACAACATTGTCTTCATTTTACTGCGTTGTCGCTTTAGTGTAGTTAGACCAACACCGACTTTATACAAAGCCCACGTCACAACTCAAAATCCTATCGTGAAGCTACTTTTACACGCTACGATACGGACTGTAGGCAGTTCAGACTTATAGGTGTAGACTAATAGATAAGTAACTTTTTCATATTCGTCTTATAATACACTCACTACCAAAAGTTAAGCACGGAGAGGAAATGTTAATTTCCAGAAGCCAATTTGAATTTGAGAGGTTGCAATTTGCTGCACAGGATGAAGGAAGTATTCAAATGTGTTGGGTAACGGCCAATCACGGTTTTGTTCTGAGAGGTATGCTAAAAAGGCAGTCTTGGATTTCAACATTATTTTGTTAATCACACCAATGCTCTAACCCTTCACAATGCTGGCTTCTTATACGACTGTCTCTTTTGCAAATTGGGGTCTGTAAATTAAAAAAATACCGTTATTACAAAATGATGTAATTTTGTTCATGTTTTATGCTATTTTTTTTGTTTGTTTCCGTGTTTGGGTGTCTTTTGGAAAGCATAGCAATATTTAATTTTGATAATTTATGCAACGTATAAATTTACAAAAGCATTCGGAATTTCAATATTCTCTTACGTAACTAGCGACCAGCATGTTTCTTTGTAAATCCGATTGGCCGCGGTTAAGCGGATGGAAGAGCATCATATTAGCAATTGGAGGGCTGTATGAATCCAGGCAAACATCGTCGCGTACAAAGGGGGCTGGTGCGTGTAAAATCTGTCGTGACCTGAAATGTCCTTATGTTGCTGTGAAAGTTTCGAGAGTAGGATGCCAGCTCATGTGTTTCCTCTTAATTTGACCGAAGATCAAAATTACGTGATATTGTCCTCGGATCTTTCCCTCTGAGATTGATCACGGACTGTCCTCAATAGCCTGTTGTCTTTCTCAAGGAAGACGTTAATTAAAATACCTACATTCCTTTGCAATTCCAAAATCAGTTCGATTAGGATTCGTGACCCGATGTCTTCCCCCCCCCCTCCCCCCGAAATACATCCCTGCCAACAATGGGTGCTTTTTAAATATTCTGACACATCAAGAATGAAATACGCACTTAGTTCAAATGTTTTATTACTATCTCAAAAAGAACCTCCTATTGGGACTGAATAATCGGATAATTTATTGCTGAGTATTATCATTTAAATTTGAAAACGCATTACTCTTGTCTTTCGGTCGCCATATTTTATCAGAGTGAAACAGAACAACATTTTGGAACTGTAATGTCTTTCGATAAAGCTGCTATCGATGATGCTTGGCGAGAAATTGTAGTAACGCGCCGTTTAGGGGACATACTCAAGCAATGCGATAAAGATAAATGTTCATGATCCTATGATTAAATTGGGAAATGCTGTTTGTCCATAGATCTAATACTCGACAGAAACATAGAGAAGATTCGCTAACCTTATTTGGTTAGTCCGCTTTGATACAGACAGAAGACAACAGAAAATAAATTGTGGTGCTGCCATCTGTTGCGATTTACTAGAACTAACTCGTACAAACTGAAACTTCCTCTACTGCTAGTAGTTATTTTTTATCAGTATTATTAAAATTTATAATATTCCATGAATATAGGTTATAAACATGTTCATAATGTTTCTGCGGAAACTTTTCTCATACGAACTCAATATTTCCTACATTTTAGCTATTACTTTGCTCGATATGTTTTCACACGCGCTAAGTTTATATTCTTTCTGCTCTTCCACGAAATATTTCTCTTTTAAGTACAATGCATTTGTTTTTATGTGGTAAAAAATGTTTTCAAAAGATATATACTATTCCGAAACAATTAAATATTGTTCATTTTGAAATTTTCAAAGATTCGATTTATTATGTGATGATTTTTTTCTTAGATTCTTGTAGTTCTCTTTCTACCAAACTGCTCGTCATCAGTTATCAGTCCACCAGTGCCTGCGATCACACTGCGATCTAGTCAAAATTGTCCCATCACACATCCAGGACGAGCAGGCAGAAGGCAGAACTCGAACATGAAGTCCGACGACAGCCAGAGTTCCAACAACTTCTACATATCATACCTGGGGGTGGCTGAAGGCTCCTTCGACCCTTCCATGGACTACGGCACTTTCTTTGATAACTTCCCGGAGTTATGCGAGATCTTCCGTTTGTCCAGGACGACCACGCCCCAACTGCCCTTCTGCTTCCCGTCCTACTCCGGTATATTCCCTTCATCGCCGGGTTCCCGGATGCATATTAACAACCTTTACCTGGAATAGAAGACATGGTTAAATTTTAAACCCTCTGATTCGTTGGTTTCAAGCTGTCGATTATGACGTCACTAAGTGGAATGAAAGGGTTTTCGATTTCCGAAAGTTCACACATCCCATACAACTCCCAGCGAAGAAATTCATCGCCTACGCAAGCAAAATCTTGGGATCTACAAATAACACCCTTGAAATCTACCACCCTCGGAACCATCGCCAAAGCCCGATGGTTTCAGCGAAATGCCGAAACAAGACACGATCTTAAAACCCACATTGTAAAACCTCTGCAACATAAATAACGAATCCATACAACAGGTCTCCAGTACTAACGAAAAGCTCCCCTGTTTCCGCCTTCTATTCTGTTCAAGGACCCAAGTGTTTTTTAAAGTTCGGAAATGGATTATTTTTAAATTATGCGTGTAGAATCGATACTGGAATTAAAACTGAACACAAAACATTTACGATCAAATTACGAGAACATGGCACAAGCCGTTGAACTGTCGCTTGGTAATCTTCTAAAAACTATAGCTTTCTTTCTTATTAGTATTCTATTTTCGGTCGAAGCAGTTTCAACGTATTTTCGCAAACATCGCAAGTTTATTTTATTTTATTTTATTTCCAATGGCAAGGCTGGGTACAGATTGCAAAGACAAATACAATACAGAAATACAATACAGTACAGAATTGACCGAAGTCATTGCAGCCTTATACAAGGCCAGAAGTGATGGTCACTTGTGAAGGGGCACCCAGTGGGTGGACCATCATTGTCCCTACAAAGGACAGCACAATTTATATCCACGCCCTGACCCGGTTTCGAACCAGGAACCTTCCGATCCAGAGGCCAACACCTTGACCACTAGACCGGTTGGTCAGCACATTGCAAGTAAATAATAATACTTTTCACACATGCAAAGAGCGCACAATGGGTGAGTGACATCATAGATAGCGGAGAGAGAAACCAACGAATCAGCGGGCTTGAAATTTCCACATGTCTTCTATTCAAGGTAAAGGTTGGTAATATGTTTCCCGGATATCGTCGGACGTCAGCAAATCGCTGTCGTCGTAAGGCGGAACCTCCAGCGCGAATAAGGATTCCACTGATGGATGTGGGCGGAGACCTCAAAGACGCTTGCCACGTCCCGCCTCCAAAGGAACCCGGACCAAGGTGAAGAGGCAGAACCAAAGCGTGTGGAAGGAGAAACCGCTATCGTCAAAGATCAAGTCACCGAGCAAGGCGAAGAGCTTCCCCACGATCTTCCGACTCACGTCGGATCGGGTAAACCTGGGGGAGTTCGACATGACGAAAAAGGTGAACGAGAGCTACCTGACCTCGACCAAAAGGGACAAGCTTGACTCGAGTTCCTGATCCTCCATGGTGGGGTCTTTGAGATCGAGTCCCGCAACCGACCAGGACGCTATTTTCCAAACCCTCAGAGATACTACAGCAGGGGGCGGGGCTAACCGTAGAGGCCAATGAGACTGAAACAACCAAATATAAAATGATGTCTTCTTTTAAAGAGCTGCTCTTTGTGCACCTACCTTCAGTTTGGCATCGGCAGCGGAAGATGAATTACCGAGTTCGAACCCAGCTGGGGGAAAAATTTTTAGATCCTCCAAATTATTAAAAAAAAATTCCAATTTAAATCCTTTTGATTCTAAATTACTTTTTCTAATTTTTAATACCCTTTTTATATTTTTCCAAGCTTCCGTTGATTTTACATAAATAATCTAAGAACCACTCCTGAACTCACTACCAGCTGATATTTTCCCGCCCCTCTGCCTTCCCCTTTGCTTTAGGATGATGGTGTCGTATCCACCCCTGGTTTAGGACCATTCTGATGTAACAAAAAGCATACATAAAACACTAACTTATATAATTATTAACTTATATAATAAAAGGATACAATTTTCGGCTCCCACCTCTACCCACCCATAGCCATAGATCTGAAAAGAAAAGAAGAAAACAGAAAAATTATTTAACATGTTTCATTTATTACACTGCAAACAGGATCAGACAGGATTTCAGTTGTCTTTAGCGTAGTGAAGGAGATTCCTATACAGCGCTCGCGATCATTGGCCGTTACGGTTAGCCCCGCCCCCATTTGTAGTATCTGTGAGGGTTTGGAAAATCGCGACCAGGACTTCACGGAGCAGGCCAGAAACAATCTCCATATGGAAACGACTCCGACCAACTTGGTTCATTCATACGAATCGGATTCTGGTTTCTGATTTTTAGTATGAATAACATTCGATTTGTAAAAAATATTTGAATTGATCTTTGTAATTCTCATTGGTCCATCACGCATACACCATATCCATAAAACCACTCGTCTTTAGAAGGAGTCCTAAGGGTGGAGAGTGGGGTGCTCAGGGGGTTGTTGTCTCGTCATATGACGGTGGTTCAAAATTACGTGTTATTGTCATCGAATCTTTCCCTTAGGGGACTGATCCCGGACTGTCGTCAATAGCCTGTTGTATTGCTCTAGTTTTAACGTTAATTACCAAAATCACCTTTAGAAGAGATCAAAGAGAATTAAAAATTTCTGGAAAAGTCATAGGATTTGAAATAATTTTTTATGACGAAATAAAGTAGTCTTATGTGAATCATTCTGGCTTCTGATTTTTAGTATGAATATCATTCTATTTGTAGAAGGTGGTTTAATTGTTCTTTAAAATTCGTCTTTGTCTAGCATGCTAGACCATGTCCATAAAACCACAAGAATGGAGCGTTTGTTTGTACAGTGAATAGTATCGACCCATTCCACGTTTTATATTCGTTTTGAACTCTTCTAATGTCAAATCCGCCTCTTGTGTATTTGGTGTCTGTCTTTATGTATGTAGGGGAAAGTAGTACACAGTGAGACAAATTTGAAAAAAAAAAACATTAATTAAGAGCTAAATACAATCGACTGAAAATTTTTTGTTATTTTGTTAAAATCTGTTTTATTGGCCATATCTTTCACATAAAATTTATTAATACATATAGACAGAAACCAGAAATAATTAATGTTAAAATAATATCAGCATTCGTCTCACTGTGTACCACACCTCGTACACAGTGAGACATTGCTAATTTATTAAAAAATATATTATCACAGTACTAAACACAAACAATGGTTCATTATACACAAGTTTTCATGAAACAATCAATTGTCAATCTTGAAAAAGTCACTAAACATTTATTTGGTGAAGCCGCACTTCAAAACGGACATATCCTGACAATCTTTTTGTTGTCATGGGCATTAGCTGAGGTAGAACCATGACAATATCCAATTTATTTACAGAGGCCACATCTGGAATGTTTGGCTTCACAAAGGCATTATATTTCTCACTTTTGCTATTACTTCTCGATGTAGAAAACCCCTCAACCATTCTATACTTGCAGACTTTGAAGCCTCACAGGACTCTGGACATTTTATGTTATTCTTTTTTGCCATTTCATAGGCAAGTTTTCGAACAGGAATGGTTTAAACTCCATACCACATTCTACTGCATGTTTCATTGTATTCTACGAGATCATGTTCTTGTTCCTCTGTAAATATCTGACATACACTGTAATGTGGCTGCATTCGTATATCAACATCTGGATTTTCTTTCTTTTTCTTGACATATCTATACAACGTTTGAAAGGGGACATTTTCCTTTTTAGCTGCTTTTCGAATGAAGTACTTTTCCTGTGGGACTAATTTCACAACTGCAGCCATCTGTTCTGCTCCAGTTGTTCCAATTTTCCTTGGCACATTTTTAGGCCGTACCATCATAACTCTGAAAAAAACATGTTTAGTACCAGAAAATATTTAAATAACATTGATAGCCTCGGCTCTGTGTATCTGTACAGTAATATTACAAGTTAAAATGTTTTATCACAAGTTACAATTTTAAAGATGTAAAATTCATTGTATTGTGTAATAGCAAAATCTTAGTAATTCAAAATTGAGTTGATAAAAATGGAGAAAATTCGAAATGCTAAATACATTACATTACAGTAACAAATACATACAGTAACATTTAATACACTTTACTATTATGGAATAAATATAGTTATCATGGTACACAGTGAGACATTGTTTCACTCTGTACCAGTGTTCCATGTCTCACTGTGTACCATTTCACTTTGTTAAAAAAAATGTCTAAATATCCCTTCCATTGTTTTTCTTTAGTTAAATCCTTGCTATTAAGTGGAGAAATAGTGCAGCATATATATAATATTCAATCCCAAATAATAGATACAATTAAACTGAAGATATATGATATATAACAGAGATAAATAACTTACTTTTAGGTTCAAAAAATCACTTTCGTTTCATAGCTTCCAGCAGAACGAACATCCATGCTTGAGATGTGGGCGGCAATTACTCCAAACAAAGCGTCACTGAACAGCCTGACATCTAGCGGCACAAACATAAACTTCATTATAAAAGCCTTTCTGTTTCACTACTCTCCCCTACCCTATACACGTCCACAAGGTTTAATTTATTTTCATAAAAATTTTGCATATTGCGAGTACTTATCTTCTGTTGTGAAACATGAGTAACGAATCAAAAACGGGCGCTTGTTGTTTCATCTTACCTGAAATCTTCAGAAAGATTTAAGTGTTTGAATTGTATGATTGATTTAATAACTATCAGCTTCGTGCTGAATTTAGGGGATGTCCCCTTACACTTACCTATTTGTTTCGGTTGTAAATATGTAATTATAGTAATCATTAAAATATATTAGGATATTAAACCTACTCCTGCTGAAATTATTTATTGCCCATACATTTTAAAATCACTGAACCACCTCGATGAAGAATAATTCAAAATCTTCATTCAGTGACCTAACTTGGTTGCGTAAGTCTGTCTGTCTTTCTATTCTATGTTCAATTTTGTGTTTGTATATTTGCACAGGCATCACATGAATTTTATTCCAGATATTTATATTCAATGTGCTTTATTTTATACATTATATGTTAGTTTCGTGAATGCAATCATAAAATATTTCTTTATTATTATATTTAGATAAATTTCATGGCTATAAAACCTGAGTAAGTATACTTAAATCGACTCTAATTTGGTAGTTTTGAAAAAACTGGAATGTCTATTATTACGATTACTTGGTATGCTTCACCAGTACTGCTGAAAAAGCAATTATTTGTCCGGAAATGATTATTTTTAATGGAATTTCAGCTCTGATACTTCATTTATTTCAAGTCTTACTTTTGTTTGTGCAATGTAAACGATTTCCAAATATTTGGGACAGACGATATTTTTCAACGAACGGGAAGGAAACGGAAACTCGTGTTGGTTGATCGCGTGCTGTGATGTTTTCTATTCCTTCCGCTCAGAATTAATTTTGCATTTCTAAATTTTGTGCATTTTTTAGTTTTAAGAGGCAATTGGGCAAGATCAAGAGATAAAGAAAGAATCATGAACTAAGATCATTAAAACAACTTTTTTTCCGGCGACTTTTATTTTATTTTGTTTTTTTCTTTTGAATTTTTTTAAATATATTTTTTTTAATTTTATTTCCTGTTAATCACACGCACCACAACTACAAAGTATTCGACTTATAAAGTGGAAGATAAGTAAGAATAAAGCAAATTTTAAGCGTAATTATGACGTTATTGAAAGAATAATAAAGTTTAAAAAATATTAACTAGAACCTTTCAAACATTAAACAATTCTTTGTCAGTCATAATGATAGCAGCAAATTACGAAATTCCACAAAGTCGCATGCAGAATGCAAGAGTACCACAAGTAAAAAAATATTGTTTTGTGTACAAGAGTTCGAGAGCACTCGCCACAAGTCATCATTTTTTAATTGAGTTGTACATGAAAATTACTTAATAAAGGGAATTCCAATTCCAAATCTCCCACAAAATCGTCTTTGGTAGTAGAAACCTTAGTGTCACCTTTCGTCATTGTGCATCTTTTTCAAGCAGCAAGGGTGCGATGTACGTGAAATGTATTACATGAATTGATATGCATGTGTAGGATTTATGTCCAAAGTAAGTAGTATAAATTATAAAGATTGCTAAAGGTGTTAAAATAGTATTTTATACAACGAAAGACATAGGTCCTTATATTTTTTGATAATCGCTTCAATCTAGAGATAAACCAATTCTAACCGATTTGGGTAGGGTATTTTGCAAGTAAATAGTTAAACGTTCGTACTTATCGTAAAAATTAAGGTTACACCAAAAAATTAGATATTTGTTTAAAATTAAAATTTTATTACATTTTGCAAGGGCATAAAACTTCAAAATCTGATCCATTTTTCTTTGAAAACATGTAAGGTGTGGGTTGGGGGGGGGAGATGAAGGATAATATATTTTACACTTAGATACAATAATACACACTGACTTAATTTGAAGTTTGAAGATGAGGTACAAACGTGTATTTTTATTATCAATAAACTTAGTCTCACACATTTCTAATCATGTTTATCTCAAACATGTTACTTTAATGAGGTTTTAAGTTATCGAAATGTTATTGAGAATTTATCGCGAGATTTGGATGCTTTGAACGGCCCAGGCTCAAATAATTTATGTGAATACTAAATTGTAACAGATTATCATATTTAGTTGCATGACTACATTTGAAATGAATTTTGAAATTTAAAAACTGCAGTGAAATTGTTATGTGTTAAGAAAAAAATTAGATATTTATTTATTTTATTTTGAGTTATCCTTGTAAATTTAAAATTTCATCACTTTAAACTCTTAGTTTTATCTCTCAATCTTCTACATTTATGAAACATAAATACAGAAAGGATACAAGGTGTTTAGAAATCTGAAATTTAGGAAAAATGGATAAATGAATAATTATATAAAGGTATATAAAAGAGCTAATTTTCCTCCCTTTGGAAAAGTTTAAATTTTTTTTTGCATTTTCAGGTATGTCGAAATCACGTAGTCAAAATATATATATATATACACCTCTCTAAATGTTGAATTGGGCAAAATAATATTTTAGACAACTTTAAACATACTGTGCCAAATTGGAACCGCTGTGTTTGTATTAGAAGTTTAACGAAACACGCGAAACTCCGTTTGAATTTCAAACAAGTTATCCGAAAATTTTCGTCAGATTTTTCAGACATCAAACACTAAATATGACTGTCAGTAAAATTTCCCTTATGAATACAGAGAAAGTATTTCATGTAATTGTATGATTGTTTTAGTTTTTAGCACCAATGGCGGATCACACTCGAGGTCACTAACCGAAGAACACAAATTTATAATTTTCAAAGAATAAGTGCAATAGTTTTTAAAACATTAATTCAAATAACAAATTTTTTTTTTTAATCTGTGATTATTTTGACTTTTTGAGATAATAACAATAATTTTGCTTAGAGCATTTAAATAGCACAAGGTATTGGCTTGATTGGTTTTTACTTCTGCTTAACATATTTATCTGAAACTTTTTTTGACTTCATTATATAACTAGGATAATGAATCGCAATCCATCAGTATAATACGTTACTTCTATTTTACGTACTTATATGTAAGTTTTTCTTGCATTCATTACTTAACTAGGACATTATATAACTAGGATAATGAATCGCAATCCATCAGTATAATACGTTACTTCTATTTTACGTACTTATATGTAAGTTTTTCTTGCATTCATTACTTAACTAGGACATTATATAACTAGGATAATGAATCGCAATCCATCAGTATAATACGTTACTTCTATTTTACGTACTTATATGTAAGTTTTTCTTGCATTCATTACTTAACTAGGACATTATATAACTAGGATAATGAATCGCAATCCATCAGTATAATACGTTACTTCTATTTTACGTACTTTTTTTGTAAGTTTTTCTTGCATTCATTACTTAACTAGGACATTATATAACTAGGATAATGAATCGCAATCCATCAGTATAATACGTTACTTCTATTTTACGTACTTATATGTAAGTTTTTCTTGCATTCATTACTTAACTAGGACATTATATAACTAGGATAATGAATCGCAATCCATCAGTATAATACGTTACTTCTATTTTACGTACTTATATGTAAGTTTTTCTTGCATTCATTACTTAACTAGGACATTATATAACTAGGATGATGAATCGCAATCCATCAGTATAATACGTTACTTCTATTTTACGTACTTATATGTAAGTTTTTCTTGCATTCATTACTTAACTAGGACATTATATAACTAGGATAATGAATCGCAATCCATCAGTATAATACGTTACTTCTATTTTACGTACTTATATGTAAGTTTTTCTTGCATTCATTACTTAACTAGGACGATGTATTGAAATCCGTTGGAATGCTTGGTTTGTTTCTACTTAACATATTTATATGAAAGTTTCTCTTTGTACACTTAAAAAATATTTTGCTTTTAATCTTTAGCTCAATAAGTCACATTTATTAAATAATCATGATAATTTAATTTATATATTTGAAATAAAAAATGTAGAAATTTATGTAACGGGGTCAACAAATCTGAGAGTAATTTTTAGCAAGGAGTCTTGAAATTATTTGCACACCTAGGACCTCCTGATTATTTGATCCGCCATTGTTAAAAACTGTGATAGACATGTGCTCTTGGATTTTTTAATTTTGTGGAGTATTTTATTATTTTTTAAAGATTATTTAACGTTTCAGTACCTTAAAATTTTACCACTTTTGAGTATCGTAGGCGTACATCTTAAATGTTGCTTCAGTATTTAAATCTAATCAAAACTCAACCACTACCACAGATTAAATTATATTTCCTTACCAAATATACACGTAATTGTATTTAAATAAGTATCACAGAATGAAAAAATGAAAAATAACACTACACATCACTAAAGAAATCTCTTCACATAAATACGTCTGATTTTGGACTTAAAAAATAATGATAAATATTTCAGATGTAATACCAGAGAAAAATTTCACTCGATAAAAACAAAATAATTGTTTCTTTGTTGAGAAAACTTCCAGAAACACTGAAATTCTAAATTAGCACAACGTACGAAAAATGTCGTACAATTTTGTTTTACCAGTATGCGAATAAATTAGTTGTATTTAGTAAGTGAAGAGGTTCAGCTTCGATATAGGATTTCTGTGGCAACGTTATGGCGTGATTTTTTAAAGAGTCGTGGTAGGCCAAAGCAACTCCGCTTTATTAGGATTATGGCAACCTTGCGATTATTCATATCTTTAAATTAATTTTTGTAAATCTTAACCTTTCTTTTTAATTTTACTATGCTTAGATAATTCTAGTTTGCTGTTATTAATGTGATCTTTTTCAGCATTCATATTATATAGCATGGTTCCATCAGATTTAAAACTAATAAATTACCTAACTTAGACACGATTTTAAAGCAATATCTTAAAAAAAATAATATTGATCGTTAAAGTACAAGTCGTAATCACAATTATCAATTGTGTGGATTGTTTTTTATTTTAAAAATTATTTTTGTCATTTTTAAACTATTTTAAGCTAAACCTAAAATGGTGTTTATTCTAAAAACATATTTATTGGCGACATTAGAAGCACGTCAAAAAAACGAGGTAGAAGCATTGCCACTAAAGTCTTTATATCAAAACCAAAAGAGAAAAAAATGAAGAAAAAAACAATCAAAAAATGCACGAATGCGAAAAGTTAAAGTTTGCAGACATAATTTTGTTTTAAATAAGGTCCAAGTTAAATAAGGTCAACACATTATACCAATCACTTTCACAGGTCAAAAGTTATAATAAGTTTCCAGACTCAAAACATACTGGTTACAATGTTAAAAGTTGAGGAATCATTTGCATAGACAATCATGAGCAAATACGAGGTATTTTTAGATTAATACCTATACCATATGATTATGTTATTAGACCATCAACAAATTCCAATCTTGGAAAAAGTGCAGAAGTGCAAGATGGCAGTACAAACTATATCTTAGCTCATCTAAACACAAATATTCAATTGAAAAAAAATCATGTCCTTGTTGTTATACTAGATTTTCCTTCAACAAGTTTTAAGTTTGAAAACTAACTTCACCAAACTCTTGCTAGAAACAGGCTGTTAATTGTAGTACAACGTGTTCCAAAACCAATATCGGTTTGTCCAAAAACATTTTGAGTAAATCGCATAGCACTGGTAATGCACTTTCTGTGAGCAGTTAGGTGATTGTCTTTCACTAGATTCCAGCACGCATCTTTGAGCAAGTCGTTTCTGCCCGCAAGATTCAAGTGTACATCTCTGAGTAAGTTGTTCATTCTGACAAGGATCCCGAAGCAAGATTCAAACAAGGATCCCGAAGCAAGATTCAAACACGCATCTATACGAAGAGGTATTTTTTGCCATCTATCAGTAAGAATTATAAAATTCAAGCACATTCCTGAGCAAGTTTTCCCACCTTCGAGTTATAGACACGTATAAAGAATCGAAATGAAATTCAAGCATCCCCGTAAAGAGAAGTTTTTGCCTGCAATCTTAAGTTAAGTAACTTGTTACCAACTTTCAATCGTAAGTTCCTGAGAATTTATTTTGCCATCAACTTTGAAGGGTACCCTGTATAAAAATTCGAGTACGAATTTCTGTGAACAAGTATGTTTTGCCATTAAACGGTAAATCAGAAACTTGTAAGGATTCAAGCACAAGTTTCTAAGCAAGTTCATTCATTTTATAACACGATTTAAGCACCCAATTGTATGAAGAGATGGTTTTGCAAATAAGTAATAAAAAAGAAGCTATCAAGGCGTATTTGTGGATTGTAACTTGAACGAAAATCAGTAAACAAGAAACTTTTTTTAAACCAGGTTTTAAACAACTTACACATATTAATTTTCTATTTACAGTACATATTATTTGCCATATTATTTTGCAGTTCTTATCATTCTCCACATATTTTTGAATAAATCTTCCTGAAAATATAACAACGCTTTTTCTTCAAGCATCAAGAAGTGTAACTGTTTTCCATCACAAATTCATCTATGGTATTATAATTGTGACCACGAATGAATACATTAAGAGATAGCTTTGTCAACAATCAACAAACTAGAAGCCATCGAAGTTCAATCCCGAGTCTTTGGGGATTCATACTTATGTCAAAAGGTAGTGAGGATGGGACTTACCACTAAGATTCAAGCAAACATCTTCCTTAAAGCAAAGTCTTCCAACACTGGTAACAATAGCTGTTAACGGCCACAAATCCATTAACAACATCATATTGAAGACCACGAATGAATATGTGAGAAGAGATAATCTTACCAACAGACAATAAACTAAAAGCTATCAACCTTGCCTCTTCATATATTGGTACTTGTGTCCCAAACTTGTGAGCAAGGAACTTTCATTCAATATTCTAACAAAAATCCTCCTGTCGTCTCTTCCAGCACTGGAAACAATAGTGGTTATCGATCCCAAATCCATCTATGGTATCATAGTAGTGATCACGAATGAATGTATGAAGAGATAGTCTTGCCAACAAACAATAAACATCTATGTGGATTGGTAGGGGAAGGTTGGCACAGTGTTACACTTTCTTTATTTTTAGCTGTGGCATCAAGATATGCATCTATATGAAGCAAACGAAACCCTTAAAATGATCTCAGATCTCTTAAATATCATTAAAATTTAAAAAGGAAACATTTATTTCCCGTATTTAATGTTTATGGAAGCTATGTACATTAGGGTGGAGCAAAAAACACGAATTTCGGAAATTGAAAACGCTTATGGTGGGAATAGTTGGGGACTACCATGCTTATTAATAATACAAAATATGAGCTAAATCAATTAATATCTTCAGGTGCCAAAATCACTTCGAAATTTCGAAAATTTGCCAATTTCTTCACAAAAACAATAATAGCGCATTTAAAAAATTTAATGCATCTTATTTAAAGCCATGGGTGGGTGAAATGAACTTCCCTGCTTGTAAAAAAAAGTGTTACACCTAACATTATCCCGGAAATTTAAAATTTTCCCCTTTTTTTAGAGCGCTATATCCCGCACGTCTCCACTCCTCTCCATACTCATCATTGCACGGACGCTTCCCTTTCTTCGCTTATTTATAAGGGGTAAATAACTCGTATTTCACCACATGGAGTGGAGGTATTTGGGTTCCTTTAAATACCCGCCCACTTTTTTTGTAAATATCTAGTAGGTGTATGCTCCTGCAAATGCCCTACCGAGCTTGTCTATCGAGGTAAACTAAGTCCTTTGTTCAAATTGATTCGCTTCGTTTCTTGGTGAGTATTTTACTGTTTGTTCTTACTTACTTTAGATATTTTTTGTATAGAATTTTAATCTTTAAGTTCAGTTTTGTTTGGGTTTGGTTTGTTTGCTAAGGATACACGGTTCTGTGAATTAGTTGAAATGCCTAGGACACGAACAGTAGACGTATGTCCCGTGTTTGGAATGGCTGAAATAATGAAGCCTAACATGCTTCCAACATATGCAGGTATTATGAAGTATTATCTTTACATACAGAAAGATTATAAAAGAGATGCTAGTATGTGGCTGATGTATGTTCAATTTTAATTAAAGAGCTTAAAGGATTATGGGGGAACAGTTCGATTCGAACTGTAACAAGAAATAATATATATGCTGAAAAAATACCATAAAGCATATCGAAATATTAAGAAATACTGGCAAACTATATTTCTCGAAAAAGGTTGTGTCCTTCAGGGAATCAGCAGAAAAAAATCTATTTGATATTAGCATATGTAAATGTAAGAACTTTCTCAGTTGTATTTTCAAAATGAAAGTACTTATTACTGAAAGAGCTTTTTTAACAGATCAAAAGACATTTCGAAAAATGGTCATTGGAAATGTTGACATTAAAACCAGCAGAATGATTGAAGAAAAGATTGAAACGCAAAGAAAGAGAAGCAGAGAGCCAAAACGTTCAGCTCAAAGATTGTAAAGGAAATCAATCCAAAATACTCTCGCCCTCTATTACGGGAGCTGCTTTGAGTTTTAATTTGCTTAAGAATTCTAATGACACTATAAACACAATCATTGATAATAATTCTTCTTCAACTTCACAAACGAGAACTAAACTTCCAAATGTAGCCCAGGCTTGTGACAGAACTGGTGTTTTCGATAGATCGGCAGCAATTCTAATAAATGCTGCTTTGAGGGATATGGGGAAAATTTCAAAAGATGATTCTTCAAACATAGTTGATCGTAGTAAAATTAGAAGAGAAATGACAAAGATCCGCAGCTACCTGAAAAGGAAAAATGAGGAAACTACCTCTTTATCAGAATAAGGAATGTACTTTGATGAGCGAAAGGATTAAACTTTAGTAATGGTTAGAGAAAGAGAAAGGATTTCTAGAAAGACGGTAACAGAAGAACATATCGTTCTAATACTAGAACCAGGATCAAAATATATGGGAAGTGTCACTCCTACGACTGGCTCTTCTCAAAATATTAAAACAAGTATTTTAATATTTTTGGAGAAAAATATCGATTTTTCTAAGATGCAAGTGGTTGGTTGTGATGGTACAATTGTCTCAAAATATTAAAACAAGTATTTTAATATTTTTGGAGAAAAATATCGATTTTTCTAAGATACAAGTGGTTGGTTATGATGGTACAGTGGTAAATGCATGTTTAATAAATGGAGTCATTCTACATACCGAGCTCTTTTTAGGTTTTCCTGTGCATTGGTTTAATTGTTTATTACATACAAATGAGCAACCCAGCTACATTTACGTCATTTCTTGCAACATTTAGAAGGAAAACCCACTGGACCAAAAGGATACCACCAGCGGAGAAATTGGAAAAATGTTAGAATCTTGTGAAAAATTGCCTTTAACAAACTTTGAAAAGATAGAAGTAACTTTGCAAGATATTGTTTTAGAGGATCTTAGCACTGATCAACGATACCTTTACGAAATGTGAACAGGGATATCAAATAAATATACTCCATTAAGCTTGTCACAGAAAGATCCAGGAAAATTGAATCCTTCCAGATGGTTGGCGACGACAAATAGAATTTTAAGGTTATATGTTTCAACAGAAGATCCAACTCATAACTTGACAATATTAACAGAGTATGCTGTGAAGGTACACTCATATGTGTGGTTTAAAATTAATAGTCAGTCATCATGTTGGTACGGGAGTCAGCACTTCTACCATATTTTAAATAAATTTTTGCCTGAGGATTTAAAAGTTGTAGTAGATATATAACTTTGCAAAGAAATGCTTATTATGCCCATCCAGAAAATATTATATTCCAATGTTAACTGATTATCAAAAACACTTCAGAGAATAGAGTCTTAGAAAAATTTAAAATTAAGACAAAAAAAAGTTGAAAAGAATATTTGAGAGTTTAAAATTTTCAAGTTAAACTTCGAAGCAGACGATGACATAAATCTAATTGAATGGCAATCAGATTCCATTACAGATCCACCACTTACAGTGTCTCTTTCTGATGATCAACTCAAGTCTATGATTCTAGACGTTCCAACCAATAGTAACATGTTTAACTTTCTGTGCCATTCGCAAGTAGTAGAAAGTTGCGTTAAATGTGGTACAGAGGCACGAGATGGATTTATTCGGTCAAAAATTGCTTCTAGACTTGCTTTACCCAGATTTGAAACCAAAAGTCAATATCAATCACTTTTAAGCTAAGCCACTTGCCAGTAACTTCAACTTAATTTTTTAGCGAAAGCTAGCAACTTAAATTGAAAATTTTAGGGGGGGGGGTTGAAACTCGATATGCAGCCACCTCCTCGTGCTGAGTTCTGGGTTGTTTTCATAATGCAAAAAACAGCGAAGAGCTGCAAGGGAAGCTCAAGTGTAAGCGCGTGGTCGCAATGATGAGTCTATTGAGAGGAGTGGAGACGCGCCTTGATGGCGCTCTAAACAAAGGGGACATTTTTTATTTTCATGGATAATGTTGGATGTAAAACTTTTTTTTACACGCAGGTAAGTTTATTTCACCCACCCATGGCTTTAAATAAGATGTGATAAATTTTTTTAATGCGTTATTATTATTTTTGTGAAAAAAATGGCAAAATTTTGAAATTATAAAGTGATTTTGGTACCTGAAGATATTAATTGATTTAGCTCATATTTTGTCTTATTAATAAGCATGGTAGTCCCCAACTTTTCCCACCATAGGCGTTTTCAATTTCCGAAATTTGTGTTTTTTGCTCCACCCTAATGTACATTGTAACACAGTGCCCCCACTGTCGGAGTACAGTATTACACACTGTGGGATACATTGTTACGTTATTGTAGCAACTGTAAATATAAAGAATGGGCTTTTATTAAAATTTATTTGAATTGAAATGTCCAGATATCTAATGATTTCTTAAGCAGCCTTAAAATCAAAGGCCACTTTTTATTAGTTTACGCATAATTGAACAGCTTTTAATGTGAGGAAAACATTTGTAATGATTGTAGCCAACACTTACAAAGTAGATGATAAAATAGGATTACAGAAATTGTAAACTTATTTTAGATTTTGATAGGAGGTTAAATCCACAGGGATAATCAGCATGTCTGCTTTTCTCACTGTCCCTCCTGAAGGAATTGGAAGAGGAAGTTTGGCAATGATTTTTTATTTTTCAAATGAATGAACTTCTTTTGTTCGTGAAAATGTATCAGATGGAAAAATTCTCCTGACGTACAACACTTCAAAATCAACGTTGTTCTGATTCACAAGTTCCCCAATAGAGTGAATTTTATGTTCTTTAAAGTGTCATTTTTCAACTATAATGTAATCACCATTGTTAATATTGTTATCATCTGCAGTAATGTCTGAAAACGACTTGTTATCACTATCAGCATAAGATGGGGAATCTTAATATTCTGTTGATGATTTCTCGGTAGGATAATGACTCAGGTTCACTTTGGCTCTCTTCTTGGGAATTTCGTTCTTTTTAGGGTTTAGTGTTTTTTTCTCCCCCTAATCATATTTTCATCTGGCGCATCAGTGAAAATCCAACATTTTACCCATCATTTTTTTTGTGCAGTTTTACGGGGTGGGGCTTAAGAGAAAGACTTTTCTTCTTAAGGAGACATAATTTTGTTAGATTGTGATTATTTCGAAAGATTTAACAAAAGAAAACTGCTAATCATGTAAAAAAGAAAGATTGTAAATATCACACATAAAAAGATATACAAAATTATATGGAGGAAAAGCTTTCAGAAAAATTAACCAATTTATTTATGTTACCATTCAGGTTTATAATTAAAAATCTTAAAGTGAAAAATGCAGAGCTAGAAGAGTATAAAAATCTACACTGTGAAACATGCTTGTTTGTAATGTGCTAATTGGACAAATTAGGTTTGTATGACTGAGCGCCATTTCATTCTGTAACACTCTACACCATCTGACAGAGCTCGTAACGAAATTTTTAATGACTACGTAATGTGAATTTAGATAATTTTGTAGCGTCACCGTAGGGGGTCCCTCTGACCATAACTTTCATGGTGGTCCATGAATTTATGACCGGATGGGGGTATCCCCTTCTCTTTGGGCGATAGCAGCTTCGGAAGAACGTGTGGGGTCTTCTCTCGAGGAAAAGGAGAATGGTGAAAAACCGAAACGTGAGCAGACGCAGGACGACTCTGCTCCGATTGAATCCGCGGGACTGAAACCCTAATTTGTACAATATCTATTAGCCTCGAAATAGTTTTATCTTATATGTATTCTTCTAAAATTAATTAAATGTGCTGTAATTCTAAATGTCATTTTAATTATCTTCAAGCCACTCGCCACGCAAACTATACCCACGACGTTACAATTTCCTCACAACAGAACGTAAACCACAATTAGCTTTACTACTAAAATATTATTCTTCATAAAATAAGAACCACTCACGAATAAAGACAATTTAATCACACACACAATTTTGTTTTTAACATGCAAAAATATATATTTGCTCACAGAAATGTAAATAATGATGCAAATTCTTCCAAAACACACGGAATTCTGGAAAACAAGATGGCTGACGTGATTGTAAGAACTCGTTCAAGCACAGCCGCACTCTCTGACCAACATGCCATCCATATTAGTGAACACGATCTCTTTCGAATTGTTCTTTTGGTACAGCATGGCCATCGGATCCAGCTTTGTGGGGATGCAGCTGGGTTTTGGATAAACTTTTAAGGCATTAGCAGTCAGGTGGCTATAGATGCTCTGCACGACGGCGTGCCAGCTGGCGAAGTTGTCGTTTGTTTTCCAGCAACGCCCCTTGCAGTAGTAGAACTGGGCATAACTGGGATGAATTATCCATGTCCACCCGATGTCGTGGAAGGACACATTGAGCGACTTCATACAGCACTCGTTGATGCAGGTGGGCTGTAGGCCTTGGGGTCGATAGACCCTTAACCTGAGTTGCGCATTGCAGCAGTAACTATCGAAACAGGTGACGGGGAGGTTATCGAGATCGTCGAACTCTAGCCACTGCTTAACCCATAACGTAATTTCACGGGTCGTGTTATTGGGAAGTACGAGTCTGGCTGATCTGATTTTCTGACCTGAGAAGTCGCTCAGCTCCGGTCGGAAGAGGACGTGACTTATTGGTACGCATCCTGGAACGAAAATAAGAGAAGGACGTTGTTAGAACAGGTTGGTTGGGTTTGGCCATATTTGACCAAGCTGTGCCAAACACAAGACAGTGTTAAGTAATGGACATACTCTGCAACGAAAGCTTATACTGACTTGGGGCAGGAATAGGAAAGCCTTTAGTGACATGAGGTTGAAATGGGAAAGCCTTTATTGACAAAGCTTTTACTGACATGGGGTTGGAATGGAAAAACTTAAACTGACTTTTGGTTGGAATGGGAAAGCTTTTACTGGCATGGGGTTGGAATGGAAAAACTTAAACTGACTTTTGGTTGCAATGGGAAAGCCTTTAGTGACATGAGGTTGAAATGGGAAAGCCTTTAGTGACATGAGGTTGAAATCGAAAGGCCTTTATTGACATGGGGTTGAAATGGGAAAGCTTATACTGACTTGGGGTTGGAATAGGAAACCCTTTAGTGACATGAGGTTGAAATAGGAAAGCCTTTATTGACATAGGGTTCAAATGGGAAAGCTTTTACTGACATGGGGTTGGAATGGAAAAACATAAACTGACTTGGTGTTGGATTGGGAAAGTCTTTAATGACATGAGGTTTAAATCGAAAGGTCTTTATTGACATGGGGTTGAAATGGGAAGGCCTTTATTGACATGGGGTTGAAATGGGAAAGCTTTTACTGTAGTGTGTAGGAACATTACCCTAACGCCTTTGATCACAGCTGGGTAACCGATGGTCATTTGTGAAGGAGCACCCCACTCCCCCACACATACACGACGAGTGTCCATCATTGCCCCTATCAGAGGACAGCATAATCATATCCGTTCCCTGACCCCCAATTTTCCACAGGAACCTTCCAATCCAGAGGGCGACACCTTAACCACTAGACGGGTGTGTCGGCAAAAAAAATTGTTGATCATTGAAAAACAAATTTTTAGAAATGGTGTTTTTGTGGATTAGTAAAAATGTATAAATGTTGCCAAGAAAATCGCATTTATCTTCATTGGGTGTGTTGGTGGGTTAGGCCACTTGCTGTATTAGCCCCATATATGGCCTTGATGTGGCATGTACGCCATAGATATGGCGCACACATGACACATCAAATTAATCTCTAATTAATTTCAAGAATCGTAGATGATTGATTTCTCAACGTTCAGTTTATACGGAATGGTGCTAACGTTCTCACCAATCAAGTTTAATTTTGATCAACAGGAAATGAATGAAAACTAAAGTGAGAACTTTTTTAGTGGATCAAGAAAAGTTTGACGCATTCAAACTTTAACGTTCAAGTGATGAGTCATCCGCTATCTGCTTTCTATTTTGAAACGTGTCTTGAAACGTGTGAACTTTAATTGGCAGTCAAGTTCACTTTCATCTGGTCACGGCTCGCGTGTCTTGTGTTTTAATGAGCCTCAATTGGTCTTAAAGTGGGATGCTAATATTTTCTAGAACTGTATCATAACCACCGACTACATAAATAGAAAAATAAAGATGCAAGAGTGACAAGTGATAAACGTGATAAATTTGATAAAATAGTGCAAAGTAATAAAAATTAGACTGATTAAGAATTCGACATATTTGCTAAATCTGTCACTGTCCTGCTAAAACGGATGTCTCTTTACGATGCCATGAACAAATTCAAACTGTGATGAGACAAAAGCGATTGGAACTCTTAAACACATCACCAGCGTTTTCAACCTTCTCATCATACAACTCAAGGGTCGTCGTCGGTTTCCAATGAATCAAGCGACAGAGAACAATGCGGAGATGATTCGTAGGAGCCATCTGATATACTTTCTAAAGCTAAGCTCTTGCTAAAATAACGTTTCTTACGATTTCTTCTCATGTTGAATAAAGTTGTATTTGGTTCTTTTAACTAATCTTGCTATCTATTCAACTTCACGCACAGCTGCTTTCAACGCAATTTTTAAATGAAACTTGATCAGTTTCTATTGAGTGGGTGAACAAAAACTGATTCATGTCGTATTCCACTTTTATTGATCATCGATAATCGGTCAACTAAACTTGATTAGTGAGAACGCCCCTTTGGCATCGATGTTGAAAATAGTCGTCAAGGGTTGGCAAGAGTCAATCTCATATGACGACCTAATGAAAAATGTATTCATCTTTGTGGTCAAATTGATTATACAAATGAGTGTAATAATAGGATATTTATGACTCACGGAAGCCTCGTTCTTCTATAAGGAAGCATTAAATGACCGACTGATGAATATATTAAAGGAGGGTCCAGACAAGTCGGGCCGATTTTTAGCGAACTTCGAACAGGAAGAATGTAACGTTCGTTCTCACGTCGTGAAATACGGATCTTCATATCTTTGTAAGCGTAAACATGTACCACACAGATGTTTGAAAAAAAATGAATTTGACACCTCAGCATATCGTGTAAAGGGCAATTGTGTGCATTGATGATTCTCATTTACACGCTTCTCTCTTTCAGGGTCTATCTTGAGTGATGCGCTTGCACGACGTTTGAAAAAGGTTGGGTAGGTAGTTGAATTTACGTCGTACTGGAGCAACGCAACGGTACGAGAAGAATCCCGAAGGGAAAGATTCAAAGACAACGCCTCACTTTGAACCACGGTCAGATGTTGAAGACAACATCTGAGCTAGCATCCCACTCTCCAGACTTCCACACCAACTCAACGTGGGGACTTTCGGCCACGACAGATATAGGGTACACCAGCCGCTTCAACACCATATGCTTACAAACATCCCTTCACTGACCCGGATTCGAACCAGTAACCTTTCGATCTAGAGATGCGGTTGGTCGGGTGGGAGTTTGGAGAGTGAGGTGCCAGGTTGACTTCATAATCTGACCGTGGTTCAACATAACGAATCGTTATCCTCGCGTCTGCTGCTTCGGCATGGATTAACAACACCATTTAGGTAGGTAGGTATTTCAAATGGCGTCACACTGGAGCAACACAATGGACTATTGTCGACGGTCCGGGAGGAGATCCGATGACAACACCACGTAGTTTTGAATCATGGTCAGATGACGAGGTTTGCACCTGAGCTGCCGTTCCTCTCTTCTACGTTGCTCCAATATAAACAACAGACAAAACAGGCCAAGACGTATGTATCTTTCCCCAACCCCCACGAACACAACGCTCTTTAATTGGATCGTTTCGAATTCTTAACCCTTCTGTTGCTAATGCGCTAATCTTCTAACCGTTCTACCATATTCTTGCTCGATGAAAGACGTTCTTTAAGTAAGTCTACTATTTCTACTAAGTACCGAGTTCCTGAGGAACTTTCAGAAACCTCAGGAACCCACAAATAATACAAACGTTAGTACGAATATTTGATAATTTCATTCGTAAGAAGGTCACAAAACATATTTTGTATGTATATATATAGAACGACACCGACATTAATAAATTATTAGCTACATGTTTAACTTAACTTACGAAAGTATTTTTGAAAATGCTTAAAGTTAAACAATTTACTGTGGAATAAATACATTTTTCAATTTTGTAATACGTAATCTTATACCTTTTTATATAACTTGTTATGTAATCCTAAACCTTGTTATATAACTTGTTATGTAATTTTAAACCTTGTTATATAACTTGTTATGTAATCTTAAACCTTGTAAGCAGAATAATGCACTGCGACGTAAAATTTGAGTCGCTACAATACCATTTGTAGATTTAGTGTCATAAATTGAATTATTTATTTTAAAAAGATGGACATCTGTAGAGATAAAATGTTGTCACCACAGCAAGGAATTTATTACTAAATAATCACGCTTCCATCTTTTTGAAAAAAAAAAGACGCCAAAAAATTTAACAAATGAAAAATCAAAGGTTTTAAAACTTCTTTTATAAACCATTCAATTTTATAGAGAACTGGGACACAAAAAAAACTTCAAAAAGTCCTTTTTTGTTTTATGCTCTCAAAAAATTTGAAATTTAATTCTCTTTTGTTTGACATCAATTTTATGATGATATCTTGAGTAGAACCGAAGTTATAAACAAGAGAACGTTTTGATAGCTTTCAAAGTTTTGAAACGAAAAATATGTCGACTTATCCAAAAAACTGCTAACAAAAGTACAATTGCACACAAATTGTACCGTAGAAAGGTACTATTAGCCAAAAAAAACCTTAATCCAAGGTCTGAAGACATTAACGGATTTACTTACGTAGTCGGAGTGAAAAATCCATCGGGTACTACAATTTCACTTTTGTAACTGATTTTCATAACTGAAACTTTAAGGTGATTTTTGTCCATGATGGATTTTTCACACTTTTCCCAACTTTAAAATGATATAACTCAAAATCTATTCAAGATAATTGCATGAAATTTGGTATCTATATTCTTCATACATATTTAAGTGGTCTGTCATCAGCAATTTTAAAAATTATTGATATGTTATAAAATATAACTGTTTTTATAAATTATAAAATAAAAAAATGCTCATTTTTAATTTAAAATTTTTTAATATTTTTTTATATGCATGTATTAAAAAACCGTGAAGACAAATTTATAAGTGTAATATCTGCTTTTAGAAAATGTAAATATTGTGCCTTTTCATGAATAATTTCTCAAGTTAGATCAAAAGTAAACACAGCCACTTTTTTGAAAAGTTTTAAATTTTAAAATCTTTTGAACACATATCAAATTTATTTTTTATTATTTTCTATTCGTAAATTAGGTACTATGTCTTCATTACAAATTCCAAAGCAATATGTTTATTGGATGATAAATAAAGAAACCAAATGAATTCAAATAAAATAAGTTAGTTTTTGTTTAAAGGCAGATTTAAAAAATATATTTAATGCATATGAAGGCATTTATTATCAAATTAAGTATACGCTTTACTACCTTAAATTAAGTTTTATTATTCGATGAAAAAAATTTTAACAATCTCGTTTTCATTATACACAATTCCATATTTACGAAAATAATTATAACTTTTGCGATGTATCCAGTGTTGTATACTTTCTATCTACACTAAATGAAGTCATTCAATAAAAAATTATTAACTTCTTCAAGAGTTACATTATTAATTAACATTCTATATTTAAAAACATGTATGTGCTTTGTTCATAATTTTTCAAAACATTAAATATTTTATAAGCATTCTTCACATACCATTATATCATATTCTTCACTTCAAATATCTTTGCTTTACCGAGAAACGATATTTTTTTCGACGAGGTATTACGTCATTAGTAAAATTGGTCAAATAGTGAAAAAGATACCACATCGAAACAGCTTGAAGAGTTAATTCATATTGCTTGGCTCTTCATGTAAAAGGTCAGATATTCAACATTAGAAGAACACTTCGACTGATATTTTATATCTAATATATAAAATCTGCTTCAACATCTTAAGGAAAGTGAATAGCCCGTTGTGTAGCTGAAGAGTGACGATATTAAACTATCCCAACCTACCATAATAAAATTGACGCAATTCCAATGTATTATTTCTGTGCTCAGATAGCAAAATGTAAGAAGTCATTTCTTTAATTTTTCGTGACAGCAATTTTAAGATTCAAGATTAAACATGTGGTTCTGTGGTTTTTGACTTATATTACATTTTACCCCCTTTGTTTTCTCCTAAACTGAAAGAGAAAGACTTAGGACATTTGGCCACCTTCTAAACATTAACAAACCGTACTCCAGAATAGGACTTAATCAATTCTTTTGGCAAATTGACATAAGCTTCTTTTAAATTGTAGGCAAGTATTTTTGCCGGCGACCTTCTATTATATTCCATAGAATAGTAATATAACACGCTGGGGCACCTCATACATATTTTAAAATGACATAACACCGAAATTTTTATTTTTTGAACTGGGTTACTTTTCATGCCGGGGTGAGACATGTTTTAAACGAAATTATATAATTAGTAGCTTTTAAATTTAATTATATTTATTCAAAAAAAGTTGTGAACTCACTATTACTGCAGTTGATCAATATTTTTTCAATTTAAACATGTGGGGAATTTTTAATGCAATTCTTCCCAATACTTTTCATTGTAGTTACAGAAAAAGTCATACTGAAATTATTATCACTGTATATCTATATTAATATTACAACATAATTTTTCACATTTACTTTCATTAATTTAAATACATAAGGTTCCTTTTAGAGATCACAATCCTCTTTTAACTAGCATAGCAAAGGGTCGTTGTTAAATGGTGTTAACTGCAGTCAAAGACTTAAATTGTAGCAAAAATAGAATATATAATATTATATCCCCGTTTTTATAACATAATAATAACATTATATATTAATATTTTCTAGGATTTTTCCAGTCATAGAGAGAGAGAGTTTTTTTAAACCAGAGTCTCGTCCATTTTGGTCTTTTGGTCCATGAGACCTATGGATATTTCCAAGGATTTTCAAACCAATAAATGTGATTACTTAGTTATCATATGTATATAGGATACAAAATAAGTAAAAAAAATACAACACGACTATAAAAAAAAAACGGTTAAAGTAATACAACACGACTCGAAAATCTCGAAAATTTAATGAGATAAAATAAAAATAAAAATACTTCCTTTAAAAACACTTTACTTCCCAGTTTGAAAATAATTTCCTTTAAAAATACAACTGTGAGAATTACTTATATTTATATCGTAGTTATCACGGAGTCGAGTCAAAGTAAAATCGTTTTCGGTGCAATCAGACTAAGTTCTTGAACCTAGTCAAAACAAAGTCGCCCAAACTCACCTGTATTGTTATAGGTAAAAACGTCGTCAGTGGGTATAATAATCTCCTCCTCTTCCTTGTGGAAGACTCTCGTATCGAATTCTTGTATCACCCTCATTATCTCTTTCTTGGACGTGTCAACGGCTCGTATGTCCGGAGGTTCGGTCATACCCAGATTCGCCAGGATCCGTGCCTTCACAAACTCCAACTCCAATTCCTCCTCTTCGGCCGTCGACGCGGCTGTCACTAGGATCGTCACCAGAGCCGCCCAGAGATGCATCTCTATAGTGATCGAACCATGCATGCACCATCTCTTTTTATCCGATCTATTCGCGATCTTGCTCTCTGCCGATTCCCTTGGCGGTCGGATCGATCGGACGCGGGGTTCCCAGATTGGCCGCGGATGCGCCGTTTCGGCAACTTTTACGTTTGTTCGGACCGAAATTTTACTGTGGTGGCCGCTCAAAGGGAGAGAGAATAAACAGAGAAGCCAATGACTACGGATTGTCCGTAGTTTCTACGAAAGTGGATCGTTTACTTATAATTACGGACTATGGAGTCAATCATTTGATTTTTTTCAATTTATCAAAAATTCTAAATTTGATTTTTTTTTTACAACACGTCTATTTTTATTTCCATATGCAGGGTGATTCTACGGTCATGGGACAAAAATGGAGGGGTGATACAGCCTGCTAAAACATACATTTTTCGTATTGGAATGCAGTGACTTGTGGAAGCATCAATACAAAAAAATGAGACAGGAACAGAAAAACATTGTTTATTTACAACGTCCTTACGATGTGCTTCTTTGCAGCAATGTTTTCAATAACTGATCAGAATTGCGACCACCAACAGTAATACAATATCGTCATATCTCCAACCAACGCGACTCAATGGCATTTTTCTAGAAGTGGTTTTACCAGAATTGCTGCAAGATGTTCCGACTGTCGTTCGCAATCGCATGTGGTTTCAGCATGATGGAGCGCCTGTCCATTTCAACGTGGTTGTCCGCAATTAACTGGATGCCAGTTTTGCGGGGTGATGGATTGGGCGTGGTAGACCAGTCCGATGGCCACCCCGATCGCCAGATTTATCCAGCATCGATTATGATCGGCATCTGAAGACCATCGTTTACGGGTCTCCAGTTGACACAATTGAGGACCTCGTTGCTCGACTATAAATTGCGTCTGAAAGCGAGCGTGAAATGCCTGGGATCTTTTGAAATTTTCGCCAATCTACCAAGCATGTATTACTGTTGGTGAAGGCAATTTTGAGCATTTATTGTAAACGTTGCAGCAAAGAAGCACTTTGCAAGGAAGTTGTAAATAAACAATGTTTTTTTGTTTTGTTCTTGTCTCATTTTTTGCGTTCGGGCCTCCATGCGTACCTTCCGACCATGCATTGCAATGCGAAAAATGTAAGTTTTAGTAAGCTGTACCACCCAAACACGTTTGTCCCATGACGGTTGCAGTAACATGAATACAGTATGGAGTCAAATCTGAAATGTTCTGTACCACGAGGATTGCAAATTTCGCTGCAAAACGCAATCGAAAAAGTTGCAACTCTTGTTAATTATGTAATCAAAAGAAAGAGAATTAACAATGAACCTGACCTTGTATACATCCATGGTAATTGGTAATTTTTTAATTATCGTCGTACTAGAGCAACACAACGGGCAATTGACGACTGTCCGGGATCAATCCCCTAAGGCAGGGGTCGGCAACCTACGGCTCGCGAGCCACATGCGACTCTTTCGATGTAAAGTTGCGGCTCTCCAGCTCCATACGAAAAAATTAATAATTTACAATCAAAACCCTTAAAAAGTAAGAAAATATATTTTTAAGTACCTAATTTCTCAATAGCTTCTATTTTCATAATCGTTAATTACAAATTTCTACGTTTAACATAACCGTAAGGAGATAAATTTGAACTATTGTTTTGTTCAGAGATGAGACTCCGTGACCATGTTTATCTTTCAGCCAATTGCAAATTGCATTCCATTTCTGTCTCACCCAAACGGCGACCGTCTAGAGCAGGGATGGGCAAACTCCGGCCCGCGGGCCAACTCAGGCCCGCGGATAGAATTTTAATTTGCTGATCCGACAGAAATTAAAAGAAAATATGATTTATATATAAAAATATCCATCTCCTTTTCTACTTTCTTTAAATATTCTTTTTTTCTTCTTTTTTTCAAAGGACTGGTGGTTTTTTTTACTTTCTCTATTCTTGTTCTACAAAACATAAATCGACGGAAATAGCAAGCACAGACAGCTTCCAATCGGTAAAGTGTTAAAAGCGGAAGTTCTTTGTTAGTTATAGCTGTAGACCGGCGCCAAGAAGCGTTATCTCTTTCTCGGGGAGCAGACATATGTGAATCTAATATAGGTGAATTAGACCTCACATGTGGCAGACTGCGCATTTTAAGCTCCAGGCAGCGGCTTTTTCTTATGGCGCAAGTTTTAATATTATTGATTGCGTATGGAAAGATTACGGACATATAGCACCATTGTGAATAGTGGTGAAAGTATTATAAGTATAGCGTAGCTAGTGCTTATTTTGGTTTATCGTAAAATATTTTAACCCCAAAATGGCTACTAAAAAAAGTAAAGTTGATTCAGAGTGCCGTGCTTTTAATGATGAATGGACCTGGAAATATTTTTTTACAGTTGATGAAGATAAACCAGTGTGTCTTATCTGCAATGAGGCTGTAGCAGTCTTCAAAGAATATAACATTTCCCGTCATTTCACATCCAAGCATCAGAATTCAAATTACGAAGCAATGTCCGAATATAAAAGAATACAAAATGTAGAAAGTCTTTGTAAAAAATTATCAGGCCGACAAAATTTTTTCAAGAAGGTAATCACTATCCAAGAAGCAGCTACACATGCAAGTTACATTGTAGCATACAATATTGCTAAAAATAATAAAGCTCTCAGTGATGGGGAGTTCCGTTAAACAATGCATGCTCCGAGTTTGTGATGTTTTATGCCAAGAAAAATAATTTTGAGACTGTAAGCTTATCTCGAAAAACGGTGACTTCTAGAATCGAAGCCATCGATAAAAATTTGACATCACAATTAGAGTCAAAGATTGGCCAGTTTAAATTTTGCTCCATAGCTATGGATGAAAGCACTGATATAAATGATACTGCTCAATTAGTATTGTTTATAAGAGGTGCTGATGAGAACTTTGAAATTACTGAGGAACTGGCGTGCATGTGTTCTTTAAAGGGAACTACAACGGAATGTGATATTTTTCGTGAATTTCAGGAAGGGCTTTTAACTTTGAAAGTGCCTATAACAAATATATGTAATATTACGACCGATGGAGCACCAAATATGACAGGAAAAAAATCTGGATTTCTTGAACTCTTTAATCAAAACTATCCCGGGAACAATGTTGTTTATCTACATTGTGTTATACATCAAGATGATCTGTGTAAATCTGCATTGAATATGAAACCCGTGCTTGATGCAATCGTGAAGCTTGTAAATACTATTCGATCTCGTGTGCTTACTCACAGGCAATTTCGAGATTTTCTTCAGTCCGTGCAATCTGAATACTCCGATGTACTGTATTACACGAAAGTAAGGTGGCTTAGTGCAGGATGTGTTTTCGAGCGAGTTTGACAGCTGAAAGACGACATTCTGTCGTTCTTCCATGAGAAACAGTGCTCTACGGAGTGCGAAATGTTAGAAGATACAGAATGGCTTTCGGACTTTGCCTTTTTCACAGATCTTCTTTGTCATATGAGCAACTTGAATGTCAAGATGCAAGGGAAAAATCAATTTATCGACGATATCTGGGCCCATCTCAAAGCTTTTAAACTAAAACTTAATCTGTTTGCTGGGCAGCTAGCTAAAAACGACTTGTCTCATTTATCGAGGTTAAATTCAATACCCTCAGTAAATGAAGAGAAGCTTAAGAATTATGAAGATGACTTGAAAAAACTGCATTTTGAGTTCGAACGCAGATTTCAAGATTTCAGTGTCAATCAAACAGAATTGGATATTTTTACCATGCCTTTCAACGTAAATTGTGAAGCAGTGAGGTCAGATTTGCAGCTTGAATTAATTGAGTTGCAATCTAACAATCATCTCAAGCAGTTGTTTCTAAATATGCCAAAGTTAGAGTTTTACAAATCATTATCGAAAGTAAGTTTCCCAAATTTAATATCTCACGCCCAGAAAATCAGTGCTATGTTTGCTTCATCTTATATATAATTGAACAAGTGTTTTCAACTATGAACCTTAGAAAGAATTATTTCAGAAGTAGACTGACAGATGAGCATTTAGCCTCGTTCCTTAGAATCAGTACATCTCACTTCCGAACCTCAATATAAGAAACTTAAAAAATGAAATCGAAATTTCATTCATCTCATTGACATATTTAAATTGTAATACTTGTATATTGTTTTTAAAATTTTAGAAAAATTTATCTTGGCCCGCCAAATTTTTTTTTTTTTGATTTTTGGCCCGCGACCGAAAAAGTTTGCCCATCCCTGGTCTAGAGTCTAGATAGTGTAGTCATCCTCGGTTAGCGCGGTCGACGTTATTTTGCATGCGTATTAATTTAATCGCTTGCGGTTTTTGCGTTTCTATTCGCTTGTTGTTTCAAGAAGAATACGCGGTAGCTCAGTCAGTAGAGCGTCGGGCTCGCATCAGAAGGGTTGTGGGTGTTCTGTCCTCGGCGGAGCCTGCAATTCTGATGATTGCGAGATCGGCGCTTCGAACTGGCTAAAGACCGTCGTGTTTGCTAATGGTGACTGGAGCACGTTAAATAGGTCGTGGTCACAAAGTTCCCCATGTTCCCATACCAAATCAATACCTCTGTGGGTACCTGATCAGGGGGTTATCGGCCTCTGATTGGGATCTAAATTACGATATGTGAGAGTGAATGGATGTATGAAAGGAACCTTCCTGTAAAACGAATGTGTCATGTATGTCGAGTAAAAGTCGGACTTCCTCCCAATGGGACTCAATAACATGGACCCCCTCGACTCTTGCCGTCTTCGACGGGCCTGGCACTCCTCTGGTCTGCCAATGTAGGCATGAGAAACAACAACAACAACAGAATAATACGATTGAGAAGCGAATTATCTTCTCAAAGTATGTACGCGCATAATATAATAAAATCAGTAACAGAATTGGATTATATATCTGAGGATCGTGTTAACGAAGTAATACTGGTAAATAAATTGTTTGCCGTTTTAGATAGCTAAGTACAATTTTAAAAAATCATTTTTTCAGCTCCGACGCCAGCATGGCATCTGATGAAAAAAAAAGAAGAACTGAAGAAGAAAACCGAGAATTCAATCAGGATTGGACGGAATCGTTTGCATTCATATGCAACACAGATAGCCTTCCGACATTTCGCATTTGCCACGAAAAACTCGCACACAATAAGAAGTCAAATTTGGAGAGACACTTCACTACAAAACATACCCAGTTTGCTGGTAAATATCCAACCGGTGACGCACAAACAAAAGCTGTTGAAGAGCTCCAAAAAAAAAAGTCAAGTTCCATGCTAATTAACTGGGCGCAATCTTCCAATAATGTAAATCTGGTAAGCTTCGTAGTTTCATTAGAAATTGCAAAAAGAGGAAAACCATTCACAGATGATGAGTACGTCAAAGATTGTTTTATACGTGCATCTGAAGAACTGTTTCGTGATTTTAAAAACAAAGCAGAAATCATGAAAAAAAATCAAAGATTTGCCATTATCTGCTTAAACAGTACAAGATAGAACTGTTAAAATGTCTTCAAATGTAACACATATGCAAGTGGAAGACATTCAACTGGCTTCTGTCTTATCACTTGCTATAGATGAGTCTTGCGACATAAAAGACACGGCACAAGTTACCCTTTTCGTCAGGTATATGTCGTCCCAAGGTCCAAAAGAAGAACTGCTAGGATTGCTACCGCTCTCAGGGCAAACTCGTGAAGAAGATACAGCAAATGCTGTGCAAAAATTCCTGGAAGGCAATGGAATCGATTTAAATAAAATCGTTTCAGCAACTGATCTAGCCAGAAGTATAACAGGAATACCATAGAGGGGTAACATCAATTCTTCAGAAAAAAATAAACCACGAAATTCTACCGTTTCACGGCATAATTCATCAAGAAGCGCTTTGTGCCCAAACATTTCCGGCCGAAATAGTTGAGGTCATGAACTTGATAATCAAGATTATTAACAGCATCTTGGCAAAAGCACTCTACCATCGCCAGTTTAAAGATTTCCTTGAAGAAATAGATAGCCAATTTTCTGACCTACTTCTGCACAATAAAGTGCGATGGCTTTCCAGAGGTAACGTATTGGTTTGTGCTTGAGTGAAATAAAAACATTCCTCAATGAAAAAAGCATTGACCATCCTGAATTGGAAGAAGACAAATGGCTGTAAAAATTCAACTTCATGGTAGATACCACAATGAAACTAAATGAACTAAATCTAAAATTGCAAGGAAAGGGCAACCCAGCCTACGCCTTGCTTGAAGAAATAGTTAGTTTCGAAAAAAATTACTTCTTTTTGTTGAAGACATGGAGAGCCGTAAATTACTTCATTTAAAAATCTGAAGCAATATCGCGATGAGAACAATGCAACTATTGACTCGAATTACTTCAGCATAGCTTTAAAAAACATGAAGGATGAATTCGCTGAGAGATTCGAGCAATTCAAAACAAACAAAAGTACTCTCGCGTTCATAGTAAATCCACTCAACACAAATACAAATGAGACCAGCATTGAGCCATTTGGAATTGATGCTGGATCGCTTCAAATGCAATTGCTACATTTAAAAGCCAAAGACCTGTGGAGTGGCAAGTTCACAGAACTCAAGAGCAAGTTGGAAGAGTTGGAGGTCCAGAAATGCATGCACATCGCGCAGCACAAGTGGACAGCTCTAAAAGAAATTCTGCGAGTTGAGGCCCTCATATTTGGTGCATGGAATAGTCTTCCAGAATGCTACAGTGAGGTGAAGAAGTTGGTATATGGAGTGCTGACGATCTTCGTGTCGACATATTCGTGTGAGCAAGCGTTCTCTTGCATGAATATAATAAAAAGTAAAGTTAGTAGTCAACTAACAAATAAAAATCTAGAATCGTGCTTCAAACTTAAAACAAGTTATAAGCCAGATTTAATCAAACTTTCAAAAGGCATGCAAATCCAATGCTCCCATTGATGTAACTATCTATATTTGTGTTTTTATATGAATAAATATTAATTCCTTATATAAAGCCGTTTATTTTAAATCAAAAATCAAATATATGTAAGCAAATACTATAATATTGAAACGAAATTTTGAGGGGCTCTTTTAAAACTGGGAAATTTTGTAAATTGTAACTTTTGGCTCTTGCGTTTCGATAGGTTGCCGAACCCTGCCCTAAGGTAAGATCCATTGTCATTTGAACCACGTCATGTCATTTTGAACCACGGTCAGATGACAAGGGAACACCTGAGCTTGCACCCCACACTAAAAATTTCCACACCACCTCGACGTGAGGTCTTTCGGCCACGACAGATTTAAGGTGCACCATCCGCCTCTACACCATACGCTTACAAATGTCCATGCACTCTCCCGGATTCGAACCAGGAACATTCCGATCTAGAGGCTAACACCTTAATTAGTAGACCGGTTGGTTGGCGATATTCACTGGTGACAACTAGAAATGAGCGATGAAGCTGAATTAGTGATATATCGATGCGGGATGTAACGAGGGATTGCTGCAAAACCATCCATTTGAAACATTTTTATTATTATGATGAAAAAGCAGACCAAATTTGTTAATTTTGTAATCAAAAGAAAGATAATTAACAATGAAACTGACCTTGCATACATCCATGGTAATTGTAAAACTGTAACTGTTAAACCATTAATTTGAAACATTTTTATTGTTATCAAAATACTGTGTGTGTATGTTGTAGATAACATCAAAGATTTCTTTTTTTAAAGCATTGTTTACATCCAGGGTGTGTTTAAACTGTCCGTTCAAATTGTAAAGTGTTGTAGATGGGCCCAAAATAAACATTTCTGTGTCAAAGAATGTGTGCCCCGTTAGCCTCGTTTAGGTGGTAGAGGACATTGCTGAGGTCAGTCGATAACATCGTTTCTGTGGCGTAAGGCTTCATTCTACGCTAGGATTTTCCACGGCATACATTGCTGCACGATTTCGTATCTCGCAGATATGTTTCTGATGAATGGGTATGTGAACAGAAAAGGACGATTGTTTATTTCTTGAATGGTTTTTAAATTGGAAAAATTTAGATTTATTTAAATGCTCATTTTAAACCCTCTTTTACCCAAAAAAAATTTGCCCAGCTATTTTTTCAAAAGATTTTGGCCTGCCTGAAGCAGACGATATCAAGTAATTGACAGTCGCACTCCATAGACGTAAAATATAAGTTGAGTGAGAATTGCTATTGAGAGGAGCTTAAAAAAGTGCGTGTCAACTAGCAGTCACGTGACTTCTTTATGGAAAAGGGGCTTCGGATTGGGTATTTTATCACCTTTATTGGCAACATAACATCTTATGACAGGTTAGGTGTGTGAATCAGTATTTATATAAAGTGGCAACTCAAATGGTGAAATCGCCAAAGTCCACTATTATGTCAATCTGATGGATCAATCTGTTGTCAATCTGATGGATCAATCTGATGTCAATCTGATGGATCAATCTGATGTCAATCTGATGGATCAATCTGATGTCAATCTGATGGATCAATCTGATGACGAATCAATGGATGGGCGTCTTCTCTCCCGTCCAGTGGACCAATCAGGTGAAGTTTTTGAAGGTTTGCAAGTTTTGAAGTTTCTCAAAGTAACTACGGTTAAGTGGGTAATCCGCCAGCGAATATTCGGGATTTTAATGTATCTGAAAAATTTTTATCTCTGTTTCACGATACTAATCTCTATAACGAAGATTTTCTTCCATGAACTACAGGGTTTACACAGGCATAAAGGTTTTTTATTAATATTTAATTTCACTTCATTCAAAATCAAAGTTAATGATTCTTTTCAATTGTAATCAAAAATTGATTGTATGGTATAGTATTCATTGGTTAGCTAAAAAATGAAGTTTTTAAAGCTAGCTTTCTATCCGTGAAATTCAAAACTAACACGAGTGAAAGCTTCATCCAAGTACACGCGACTTAATCTATTGTGATCTTTGCTAAATATAGCCTTTAAAAAATGAAAAGATGTCAAAAGTGACTTTTAAAACTCATTTCAAAAGCAAAACTATTCAAAATGACATAATTCATTGTTTCGCCATGGATGTCCTGTCTCATATCGTTGCACAAGTACGTGAAACAGGTGTCTATAGCACAGTGTTTGATGAAACTACAGATGTTTCGCATATTTCTCAATTGACATTTGAACAAATATACGTGATTGATGAAGCAAGAAGAATGGAAGTTTATGAACATTTCTTGACTTTTTTTAGATTTATTTGCTGCTTTACCAAAATCAAAGAGTAGCACTCCCAAAGAATCCACTATTGTGTCAACTTCGTCTGAATTAAAAGCGACTGGAGTTGCGATTGCTCACGAAATTGTTAAGATAGTTGACAATTTTAGGACTGCTTTCTTCCATAATGGTTAGTATAGGTACAGACACATTAATCGTTGAGGTGCTGAAAACAAAGTTAAAAAATGTGCTGTAAATTCAATCCACTGACTGAATTTGATCCAAATCTTCGTCCGTTTCAAGCTTGCGTGATTTTGTTGCATTATCAAACAAGTTGTGAATTACTTCACGGGTTCAGCGAAAAGAAATAGGGCCTTGAAAAAACATTTGGAACAACTTCCTAGACTTTGCGAAAGACACAATGGTGTTATATAATTTACAAAGCAGATATCATTAAGATGGTGGATGTGTTAGAGGAGACAACTTGTGGCACGACCCGAATTCGAATATAATTTTTTAAAAGGAACTAAATTTTTAGGAGAGAAATTTTTTTTTAATTATTGTAAACAACAGAAAAAAATACATGTCATCTCAACATGTTTAATTAAATAAATCCACCCATCAGGTTTTAATCTGTAAACAAATAAAAGCTCAAAATGAAACTTACTCCTAAGTCGGAGTACAGTATTACACACTGTGGGATACAGTGTTACGTTATAGTAGCAACTGTAAATATAAAGAATGGGCTTTTATTAAAATTTATTTGAATTGAAATGTACAGATATCTAATAATTTCTTAAGCAGCCTTAAAATCAAATACTAATTTTTATTAGTTTAGGCATAATTGAACAGCTTTCAATGTGAGGAAAACATTTGCAATGATTGTAGCAAACACTTACAAAGTAGATGATAAAATAGGATAACAGAAATAGTAAACTTGTTTTAGATTTTGATAGGAGGTTAAATCCACAGGGAAAATCAGCATGTCCTCTTTTCTCACTGTCCCTCCTGAAATAATTGGAAGAGGTAGTTTCGCAATGATTTTTTATTTTTCAAATGAATGAACTTCTTTTGTTCGTGAAAATGTATCAGATGGAAAAGTTCTTCTGACGTACAACACTTCAAAATCAATGTTGTTGTGATTCACAACTTCCCCAATAGAGTGAATTTTATGTTCTTTAAGGTGTCATTTTTCAAGTATAATGTAATCACCATTGTTAATATTGTTATCATCTACAGTAATGTCTGAAAACGACTTGTTATCACTATCAGCATAAGATGGGGGATCTTAATATTCTGTTGATGATTTCTCGTTAGGATAATGACTCAGGTTCACTTTGGCTCTCTTCTTGGGAATTTCGTTCTTTTTAGGGTTTAGTGTTTTTTCCCCTCAAAACATATTTTCATCTGGCGCATCAGTGAAAATCCAACATTTTACCCATCATTTATTTGTGCAGTTTTACGGGGTGGGGATTAAGAGAAAGACTTTTCTTCTTAAGGAGACATAATTTTGTTAGATTGTGATTATTTCGAAAGATTTAACAAAAGGAAACTGCTAATCATGTAAAAAAGAAAGATTGTAAATATCACACATAAAAAGATATACAAAATTATATGGAGGAAAAGCTTAAAGAAAAATTAACCAATTTATTTATGTTATCATTCAGATTTATAATTAAAAATCTTAAAGTGAAAAATGCAGAGCTATAGGAGTAATAAAATTTACATTGTGAAACATATGTTTGTTGGACAAATTAGGTTTGTATCACTGTGCGCCATTTCATTCTGTAACACTCTACCCCATTTGACATAGCTTGTAACAAAATTTTTAATGACTACGTAATGTAAATTTAGATCATTTTGTAGCGTCACCGTAGGGGGTCCCTCTGACCACAACTTTCATGGTGGTCCATGAATTTATGACAGGATGGGGGTATCCCCTTCTCTTTGGGCGATAGCAGCTTCGGAAGAACGTGTGGGGTCTTCTCTCGAGGAAAAGGAGAATGGTGGAAAACCGAAACGTGAGCGGACGCAGAACGACTCTGCTCCGGATTGAAACCGCGGGACTGAAACCCTAATTTGTACAATATCTATTAGTCTCGAAATAGTTTTAACTTATATCTATTCTTCTATAATTAATTTAATGTGCTGTAATTCTAAATGTCGTTTTAATTATCTTCAAGCCACTCGCCATTCAAACTATACCCACGACGTTACAATTTCCTCACAACAGAACCTAAACCACAATTAGCTTTACTATTAAAATATTATTCTTCATAAAATAAGAACCACTTACGAGTAAAGAAAATTTAATTACACACACAATTTTTTTTTAACATGCAAAAATAGATATTTGCTCACAGAAAAGTAAATAATGATGCAAATTCTTCCAAAACACACGGAATTCTGGGAAACAACAACATGGCTGACAAGATTGTAAGAACTCGTTCAAGCACAGCCGCACTTTCTGACGATCATATCATTAATCGTAGTGCGAATGATCTCGCCCGGTTTCTTGCTGTAGTAAAACATGGTCATCGGAGCCAGCTTAGTGGGGATGCAGCTGGGTTTTGGATAAACTTTTGAGGCATTAGCACTCAGGTGGGTTTTTGAATAAAGTTTTATTTCATTAGCAGACAGGTGGCTATAGATGCTCTGCACGACAGCGTGCCAGCTAGCGAAGTTGTCGTTCTTTTTCCAGCAACGCCCCTTGCAGTAGTAGAACTGGGCATACTGGGGATGAATTATCCATGTCCACCCGATGTCGTGGAAGGACACATTGAGCGACCTCATACAGCACTCTTTTATGCAGGTGGGCTGTAGGCCTTCGGGTCGATAGACCCTTAACCTGAGTTGCGCATTGCAGCAGTAATCATCGAAACAGGTGACGGGGAAGTCATCGAGATCGTCAAACTGTAGCCACTGCTTAACCCATAACGTAATATCACGGGTCGTGTTATTGGGAAGTACGAGTTTGGCTGATCTGATTTTCTGACCTGAGAAGTCGCTCAGCACCGGTCGGAAGAGGACGTGACTTATTGGTACGCATCCTGCAACGAAAATAAGAGAAGGACGTAGTTAGAACAGGTTGGTTGGGTTTGGCTATATTTCACCAAGCTGTGCCAAACACAAGACAGTGTTAAATAATGGACATACTCTGCAACGAAAGCTTGTACTGACTTGGGGCTGGAATAGGAAAGCCTTTAGTGACATGAGGTTGAAATGGGAAAGCCTTTATTAACATGGGGTTGAAATGGGAAAACTTTTACTGACATGGGGTTGGAATGGAAAAACTTAAACTGACTTGGGGTTGGAATGCGAAAGTCTGTAGTGACATGAGGTTTAAATCGGAAAGCCTTTATTGACATGGGGTTGAAATGGGAAAGCTTACACTCACTAGGGGTTGGAATGGGAAAGTCTGTAGTGACATGAGTTTGAAATCGGAAAGCCTTTATTGACATGGGGTTGAAATGGGAAAGCTTTTAATCACATGGGGTTGGAATGGAAAAACTTAAACTGACTTGGGGTTGGAATGGGAAAGTCTGTAGTGACATGGAGGTTGAAATCGGAAAGGCTTTATTGACATGGGGTTGAAATGGGAAAGCTTACACTGACTAGGGGTTGGGATGGGAAAGTCTGTAGTGACATGAGGTTTAAATCGGAAAGCCTTTATAGACATGGGGTTGGAATGGAAAAAATTAAACTGACTTGGGGTTGGAATGGAAAAGTCTGTAGTGACATGAGGTTGAAATCGGAAAGGCTTTATTGACATGGGGTTAAAATGGGAAAGCTTACACTGACTTGGGGTTGGAATGGGAAAGTCTGTAGTGACATGAGGTTTAAATCGGAAAGCCTTTATTGACATGGGGTTGGAATGGAAAAAATTAAACTGACTTGGGGTTGGAATGGGAAAGTGTGTAGTGACATGGAGGTTGAAATCGGAAAGGCTTTATTGACATGGGGTTGAAATGGGAAAGCTTACACTGACTTGGGGTTGGTATGGGAAAGTCTGTAGTGACATGAGGTTTAAATCGGAAAGACTTTATTGACATGGGGTTGGAATGGAAAAACTTAAACTGACTTGGGGTTGGAATGGGAAAGTCTGTAGTGACATGAGGTTTAAATCGGAAAGCCTTTATTGACATGGGGTTGGAATGGAAAAAATTAAACTGACTTGCGGTTGGAATGGGAAAGCCTTAACTGTGACATGGGTGTGGAAGAGAGAAATACGCATGTAACGCAAATCGAACCTGCGCCCCCGAGAACTCGTAGGTTGCTAGAGAAGTGGGAAAGAACAAGCAACGGTGGCTATTGGCAGGTCTGGGACTAATCTCCGAAGTGAAAGATTCGAGCATAACACGTAACTTTGAACCACTATTAGATGACGAGGTCACATCTGAGCTGCCACCACACTTTCCAAACTTCCACACCACGCCAACGTGAAGGCATTTGAGGTCAAGATAGATTTAACGTTCACCATCCGCCACTGTATACGTTAACATACCGGTCTGGTGGTTAAGTTGTTAGGATCTAGATCGGAAGATTCCTGGCTTGAATTCGGATCAGTTCATTGATATTTGTAAGAGTATGGTTTAGACTCGGGTAGTGCACCTTAAATCTGTCGTGGCCGAAAGTTCTCACTTTGAGTTGTTGTGGAAGATTAGAGAGTGGAACGCCAGCTCAGCTGTTGCCTCGTCATCTGACGGTGGTTCAAGTCCTCGGATCTTTCCCTAAGGGGATTGATCCAGGATCATAGTCAGTAGGCGTTGTGTTGCTCTAGTACGGCGTTAATTGATACTACCTTACCACACAAAGCCAAAAGTTTTATTATTACCTTTTATTTCTTTTGAAATGTGCAGGCTCAAGTCTTCTAAAGTTACAAAAAAAATGTTTCAACCCCCAACGCAGCAGGGGGGTAGGAACATTACCCTAACGCTTTTGATCACAGCTGGGTAAGCGATGGTCATTTGTGAAGGAGCACCCCACTCCCCCCCACACACACGATGAGCGTCCATCATTGCCCCTATCAGAGGACAGCATAATCAATTCCGTTCCCTGACCCCCAATTTGCCACAAGAACCTTCCGATCCAGAGGCCAACACCTTAACCACTAGACTGGTTTGTCGGCAAAAAAAATTGCTGATCTTTAAAAAACAAATTTTTAGAAATGGTGTTTTTGTGGATTAGTAAAAATATATAAATGTTGCCAAGAAAATCGCATTTATCTTCATTGGGTATGTTGGTGGGTTAGGCCACTTGCTGTATTAGCACACATATAGCCTTAATGTGGAATGTACGCCATACATATGGCGCGCACATGACACATCAAATTAATCTATAATTAAATTCAAGAATCGAAGATGATTGATTTCTCAACATTCAGTTGATACGGAATGGTGCTAACGTTCGAACGAATCAAGTTTAATTTTGATCAACAGGAAATGAATGAAAACTAAAATGAGAACCTTAATTTTTAATATAGTTGATCAAATTTTTAATGGATCAAGAAAAGTTTGACGCATTCAAACTTTAACGTTCAAGTGATGAGTCATCCGCTATCTGCTTTCTATTTTGAAACGTGTCTTGAAACGTGTGAAGTTTAATTGACGGCCATTTCACTTTCATCTGTTCACGCCTCGCGTGTCTGTGTTTTAATGACCCTCAATTGGTCTTAAAGTGGGATGCTAATGTTTTGTAGAACTGTATCATAACCACCGACTAGATAAATAGAAAAATTGATAAAATAGTAAACTTGATAAAATAGTGCAAAGTAATAAAAATTAGACTGATTATGAATTAGACATATTTGCTAAATCTCTCACTGTCTTGTCAAACTTGATAAAATAGTGCAAAGTAATAAAAATTAGACTGATTATGAATTAGACATATTTGCTAAATCTGTCACTGTCCTGCTAAAACGGATGTCTCTTTACGATGCAATCACCTGCCATGAACAAATTCAAACTGTGATAAGACAAAGGCGATTGGAACTCTTCAAAACATCACCAGCGTTTTCAACCTTCTCATCATACAACTCAAGGGTCGTCGTCGGTTTCCAATGAATCAAGCGACAGAGAACAATGCGGAGATGATTCGTAGGAGCCATCTGATATACTTGCTAAAGCTAAGCTCTTGCTAAAATAACGTTTCTTACGATTTCTTCTCATGTTGAATAAAGTTGTATTTGGTTCTTTTAACTAATCTTGCTATCTATTCAACTTCACGCACAGCTGCTTTCGACGTAATTTTTAAATGAAACTTGATCAGTTTCTATTAAGTGGGTGAACAAAAACTGATTCATGTCGTATTCCACTTTTATTGATCAACGATAATCGGTCAACTAAACTTGATTAGTGAGAACGCCCCTTTGGCATCGATGTTGAAAATAGTCGTCAAGGGTTGGCAAGAGTCAATCTCATATGACGACCTAATGAAAAATGTATTCATCTTTGTGGTCAAATTGATTATACAAATGAGTGTAATAATAGGATATTTATGACTCACGGAAGCCTCGTTCTTCTATAAGGAAGCATTAAATGACCGACTGATGAATATATTAAAGGAGGGTCCAGACAAGTCGGGCTGATTTTTAGCGAACTTCAAACAGGAAGAATGTAAATCTGGCAATGCAGAAGACGTAAAAGAGCTGAACTGAAGTAAATCTTCAGTGCTGTGTAACTATAAAATGTTCGCCGCTTTTGTTAGTTTCTCTTGCTCCACTGCAATGCCTTTCTACATGTCCGTTTTTGTAAATAAATGTTTTTAAATTATACAGTCCACTTTTATTCCCACTGACCACCATCGACGCAACAAATATGTTAAATTAGGGTCCAGACAAGTCGGGCCGATTTTTAGCGAACTTCCAACAGGAAGAATGTAAAGTTCGTTCTCACGTCGTAAAATACGGATCTTCATATCTTTGTAAGCGTAAACATGTACCTCACAGATGCTTGAAAAAAAAATGAATTGACACCTCAGCATATCGTGTAAAGGGCAATTGTGTGCATTGATGATTCTCATTTACACGCTTCTCTCTTTGAGGGTCTATCTTGAGTGATGCGCTTGCACGACGTTTGAAAAAGGTTGGATAGGTAGTTGAATTTACGTCGCACTGGAGCAACGTAACGGTACGAGAAGAATCCCAAAGGGAAAGATTCAAAGAAAACGCTTCACTTTGAACCACGGTCAGATGTTGAAGACAACATCTGAGCTAGCATCCCAATCTCCAGACTTCCACACCAACTCAACGTGGGGACTTTCGGCCACGACAGATATAGGGTACACCAGCCGCTTCAACACCATATGCTTACAAACATCCCTTCACTGGCCCGGATTCGAACCAGTAACCTTTCGATCTAGAGATGCGGTTGGTCAAGTGGGAGTTTGGAGAGTGAGGTGCCAGGTTGACTTCATAATCTGACCGTGGTTCAACATAACGAATCGTTATCCTCGCGTCTGCTGCTTCGGCATGGATTAACAACACCATTTAGGTAGGTAGGTATTTGAAATGGCGTCACACTGGAGCAACACAATGGACTATTGTCGACGGTCCGGGAGAAAACCCGAAGATCCGATGACAACACCACGTAGTTTTGAATCATGGTCAGATGACGAGGTTTGCACCTGAGCTGCCGTTCCTCTCTTCTACGTTGCTCCAATATAAACAACAGACAAAACAGGCCAAGACGGATGTATCTTTCCCCAACCCCCACGAACACAACGCTCTTTAATTGGATCGTTTCGAATTCTTAACCCTCCTGTTGCTAATCCGCTAATCTTCTAAAAGGTCTACCATATTCTTGCTCGATGAATGACGTTCTTTTTGTAAGTCTACTGTTTTTTTAGAAGTACCTCAGGAACTCACAAATAATACAAATGTTAGAATGAATATTTGATAATTTTATTCGTAAGAAGGTCACAAAACATATTTTGTACGGATATATAGAACGACACAGACATTAATAAATCTATAGCTACATGTTAAACTTAACTTACCAAAGTAATTTTGAAAATGCTTAAAGTTAAACAAATTACTGTGGAATAAATACATTTTTCAATTTTGTAATACGTAATTTTAAACCTTGTTATATAACTTGTTATGTAATCTTAAACCTTGTAAGCAGAACAATGCACTGCGACGTAAGGTTTGAGTCGCTACAATACCATTTGTAGATTTAGTGTCATAAATTGAATTATTTATTTTAAAAAGATGGACATCTGTAGAGATAAAATGTTGTCACCACAGCAAGGAATTTATTACTAAATAATCACGCTTCCATCTTTTTGAAAAAAAAGACTCCAAAAAATTGTACAAATGAAAAATCAAAGGTTTTAAAACTTCTTTTATAAACCATTCAATTTTATAGGGAACTGGGACACAAAAAAACCTCCAAAAAGTCCTTTTTTGTTTTATGCTCTCAAAGAATTTGAAATTTAATTCTCTTTTGTTTGACATCAATTTTATGATGATATCTTGAGTAGAACCGAAGTTATAAACAAGAGAACGTTTTGATAGCTTTCAAAGTTTTGAAACGAAAAATATGTCGACTTATCCAAAAAACTGCTAACAAAAGTACAATTGCATACAAATTGTACCGTAGAAAGGTACTATTATCCAAAATAAACCTTAATCCAAGGTCTGAAGACATTAACGGATTTACTTACGTACTCGGAGTGAAAAATCCATCGGGTACTAAAATTTCACTTTTGTAACTGATTTTCATAACTGAAACTTTAAGGTGATTTTTGTCCATGATGGATTTTTCACACTTTTCCCAACTTTAAAATGATATAACTCAAAATCTATTCAAGATAATTGCATGAAATTTGGTATCTATATTCTTCATACATATTTAAGTGGTCTGTCTTCAGCAATTTTAAAAATTATTGATATGTTATAAAATATAAGTGTTTTTATAAATTATAAAATAAAAAAATGCTCATTTTTAATTTAAAATTTTTTAATATTTTTTTATATGCATGTATTAAAAAACCGTGAAGACAAATTTGTAAGTGTAATATCTGCTTTTAGAAAATGTAAATATTGTGCCTTTCATGAATAATTTCTCAAGTTAGATCAAAAGTAAACACAGCCACTTTTTTGAAAATTTTCAAATTTTGAACACATATCAAATTCATTTTTTATTATTTTCTATTCGTAAATTAGGAACTATGTCTGCATTACAAATTCCAAAGCAATATGTTTATTGCCAAAAAAAATGGAAAACTGTGTCCCCCCCCCCTCTTAACAGGCGAACTTTAATATTATCAAACAGCAGATGGTAGCACCACAAACTGTGACGAGAATATTTGACAAGTTCTGACAATTTCTATTCTTTATTTATAGATTGCATCATTTTCTAGTCAACTTAAACAAAACAATATTTTCCTAACTTAAATTATAAGGAATGGAAAGGTCAATTTAAATATATACAGTCATTCAAGTACGATAGCTTCAAAATAGTTAATTAATTCAATCGTACAACCTACATTTAAACACATTTTCACTGAAAAAATCATAATTTTTTAGGTTACATTAGCAAGCAAACATTCATGGCATGGAAAATGTCTATTTATTTGTAAGTTTATACCCTATTGGTTTTAAAATAAATAAATTCTCGTACGATTATAACAGATGAAAAATGCTCACTCAAGAATGCTAGGGAAAAAATTAAGAGTTTATAAATATGCAATTGAAACTAAAATGCACTAGAGAGAAGAAATCCTATCTTTTAAAATAAACCTTACCTCCATTAATAAAATTTCATTCCTATTCATTAAACGTTCAAAAGAAACTTTCACGAACAATATTATACCTTGATAAAACATGATAAGTTGAATCGGAGGAATAAGGGGTGTTTCTCTCTGTTTAGAGCTTCGTCATAATCTGAATAGGAAGATTATTTGGAACCTACATATTTTATATGTGCATGCCTCCTTCCTCAAAATAGTGTCATTACTTCTAAGCTAAGAACCTTCTCGGATTTGTTCCCTCCCATGAAATATTGCGCGTTTAGTGCGTTTGGAATTAGGGAATTAATTTAATCGTATTATTTTCAAACATGGATGATAAATAAAGAAACCAAATGAATTAAAAATTAAATAAGTTAGTTTTTGATTAAAGGCAGATTTAAAAAATATATTTAATGCATATGAAGGCATTTATTATCAAATTAAGTATACGCTTTACTACCTTAAATTACGTTTTATTATTCGATGAAAAAAATTTTAACAATCTCGTTTTCATTACACACAATTCCATCTTTACGAAAATAAATATAACTTTTGCGATGTATCCAGTGTTGTATACTTTCTATCTACACTAAATGAAGTCATTCAATAAAAAATTATTAACTTCTTCAAGAGTTACATTATTAATTACAATTCTATATTTAAAAACATGTATGTGCTTTGTTCATAATTTTTCAAAACATTAAATATTTTATAAGCATTCTTCATATACCATTATATCATATTCTTCACTTCAAATATCTTTGCTTTACCGAGAAACGATATTTTTTTTCGACGAGGTATTACGTCATTAGTAAAATTGGTCAAATAGTGAAAAAGATACCACATCGAAACAGCTTGAAGAGTTAATTCATATTGTTTGGCTCTTCATGTAAAAGGTCAGATATTCAACATTAGAAGAACACTTCGACTGATATTTTATATCTAATATATAAAAATCTGCTTCAACATCTTAAGGAAAGAGAATAGCCTGTTGTGTAGCTGAAGATTGATCCCGGGGCATGAGCTCTGCTACCGGGCGCGTCGGCAGGTGGCGGATAGCCGAAAGTCCTGAGCCGAAACATACTCAGGATATCCCTGAATATTGAATAAGGGGACGCGGACCAGCTTCCGTTAACCCAAAGTGTTATGCGACCCGTGCTGATGCGTGTATGGTACCGACGGTTAATTGGTGCCTTTTACGGAGCCTCCTAGAGTGCTTGGCGACCTCTAGGAGTAATTTGCCTTACCCTGGTATGCAGGCTCTGGCGGGGTGGACTGCATAATTCCTGCGGTATATACACCAATCTATGGAAAAAAATAATGAAAACAAAAACCAAACCACAGACTCCAAAGAGGAAGATAATCAGACCTTGATGGAGACCCAATCCTCAGGATCAGGCCCTGCAACCCCACAGACAGACCTTGAAGGAGATCGAGATCTCCAAAAGATAGTCTTGGGGCTTGACAGGATTGATATACAGAGGAAAAAAATCTCTGGGGCTGCCAAAAAAAGGCTGACCAAAGAAAGGAAGTTAGCTGAGGGTACATGGGTAGAGAACAGACCCAGACCCAAACCAAAAGCCAAAACCACTCCAAAGGGAAAGGAGTTACAGACCCCGATCAGGCCCTCTACCAAGAGGCCAAGGTCGGATGGTAGTACTCCCCACTCTCAGGAGAAAATGTCAACAAAGAGGGCTAAACCCGGAAACGGGGCAGACCCTAGTTATAGTGACACCTTATCGGCTGTGAAGATGGCAGTTGTCGTGGAAGGATATCCAGACCAGAAACTGTCAGAAGAACAGCTGATGACCTTCCAACTAGACGCAATGTCTAAGATTGATGGCGTTCCTCCGGGAACAGGACCTCAATTCAAATATTGTCGTCTGGAAGGAGGAGCTATAATTATCCTCTGTGCCGACTCTAACAGCAGCCAATGGCTGACCAGAACTGTTAGAGAAATGTCATCATGGAACGGCTTGTCCCTCCTTGTTGACGAGGCACGTAAAATAGTTAAAACCAAAAAATTTATAGCCAAGATCCCAGCTATATACAACAAGTTCTCCGGTAAAGAAATTCTACAAAAAGTAGAAGCTCAGAACGGAGGACTAACTGACACAGAATGGGGAATCCTCAACCAAAAATCTGGTAATGAGGGTAGAACCATTGTGGTAAGTATCCCAGAACAAGATGCCAAGACCTTGATGGGTAGAGAATGTAAATTCTACATAGGCTTTACCCAAGTGCAGGCTAGGGCTCTGGAAAAACCTGCTACAGCTTCCACTGACAATGTCAATGAAGCTCCTGCAGGCCAACCTGCAGCATAAACGACTTGCTGCAGCCAACCTCAGTGGGGTTTTCCGGACTGAGGGAATCCACATTGCCCTAATCCAAGAACCCTGGCTGTACAAAGAAGGCATCAGGGGATTAAAGGACAGTGGAGGTAAGTTAATTTATGATTTTGCAAACTCCTCTCCAAGAGCTTGCTTACTTATTAACAACAACATCGATGCAATGCCGATCCATGAACTTTGTTCTAGGGATTTGGCAGTAGCAAAGATAACTCTTCATAATGGCGGGAGAACCAGAGAAACCTTGATAGGCTCTGGGTACCTGCCATATGAGGAAAAAGATCCTGTGAGTGCAGAGCTGAAGAGATTGTTGACAGCGTGTGCAGAACAGCAATCGGGATTGATTCTCGGTTGTGATGTGAATGCACACCACACAATCTGGGGCAGCTCCAATATCAATGACAGAGGTGAAGCTCTTTTAGACTTTGTACTTGAAAATAACCTAGATATCTTAAATGTAGGAAACAAACCGACCTTTATAACTAGTGTAAGAAAGGAAGTACTTGATATAACCTTAGCCAGCCCTGAACTAAGTAGCTATATTCACAATTGGCATGTTGATGAGAAGCCTTCAATGGCAGACCATCAATTTATCCACTTCTCACTGAAATCTGAATATCACTGGGAGAAGACGTTCAGAGATCCCAAAAGGACGAACTGGACCTTTTTTTACAATGAACTCCAGAATTACCTGGAGGACTTCTCTTTGAAAATCTATGATACTTACGATCTAGAACTGTTCGCAGACGGCCTGCAGCAGGCAATCTATATTTCATATACAAATAACTGTCCCCTGCTTCTAAGGAAAGGCAAACAACCAAACTCATGGTGGAACCAAGACCTTATGAGGCAGAGGAAGACAGTAAGAAAACTTTTCAGGAAAGCAAAGAAATCTGGCAAGTGGGAAGAATACAAGTGCCTACTTTCAGAATACAACAAAGCTGTTCGAATGGCCAAAAGGAATTCATGGAGGAAGTTCTGTGATTCGGTTGAAAGTACCGCTGAGGGCGCTAGACTCCACAAAATTCTTAAAAGAGATACACCAATATTGGTGGGGACCCTTAAGAATAATTCCGGTGGCTATACCAATACTGGCAGAGAAGTTATAGAGACTCTGGTTGAGACACATTTTCCAAACTCCAACTTGGTACCTAATGAGTTAAACCCTTCTCCCCTGGGATATCCAATAAGGGTGAGAAGGGAAAACTGGATAGTTGCCAAGAAAATTTTTACTGTTAAACAAGTACTATGAGCTATCAACTCATTTGAACCATATAAAACTCCAGGACCAGATGGGATAATACCGATTGTGCTTCAGAAATCGGCCGATCTCATCTCACGGGTCTTGTGTAAAATGTTCAGAGCTAGTCTAGCTCTTGAATATATCCCCAGACCATGGAGAAAGGCAAGGGTAGTCTTTCTGCCCTAACCTGGAAAAAGCCAATATGACCAGGCTAAGAACTTTCGTCCTATCAGTCTATCATCTTTCATACTTAAGTGTATGGAAAAAATAATTGATAGACACATTAGGGATGTAATGAGGAGTACCAGACCTCTTCACAAAAACCAATTTGCCTATCAACCCGGTAAATCTACAGAGGTGGCTTTGCAACACCTGGTTGTAAAGATTGAGAAGACCCTGGAGTGCAAGGAAATGGCTTTGGCAGCTTTCCTTGATATTGAGGGTGCTTTCGATAATACCTCTTTTAACTCAATCGCTGCTGCTGCTGCCAGCAGAGCTATTGAACCACAGGTCTGCAAATGGATAAACTCCTTGTTAGCAGACAGAATTATTACAACAGAGTTGTTTGGGACAACACTTCAGGCTAGACCCACTAGAGGCTGCCCTCAGGGAGGAGTTCTCTCCCCTCTGTTGTGGAATCTGGTGGTTGATGACCTAATTGCAGACCTCAATCAAAGCGGCATTTATGCCCAGGGATATGCAGATGACATTGTCGTCTACATATCGGGCATGGATGAGAAAACGGTGATAAATATCATGCAGGGGACCCTGAACAGAATCGCAAGATGGTGCTGTGAAAAGAATTTGAGAGTAAATCCTCAAAAGACTACTCTTGTCCCATTTACACGAAGAAGAACCTGCATTGACAAAAGTGATATACCTACCCTACTAGGGGAAAAAGTAAATATGCTGAGCGAGGTTAAATATCTGGGAGTTATACTGGACACTAATTTAACCTGGTATCAGCATTTGAAAAGTAAAATTAAACAAGCAAAAGTTGGACTTCTACGATGTAGAAGAGTTCTTGGTAAATCATGGGGTCTAAGGCCAAAGATGACCTATTGGCTATACACTATGGCTATTAGACCCATTGTGACCTATGCGGCTGTGGTCTGGTGGAAAAGACGGAACAATTGACTGTTAAGACCAAGCTAGACAGTCTTCAAAGAGCTGCCTGCCTGAGTATAACAGGTGCTATGTCCTCCACTCCCACCAGAGCCATGGAAATTATTCTATCTGTCGTCCCACTCGATATCTTTATCAGCGATGCTGCCAGAAGAAGTTCCTACAGACTGGAAAACGCTGGACTGTGGATGGATTTTGCCAGCCAAAAGTCCCACACCAGTATTAACCAAAAATTCTTTGACCCTATACTTTTGATGCCCTCTGACATCATGGAGACAAGATTCCTCTTTCAAAGACCCTTTGAGGTACTTATTGACCTAAGAGAGGAATGGAAAGAGGAAAACTACAAGCTCACAAATGGAGACATTGTGTGGTACACAGATGGCTCCAGACAAAACGAAAAGGCAAGTGCTGGAATATGTGGGATCAGACCTAAGGCAAGGATTTCCCGAAAATTAGGAAAACATGCCACAGTATTTCAAGCGGAACTGCTTGCTATCATCTACTGTCTACAAGAATGTTCTAGAAGATCCTACTCAAATAGGAAAATCTACATATTCAGTGACAGTCAAGCAGCCTTAATGGCAATAAACTCATTCCAAATAAGCTCCAAACTTGTTTGGGAATGTAGGAACCTTCTACATGACTTGGGGACCCATAATAGGATCTTTCTTACTTGGGTACCAGGGCATACTGGTGTAGAAGGAAACGAAAATGCAGATAAGTTAGCCAAACTGGGGACTGCAGACCTACCTTTAAGCCCTGAGCCTTTTTGCGGGATCTCTAAGACAACCGCAAAAAGGGTGATAGGAGAAAGAATGCTTAAAGAAACTACAAAAAAGTGGAAGCAAACCACCGATCAAAAACATGCAAGGCTTATGATTCAAGAACCTTCTATGAAAACATCTTCTCAGATCCTTCGTCTTAGCAGGGGTAAGATGAGGATGATAGTTGGATTTCTCACAGGCCACTATCACCTAAGAAAACACCTTCATAGGATGGGAATCTTTAAAGAAGAACCTCTATGCAGGAAATGCAAATTGGTGGAGGAAACTGCCCACCATATACTTTTTTGAATACGAAGCTCTGCTTCACATAAGGCACTCATGTCTAGGTCTTGGAACAGAACTTGATACAATTCACGAAGAACCTGTCAAAAGCCTTTTGGCCTTTCTCAAGGAATCTGGCTTTCTCTGACAGGAATATCGAAAAACAATGGGGTTTGGTGCAATATTCCCTAGTGGAATCAGCACCTAGGGCTTTCCTGACCTCCCCACTCTATATGACTATGACTATGACTAGCTGAAGAGTGACGATATTAAACTATCCCAACCTACCATAATAAAAGTGACGCAATTCCAATGTATTATTTCTGTGCTCAGATAGCAAAATGTAAGAAGTCATTTCTTTAATTTTTCGTGACAGCAATTTTAAGATTAAAGATTAAACATGTGGTTCTGTGGTTTTTGACTTATATTACATTTTACCACCTTTGTTTTCTCATAAACTGAAAGAGAAAGACTTAGGACATTTGGCCACCTTCTAAACATTAACAAACCGTACTCCAGAATAGGACTTAATCAATTCTTTTGGCAAATTGACATAAGCTTCTTTTAAATTGTAGGCAAGTATTTATGCCGGTGACCTTCTATTATATTCCATAGAATAGTAATATAACACGCTGGGGCACCTCATACATATTTTAAAATGACATAACACCGAAATTTTTATTTTTTGAACTGGGTTACTTTTCATTTCGGGGTGAGACATGTTTTAAACGAAATTATATAATTAGTATCTTTTAAATTTAATTATATTTATTCAAAAAAAGTTGTGAACTCACTATTACTGCAGTTGATCAATATTTTTTCAATTTAAACATGTGGGGAATTTTTAATGCAATTCTTCCCAATACTTTTCATTGTAGTTACAGAAAAAGTCATACTGAAATTATTATCACTGTATATCTATATTAATATTACAACATAATTTTTCACATTTACTTTCATTAATTTAAATACATAAGGTTCCTTTTAGAGATCACAATCCTCTTTTAACTAGCATAGCAAAGGGTCGTTGTTAAATGGTGTTAACTGCAGTCAAAGACTTAAATTGTAGCAAAAATAGAATATATAATATTATATCCCCGTTTTTAAAACATAATAATAACATTAAATATTAATATTTTTTAGGATTTTTCCAGTCATAGAGAGAGAGAGAGAGAGAGAGAGAGAGAGAGAGAGAGAGAGAGAGAGAGAGAGAGAGAGAGTTTTTTCAAACCAGAGTCTCGTCCATTTTGGTCTTTTGGTCCATGAGACCTATGGATATTTCCTAGGATTTTCAAACCAATAAATGTGGTTACTTAGTTATCATATGTATATAGGATACAAAATAAGTAAAAAAAAATACAACACGACTATAAAAAAAAACGGTTAAAGTAATACAACACGACTCGAAAATCTCGAAAATTTAATGAAATAAAATAAAAAATAAAAATACTTCCTTTAAAAACACTTTACTTCCCAGTTTGAAAATAATTTCCTTTAAAAATACAACTGTGAGAATTACTTCTATTTATATCGCAGTTATCACGGAGTCTCGAGTCAAAGTAAAATCGTTTTCGGTGCAATCAGACTAAGTTCTTGAACCTAGTCAAAACAAAGTCGCCCAAACTCACCTGTATTGTTATAGATAAAAACGTCGTCAGTGGGTATAATAATCTCCTGCTCCTCCTTGGGGAAGACCCTCGTTTCGAATTCTTGTATCACCCTCGTTATCTCTTTCTCGGACGTGTCAACGGCTCGTATGTCCGGAGGTTCGGTCATACCCAGGTTCGCCAGGATCCGTGCCTTCACAAACTCCAACTCCAATTCCTCCTCTTCGGCCGCCGACGCGGCTGTCACGAGGATCGTCACCAGAGCCGCCCAGAGATGCATCTCTATAGTGATCGAACCATGCATGCACCATCTCTTTTTATCCGATCTATTCGCGATCTTGCTCTCTGCCGATTCCCTTGTCGGTCGGATCGATCGGACGCGGGGTTCCCAGATTGGCCGCGGATGCGCCGTTTCGGCTACTTTTACGTTTGTTCGGACCGAAATTTTACTGTGGTGGCCGCTCAAAGGGAGAGAGAATAAACAGAGAAGCCAATGACTACGGATTGTCCGTAGTTTCTACGAAAGTGGATCGTTTACTTATAATTACGGACTATGGAGTCAATCATTTGATTTTTTTCAATTTATCAAAAATTCTAAATTTGATTTTTTTTTTTTACAACACGTCTATTTTTATTTCCATATGCAGGGTGATTCTACGGTCATGGGACAAAAATGGAGGGGTGATACAGCCTGCTAAAACATACATTTTTCGTATTGGAATGCAGTGACTTGTGGAAGCATCAATACAAAAAAATGAGACAGGAACAGAAAAACATTGTTTATTTACAACGTCCTTACGATGTGCTTCTTTGCAGCAATGTTTTCAATAACTGATCAGAATTGCGACCACCAACAGTAATACAATATCGTCATATCTCCAACCAACGCGACTCAATGGCATGTTTCTAGAAGTGGTTTTACCAGAATTGCTGCAAGATGTTCCGACTGTCGTTCGCAATCGCATGTGGTTTCAGCAACATGGAGCGCCTGTCCATTTCAACGTGGTTGTCCGCAATTAACTGGATGCCAGTTTTGCGGGGTGATGGATTGGGCGTGGTAGACCAGTCCGATGGCCACCCCGATCGACAGATTTATCCAGCATCGATTATGATCGGCATCTGAAGACCATCGTTTACGGGTCTCCAGTTGACACAATTGAGGACCTCGTTGCTCGACTATAAATTGCGTCTGAAAGCGAGCGTGAAATGCCTGGGATCTTTCGAAATTTTCGCCAATCTACCAAGCATGTATTACTGTTGGTGAAGGCAATTTTGAGCATTTATTGTAAACGTTGCAGCAAAGAAGCACTTTGCAAGGAAGTTGTAAATAAACAATGTTTTTTTTTTGTTCTTGTCTCATTTTTTGCGTTCGGGCCTCCATGCGTACCTTCCGACCATGCATTGCAATGCGAAAAATGTAAGTTTTAGTAAGCTGTACCACCCAAACACGTTTGTCCCATGACGGTAGCAGTAACATGAATACAGTATGGAGTCAAATCTGAAATGTTCTGTACCACGAGGATTGCAAATTTCGCTGCAAAACGCAATCGAAAATGTTGCAACTCTTGTTAATTATGTAATCAAAAGAAAGAGAATTAACAATGATCCTGACTTTGTATACATCCATGGTAATTGGTAATTTTTTAATTAACGTCGTACTAGAGCAACACAACGGGCAATTGACGACTGTCCGGGATCAATCCCCTAAGGTAAGATCCATTGTCATTTGAACCACGTCATGTCATTTTGAACCACGATCAGATGTCAAGGGAACACCTGAGCTTGCACCCCACACTAAAAAGTTCCACACCACCTCGACGTGAGGTCTTTCGGCCACGACAGATTTAAGGTGCACCATCCGCCTCTACACCATACGCTTACAAATGTCCATGCACTCTCCCGGATTCGAACCAGGAACATTCCGATCTAGAGGCTAACACCTTAATTAGTAGACCGGTTGGTTGGCGATATTCACTGGTGACAACTAGAAATGAGCGATGAAGCTGAATTAGTGATATATCGATGCGGGATGTAACGAGGGATTGCTGTAAAACCATTCATTTGAAACATTTTTATTATTATGATGAAAAAGCAGACCAAATTTGTTAATTTTGTAATCAAAAGAAAGATAATTAACAATGAAACTGACCTTGCATACATCCATGATAATTGTAAAACTGTAACTGTTAAACCATTAATTTGAAACATTTTTATTGTCATCAAAATACTGTGTGTGTATGTTGTAGATACATCAAAGATTTCTTTTCTTAAAGCATTGTTTACATCCAGGGTGTGTTTAAACTGTCCGTTCAAATTGTAAAGTGTTGTAGATGGGTCCAAAATAAACATTTCTGTGTCAAAGAATGTGTGCCCCGTTAGCCTCGTTTAGGTGGTAGAGGACATTGCTGAGGTCAGTCGATAACATCGTTTCTGTGGCGTAAGGCTTCATTCTACGCTAGGATTTTCCACGGCATACATCGCTGCACGATTTCGTATCTCGCAGATAGGTTTCTGATGAATGGGTATGTGAACAGAAAAGGACGATTGTTTATTTCTTGAATGGTTTTTAAAATGGAAAAATTTAGATTTATTTAAATGCTCATTTTAAACCCTCTTTTACCCAAAAAAACTTTGCCCAGCTATTTTTTCAAAAGATTTTGGCCTGCCTGAAGCAGACGATATCAAGTAATTGACAGTCGCACTCCATAGACGTAAAATATAAGTTGAGTGAGAATTGCTATTGAGAGGAGCTTAAAAAAGTGCGTGTCAACTAGCAGTCACGTGACTGCTTTATGGAAAAGGGGCTTTGGATTGGGTATTTTATCACCTTTATTGGCAACATAACATCTTATGACAGGTTAGGTGTGTGAATCAGTATTTATATAAAGTGGCAACTCAAATGGTGAAATCGCCAAAGTCCACTATTATGTCAATCTGATGGATCAATCTGATGACGAATCAATGGATGGGCGTCTTCTCTCCCGTCCAGTGGACCAATCAGGTGAAGTTTTTGAAGGTTTGCAAGTTTTGAAGTTTCTCAAAGTAACCACGGTTAAGTGGGTAATCCGCCAGCGAATATTCGGGATTTTAATGTATCTGAAAATTTTTTATCTCTGTTTCACGATACTAATCTCTATAACGAAGATTTTCTTCCATGAACTACAGGGTTTACACAGCCATAAAGGTTTTTTATTAATATTTAATTTCACTTCATTCAAAATCAAAGTTAATGATTCTTTTCAATTGTAATCAAAAATTGATTGTATGGTATAGTATTCATTGGTTAGCTAAAAATTGAAGTTTTTAAAGCTAGCTCTCTATCAGTGAAATTCAAAACTAAAACGAGTGAAAGCTTCATCCAAGTACACACGGCTTAATCTATTGTGATCTTTGCTAAATATAGCCTTTAAAAAATGAAAAGATGTCAAAAGTGACTTTTAAAACTCATTTCATAAGCAAAAACATTCAAAATGACATAATTAATTGTTTCGCCATGGATGTCCTGTCTCATATCGTTGCACAAGTACGTGAAACAGGTGTCTATAGCACAGGGTTTGATGAAACTACAGCTGTTTCGCATATTTCTCAATTGACATTTGAACAAATATACGTGATTGATGAAGCAAGAAGAATGGAAGTTTATGAAAATTTCTTGACTTTTTTTAGATTTGTTTGCTGTTTTCTCAAAATCAAAGAGTAGCACTCCCAAAGAATCCACTACCGTGTCAACTTCGTCTGAATTAAAAGCGACTGGAGTTGCGATTGCTCACGAAATTGTTAAGATAGTTGACAATTTTAGGACTGCTATCTTCCATAATGGTTAGTATAGGTACAGACACATTAGTCGTTGCGGTGCTCAAAACAAAGTTAAAAAATGTGCTGTAAATTCAATCCACTGACTGAATTTGATCCAAATCTTCGTCCGTTTCAAGCTTGCGTGATTTTGTTGCATTATCAAACAAGTTGTGAATTACTTCACGGGTTCAGCGAAAAGAAATAGGGCCTTGAAAAAACATTTGGAACAACTTCCTAGACTTTGCGAAACTCGAAGAGTCGAAAGACACAATGGTGTTATATAATTCACAAAGCAGATCTCATTAAGATGGTGGATGTGTTAGAGGAGACAACTTGTGGCACGACCCGAATTCGAATATAATTTTTTAAGAGGAACTAAATTTGTAGGAGAGAAATTTTTTTTTAAAATTATTGTAAACAACAGAAAAAAATACATGTCATCTCAACATGTTTAATTAAATAAATCCACCCATCAGGTTTTAATCTGTAAACAAATAAAAGCTCAAAATGAAACTTACTCCTAAGTCGGAGTACAGTATTACACACTGTGGGATACAGTGTTACGTTATAGTAGCAACTGTAAATATAAAGAATGGGCTTTTATTAAAATTTATTTGAATTCAAATGTACAGATATCTAATAATTTCTTAAGCAGCCTTAAAATCAAATACCACTTTTTATTAGTTTAGGCATCATTGAACAGCTTTCAATGTGAGGAAAACATTTGCAATGATTGTAGCCAACACTTACAAAGTAGATGATAAAATAGGATAACAGAAATAGTAAACTTGTTTTAGATTTTCATAGGAGGTTAAATCCACAGGGAAAATCAGCATGTCTTCTTTTCTCACTGTCCCTCCTGAAGGAATTGGAAGAGGTAGTTTGGCAATGATTTTTTATTTTTCAAATGAATGAACTTCTTTTGTTCGTGAAAATGTATCAGATGGAAAAATTCTTCTGACGTACAACACTTCAAAATCAATGTTGTTCGTTCTGATTCACAACTTCCCCAATAGAGTGAATTTTATGTTCTTTAAGGTGTCATTTTTCAAGTATAATGTAATCACCATTGTTAATATTGTTATCATCTACAGTAATGTCTGAAAAAGACTTGTTATCACTATCAGCATAAGATGGGGGATCTTAATATTCTGTTGATGATTTCTCGGTAGGATAATGACTCAGGTTCACTTTGGCTCTCTTCTTGGGAATTTCGTTCTTTTTAGGGTTTAGGGTATTTTCCCCTCTAAACATATTTTCATCTGGCGCATCAGTGAAAATCCAACATTTTACCCATCATTTATTTGTTCAGTTTTACGGGGTGGGGATTAAGAGAAAGACTTTTCTTCTTAAGGAGACATAATTTTGTTAGATTGTGATTATTTCGAAAGATTTAACAAAAGGAAACTGCTAATCATGTAAAAAAGATAGATTTTAAATATCACACAAAAAAAGATGTACAAAACTATATGGAGGAAAAGCTTAAAAAAAATTAACCAATTTATTTATGTTATCATTAAGATTTATAATTAAAAATGCAGAGCTATAGGAGTAATAAAATTTACATTGTGGAACATATGTTTGTTGGACAAATTAGGTTTGTATCACTGTGCGCCATTTCATTCTGTAACACTCTACCCCATTTGACATAGCTTGTAACAAAATTTTTAATGACTACGTAATGTGAATTTAGATCATCCATTTTGTAGCGTCGCCGTAGGGGGTCCCTCTGACCACAACTTTCATGGTGGTCCATGAATTTATGACCGGATGGGGGTATCCCCTTCTCTTTGGGCGATAGCAGCTTCGGAAGAACGTGTGGGGTCTTCTCTCGAGGAAAAGGAGAATGGTGGAAAACCGAAACGTGAGCGGACGCAGGACGACTCTGCTCCGTATTGAAACCGCGGGAATGAAACCTTAATTTGTACAATATCTATTAGTCTCGAAATAGTTTTAACTTATATCTATTCTTCTATAATTAATTAAATGTGCTGTAATTCTAAATGTCGTTTTAATTATCTTCAAGCCACTCGCCATTCAAACTGTACCCACGACGTTACAATTTCCTCACAACAGAACCTAAACCACAATTAGCTTTACTATTAAAATATTATTCTTCATAAAATAAGAACCACTTACGAGTAAAGAAAATTTAATTACACACACAATTTGTTTTTAACATGCAAAAATAGATATTTCCTCACAGAAAAATTAAATACCGATGCAAATTCTTCCAAAACACACGGAATTCTGGGAAACAACAACATGGCTGACGAGATTGTAAGAACTCGTTCAAGCACAGCCGCACTCTCTGACGAACATGTTATTCATCACAGCGTGCACGATCTCTTCCGGATTCCTCTTGTAGTACAGCATGGACATCGGATCCAGCTTAGTGGGGATGCAGCTGGGTTTTGGATAAACTTTTAAGGTATTAGCAGTCAGGTTGCTATAGATGCTCTGCACGACAGCGTGCCAGCTGGCGAAGTTGTCGTTCTTTTTCCAGCAACGCCCCTTGCAGTAGTAGAACTGGGCATACTGGGGATGAATTATCCATGTCCACCCGATGTCGTGGAAGGACACATTGAGCGACCTCATACAGCACTCTTTTATGCAGGTGGGCTGTAGGCCTTCGGGTCGATAGACCCTTAACCTGAGTTGCGCATTGCAGCAGTAATCATCGAAACAGGTGACGGGGAAGTCATCGAGATCGTCAAACTGTAGCCACTGCTTAACCCATAACGTAATATCACGGGTCGTGTTATTGGGAAGTACGAGTTTGGCTGATCTGATTTTCTGACCTGAGAAGTCGCTCAGCTCCGGTCGGAAGAGGACGTGACTTATTGGTACGCATCCTGCAACGAAAATAAGAGAAGGACGTAGTTAGAACAGGTTGGTTGGGTTTGCCCATATTTCACCAAGCTGTGCCAAACACAAGACAGTGTTACATAATGGACATACTCTGCAACGAAAGCTTGTACTGACTTGGGGCTGGAATAGGAAAGCCTTTAGTGACATGAGGTTGAAATGGGAAAGCCTTTATTGACATGGGGTTGAAATGGGAAAACTTTTACTGACATGGGGTTGGAATGGAAAAACTTAAACTGACTTGGGGTTGGAATGCGAAAGTCTGTAGTGACATGAGGTTGAAATGGGAAAGCCTTTATTGACATGGGGTTGAAATGGGAAAGCTTACACTCACTAGGGGTTGGAATGGGAAAGTCTGTAGTGACATGAGTTTGAAATCGGAAAGCCTTTATTGACATGGGGTTGAAATGGGAAAGCTTTTACTGACATGGAGTTGGAATGGAAAAACTTAAACTGACTTGGGGTTGCAATGGAAAGTCTGTAGTGACATGAGGTTGAAATCGGAAAGGCTTTATTGACATGGGGTTGAAATGGGAAAGCTTACACTGACTAGGGGTTGGGATGGGAAAGTCTGTAGTGACATGAGGTTTAAATCGGAAAGCCTTTATTGACATGGGATTGGAATGGAAAAAATTAAACTGACTTGGGGTTGGAAAGGGAAAGTCTGTAGTGACATGAAGTTGAAATCGGAAAGGCTTTATTGACATGGGGTTGAAATGGGAAAGCTTACACTGACTAGGGGTTGGGATGGGAAAGTCTGTAGTTACATGAGTTTTAAATCGGAAAGCCTTTATTGACATGGGGTTGGAATGGAAAAACTTAAACTGACTTGGGGTTGGAATGGGAAAGTCTGTAGTGACATGAGGTTGAAATCGGAAAGGCTTTATTGACATGGGGTTGAAAGGGGAAAGCTTACACTGACTTGGGGTTGGAATGGGAAAGTCTGTAGTGACATGAGGTTTAAATCGGAAAGCCTTTATTGACATGGGGTTGGAATGGAAAAACTTAAACTGACTTGGGGTTGGAATGGGGAAGTCTGTAGTGACATGAGGTTTAAATCGGAAAGCCTTTATTGACATGGGGTTGGAATGGAAAAAATTAAACTGACTTGCGGTTGGAATGGGAAAGCCTTTACTGCCATGGGTGTGGAAGGGAGAAATACGCATGTTACGGAAATCGAACCTGCGCCCCCGAGAACTCGTAGGTTGCTAGAGAAGTGGGAAAGAACAAGCAAAGGTGGCTATTGGCAGGTCTGGGACTAATCTCCGAAGTGAAAGATTCGAGCATAACACGTAACTTTGAACCACTATTAGATGACGAGGTCACATCTGAGCTGGCACCACACTTTCCAAACTTCCACACCACGCCAACGTGAAGGCATTTGAGGTCAAGATAGATTTAACGTTCACCATCCGCCACTGTATACGTTAACATACCGGTCTGGTGGTTAAGTTGTTAGGATCTAGATCGGAAGATTCCTGGCTTGAATTCGGTCAGTTCATTGATATTTGTAAGAGTATGGTTTAGACTCGGGTAGTGCACCTTAAATCTGTCGTGGCCGAAAGTTCTCACTTTGAGTTGTTGTGGAAGATTAGAGAGTGGGACGCCAGCTCAGCTGTTGCCTCGTCATCTGACGGTGGTTCAAGTCCTCGGATCTTTCCCTAAGGGGATTGATCCCGGATCATAGTCAGTAGGCGTTGTGTTGCTCTAGTACGGCGTTAATTGATACTACCTTACCACACAAAGCCAAAAGTTTTATTATTACCTTTTATTTCTTTTGAAATGTGCAGGCTCAAGTCTTCTAAAGTTACAAAAAAAAAGTTTCAACCACCAACGCAGCAGGGGGGTAGGAACATTACCCTAACGCCGCTTTTGATCACAGCTGCGTAAGCGATGGTCATTTGTGAAGGAGCACCCCACTCCCCCCCCACACACACACGCACGATGAGCGTCCATCATTGCCCCTATCAGAGGACAGCATAATCATATCCGTTCCCTGACCCCCAATTTGACACAAGAACCTTCCGATCCAGAGGCCAACACCTTAACCACTAGACTGGTTTGTCGGCAAAAAAAATTGCTGATCTTTGAAAAACAAATTGTTAGAAATGGTGTTTTTGTGGATTAGTAAAAATATATAAATGTTGCCAAGAAAATCGCATTTATCTTCATTGGGTATGTTGGTGGGTTAGGCCACTTGCTGTATTAGTCCCATATATGGCCTTAATGTGGAATGTACGCCATACATATGGCGCGCACATGACACATCAAATTAATCTATAATTAAATTCAAGAATCGAAGATGATTGATTTCTCAACATTGAGTTGATACGGAATGGTGCTAACGTTCTCACGAATCAAGTTTAATTTTGATCAACAGGAAATGAATGAAAACTAAAATGAGAACCTTAATTTTTAATATAGTTGATCAAATTTTTAATGGATCAAGAAAAGTTTGACGCATTCAAACTTTAACGTTCAAGTGATGAGTCATCCGCTATCTGCTTTCTATTTTGAAACGTGTCTTGAAACGTGTGAAGTTTAATTGACGGCCATTTCACTTTCATCTGTTCACGCCTCGCGTGTCTGTGTTTTAATGACCCTCAATTGGTCTTAAAGTGGGATGCTAATGTTTTCTAGAACTGTATCATAACCACCGACTAGATAAATAGAAAAATTGATAAAATAGTAAACTTGATAAAATAGTGCAAAGTAATAAAAATTAGACTGATTATGAATTAGACATATTTGCTAAATCTGTCACTGTCTTGTCAAACTTGATAAAATAGTGCAAAGTAATAAAAATTAGACTGATTATGAATTAGACATATTTGCTAAATCTGTCACTGTCCTGCTAAAACGGATGTCTCTTTACGATGCAATCACCTGCCATGAACAAATTCAAACTGTGATAAGACAAAGGCGATTGGAACTCTTAAAAACATCACCAGCGTTTTCAACCTTCTCATCATACAACTCAAGGGTCGTCGTCGGTTTCCAATGAATCAAGCGACAGAGAACAATGCGGAGATGATTCGTAGGAGCCATCTGATATACTTGCTAAAGCTAAGCTCTTGCTAAAATAACGTTTCTTACGATTTCTTCTCATGTTGAATAAAGTTGTATTTGGTTCTTTTAACTAATCTTGCTATCTATTCAACTTCACGCACAGCTGCTTTCGACGCAATTTTTAAATGAAACTTGATCAGTTTCTATTAAGTGGGTGAACAAAAACTGATTCATGTCGTATTCCACTTTTATTGATCAACGATAATCGGTCAACTAAACTTGATTAGTGAGAACGCCCCTTTGGCATCGATGTTGAAAATAGTCGTCAAGGGTTGGCAAGAGTCAATCTCATATGACGACCTAATGAAAAATGTATTCATCTTTGTGGTCAAATTGATTATACAAATGAGTGTAATAATAGGATATTTATGACTCACGGAAGCCTCGTTCTTCTATAAGGAAGCATTAAATGACCGACTGATGAATATATTAAAGGAGGGTCCAGACAAGTCGGGCCGATTTTTAGCGAACTTCCAACAGGAAGAATGTAAAGTTCGTTCTCACGTCCTAATACGGATCTTCATATCTTTGTAAGCGTAAACATGTACCTTACAGATGCTTGAAAAAAAAATGAATTGACACCTCAGCATATCGTGTAAAGGGCAATTGTGTGCATTGATGATTCTCATTTACACGCTTCTCTCTTTGAGGGTCTATCTTGAGTGATGCGCTTGCACGACGTTTGAAAAAGGTTGGATAGGTAGTTGAATTTACGTCGCACTGGAGCAACGTAACGGTACGAGAAGAATCCCGAAGGGAAAGATTCAAAGACAACGCCTCACTTTGAACCACGGTCAGATGTTGAAGACAACATCTGAGCTAGCATCCCACTCTCCAGACTTCCACACCAACTCATCGTGGGGACTTTCGGCCACGACAGATATAGGGTACACCAGCCGCTTCAACACCATATGCTTACAAACATCCCTTCACTGGCCCGGATTCGAACCAGTAACCTTTCGATCTAGAGATGCGGTTGGTCGGGTGGGAGTTTGGAGAGTGAGGTGCCAGGTTGACTTCATAATCTGACCGTGGTTCAACATAACGAATCGTTATCCTCGCGTCTGCTGCTTCGGCATGGATTAACAACACCATTTAGGTAGGTAGGTATTTGAAATGGCGTCACACTGGAGCAACACAATGGACTATTGTCGACGGTCCGGGAGAAAACCCGAAGATCCGATGACAACACCACGTAGTTTTGAATCATGGTCAGATGACGAGGTTTGCACCTGAGCTGCCGTTCCTCTCTTCTACGTTGCTCCAATGTAAACAACAGACAAAACAGGCCAAGACGGATGTATCTTTCCCCAACCCCCACGAACACAACGCTCTTTAATTGGATTGTTTCGAATTCTTAACCCTCCTGTTGCTAATCCGCTAATCTTCTAAAAGGTCTACCATATTCTTGCTCGATGAATGACGTTCTTTTTGTAAGTCTACTGTTTTTTTAGAAGTACCTCAGGAACTCACAAATAATACAAATGTTAGAATGAATATTTGATAATTTTATTCGTAAGAAGGTCACAAAACATATTTTGTACGGATATATAGAACGACACAGACATTAATAAATCAATAGCTACATGTTAAACTTAACTTACCAAAGTATTTTTGAAAATGCTTAAAGTTAAACAAATTACTGTGGAATAAATACATTTTTCAATTTTGTAATACGTAATTTTAAACCTTGTTATATAACTTGTTATGTAATCTTAAACCTTGTAAGCAGAACAATGCACTGCGACGTAAGGTTTGAGTCGCTACAATACCATTTGTAGATTTAGTGTCATAAATTGAATTATTTATTTTAAAAAGATGGACATCTGTAGAGATAAAATGTTGTCACCACAGCAAGTAATTTATTACTAAATAATCACGCTTCCATCTTTTTGAAAAAAAAGACGCCAAAAAATTGTACAAATGAAAAATCAAAGGTTTTAAAACTTCGTTAATAAACCATTCAATTTTTAGTGGAGCTGGGACACAAAAAACCTCCAAAAGGTCCTTTTTTGTTTTATACTCTCAAAAAATTTGAAATTTAATTCTCTTTTGTTTGACATCAATTTTATGATGATATCTTGAGTAGAACCGAAGTTATAAACAAGAGAACGTTTTGATAGCTTTCAAAGTTTTGAAACGAAAAATATGTCGACTTATTCAAAAAACTGCTAACAAAAGTACAATTTCATACAAATTGTACCGTAGAAAGGTACTATTAGCCAAAAAAAACCTTCATCCAAGGTCTGAAGATATTAACGGATTTACTTACGTAGTCGGAGTGAAAAAGCCATCGGGTACTAAAATTTCACTTTTGTAACTGATTTTCATAACTGAAACTTTAAGATAATTTTTGTCCATGATGGATTTTTCACACTTTTCCCAACTTTAAAATGATATAACTCAAAATCTATTCAAGATAATTGCATGAAATTTGGTATCTATATTCTTCATACATATTTAAGTGGTCTGTCTTCAGCAATTTTAAAAATTATTGATATGTTATAAAATATAAGTGTTTTTATAAATTATAAAATAAAAAAATGCTCATTTTTAATTTAAAATTTTTTAATATTTTTTTATATGCATGTATTAAAAAACCGTGAAGACAAATTTGTAAGTGTAATATCTGCTTTTAGAAAATGTAAATATTGTGCCTTTTCATGAATAATTTCTCAAGTTAGATCAAAAGTAAACACAGCCACTTTTTTGAAAAATTTCAAATTTTAAAATCTTTTGAACACATATCAAATTCATTTTTTATTATTTTCTATTCGTAAATTAGGTACTATGTCTTCATTACAAATTCCAAAGCAATATGTTTATTGCCAAAAAAAATGGAAAACTGTGTCCCCCCCCCTCTTAACAGGCGAACTTTAATATTATCAAACAGCAGATGGTAGCACCACAAACTGTGACGAGAATATTTGACAAGTTCTGACAATTTCTATTCTTTATTTATAGATTGCATCATTTTCTAGTCAACTTAAACAAAACAATATTTTCCTAACTTAAATTATAAGGAATGGAAAGGTCAATTTAAATATATACAGTCATTCAAGTACGATAGCTTCAAAATAGTTAATTAATTTAATCGTACAACCTACATTTAAACACATTTTCACTGAAAAAATCATAATTTTTTAGGTTACATTAGCAAGCAAACATTCATGGCATGGAAAATGTCTATTTATTTGTAAGTTTATACCCTATTGGTTTTAAAATAAATAAATTCTCGTACGATTATAACAGATGAAAAATGCACACTCAAGAATGCTAGGGAAAAAATTAAGAGTTTATAAATATGCAATTGAAACTAAAATGCACTAGAAGAAATCCTATCTTTTAAAATAAACCTTACCTCCATTAATACAATTTCATTCCTATTTGTTAAACGTTCAAAAGAAACTTTCACGAACAATATTATACCTTGATAAAACATGATAAGTTGAATCGGAGGAATAAGGGGTGTTTCTCTCTGTTTAGAGCTTCGTCATAATCTGAATAGGAAGATTATTTGGAACCTACATATTTTACATGTGCATGCCTCCTTCCTCAAAATAGTGTCATTACTTCTAAGCTAAGAACCTTCTCGGATTTGTTCCCTCCCATGAAATATTGCGCGTTTAGTGCGTTTGGAATTAGGGAATTAATTTAATCGTATTATTTTCAAACATGAATGATAAATAAAGAAACCAAATGAATTAAAAATTAAATCAGTTAGTTTTTGATTAAAGGCAGATTTAAAAAATATATTTAATGGATATGAAGGCATTTATTATCAAATTAAGTATACGCTTTACTACCTTAAATTACGTTTTATTATTCGATGAAAAAAATTTTAACAATCTCGTTTTCATTATACACAATTCCATCTTTACGAAAATAAATATAACTTTTGCGATGTATCCAGTGTTGTATACTTTCTATCTACACTAAATGAAGTCATTCAATAAAAAATTATTAACTTCTTCAAGAGTTACATTATTAATTACAATTCTATATTTAAAAACATGTATGTGCTTTGTTCATAATTTTTCAAAACATTAAATATTTTATAAGCATTCTTCATATACCATTATATCATATTCTTCACTTCAAATATCTTTGCTTTACCGAGAAACGATATTTTTTTTCGACGAGGTATTACGTCATTAGTAAAATTGGTCAAATAGTGAAAAAGATACCACATCGAAACAGCTTGAAGAGTTAATTCATATTGTTTGGCTCTTCATGTAAAAGGTCAGATATTCAACATTAGAAGAACACTTCGACTGATATTTTATATCTAATATATAAAAATCTGCTTCAACATCTTAAGGAAAGAGAATAGCCCGTTGTGTAGCTGAAGAGTGATCCCGGGGCATGAGCTCTGCTACCGGGTGCGTCGGCAGATGGCTGATAGCCGAAAGTCCTGAGCCGAAACATACTCAGGATATCCCTGAATATTGAATAAGGGGGCGCGGACCAGCTTCCGTTAACCCAAAGTGTTATGCGACCCGTGCTGATGGGTGTATGGTACCGACGGTTAATTGGTGCCTTTTACGGAGCCTCCTAGAGTGCTTGGCGACCTCTAGGAGTAATTTGCCTTACCCTGGTATGCAAGCTCTGGCGGGGTGGACTGCATAATTCCTGCGGTATATACACCAATCTATGGAAAAAAATAATGAAAACAAAAACCAAACCACCGACTCCAAAGAGGAAGATAATCAGACCTTGATGGAGACCCAATCCTCAGGATCAGGCCCTGCAACCCCACAGACAGACCTTGAAGGAGATCGAGATCTCCAAAAGATAGTCTTGGGGCTTGACAGGATTGATATACAGAGGAAAAAAATCTCTGGGGCTGCCAAAAAAAGGCTGACCAAAGAAAGGAAGTTAGCTGAGGGTACATGGGTAGAGAACAGACCCAGACCCAAACCAAAAGCCAAAACCACTCCAAAGGGAAAGGAGTTACAGACCCCGATCAGGCCCTCTACCAAGAGGCCAAGGTCGGATGGTAGTACTCCCCACTCTCAGGAGAAAATGTCAACAAAGAGGGCTAAACCCGGAAACGGGGCAGACCCTAGTTATAGTGACACCTTATCGGCTGTGAAGATGGCAGTTGTCGTGGAAGGATATCCAGACCAGAAACTGTCAGAAGAACAGCTGATGACCTTCCAACTAGACGCAATGTCTAAGATTGAGGGCGTTCCTCCGGGAACAGGACCTCAATTCAAATATTGTCGTCTGGAAGGAGGAGCTATAATCATCCTCTGTGCCGACTCTAACAGCAGCCAATGGCTGACCAGAACTGTTAGAGAAATGTCACCATGGAACGGCTTGTCCCTCCTTGTTGACGAGGCACGTAAAATAGTTAAAACCAAAAAATTTATAGCCAAGATCCCAGCTATATACAACAAGTTCTCCGGTAAAGAGATTCTACAAAAAGTAGAAGCTCAGAACGGAGGACTAACTGCCACAGAATGGGGAATCCTCAACCAAAAATCTAGTAATGAGGGTAGAACCATTGTGGTAAGTATCCCAGAACAAGATGCCAAGACCTTGATGGGTAGAGAATGTAAATTCTACATAGGCTTTACCCAAGTGCAGGCTAGGGCTCTGGAAAAACCTGCTACAGCTTCCACTGACAATGTCAATGAAGCTCCTGCAGGCCAACCTGCAGCATAAACGACTTGCTGCAGCCAACCTCAGTGGGGTTTTCCGGACTGAGGGAATCCACATTGCCCTAATCCAAGAACCCTGGCTGTACAAAGAAGGCATCAGGGGATTAAAGGACAGTGGAGGTAAGTTAATTTATGATTTTGCAAACTCCTCTCCAAGAGCTTGCTTACTTATTAACAACAACATCGATGCAATGCCGATCCATGAACTTTGTTCTAGGGATTTGGCAGTAGCAAAGATAACTCTTCATAATGGCGGGAGAACCAGAGAAACCTTGATAGGCTCTGGGTACCTGCCATATGAGGAAAAAGATCCTGTGAGTGCAGAGCTGAAGAGATTGTTGACAGCGTGTGCAGAACAGCAATCGGGATTGATTCTCGGTTGTGATGCGAATGCACACCACACAATCTGGGGCAGCTCCAATATCAATGACAGAGGTGAAGCTCTTTTAGACTTTGTACTTGAAAATAACCTAGATATCTTAAATGTAGGAAACAAACCGACCTTTATAACTAGTGTAAGAAAGGAAGTACTTGATATAACCTTAGCCAGCCCTGAACTAAGTAGCTATATTCACAATTGGCATGTTGATGAGAAGCCTTCAATGGCAGACCATCAATTTATCCACTTCTCACTGAAATCTGAATATCACTGGGAGAAGACGTTCAGAGATCCCAAAAGGACGAACTGGACCTTTTTTTACAATGAACTCCAGAATTACCTGGAGGACTTCTCTTTGAAAATCTATGATACTTACGATCTAGAACTGTTCGCAGACGGCCTGCAGCAGGCAATCTATATTTCAAATACAAATAACTGTCCCCTGCTTCTAAGGAAAGGCAAACAACCAAACTCATGGTGGAACCAAGACCTTATGAGGCAGAGGAAGACAGTAAGAAAACTTTTCAGGAAAGCAAAGAAATCTGGCAAGTGGGAAGAATACAAGTGCCTACTTTCAGAATACAACAAAGCTGTTCGAATGGCCAAAAGGAATTCATGGAGGAAGTTCTGTGATTCGGTTGAAAGTACCGCTGAGGGCGCTAGACTCCACAAAATTCTTAAAAGAGATACACCAATATTGGTGGGGACCCTTAAGAATAATTCCGGTGGCTATACCAATACTGGCAGAGAAGTTATAGAGACTCTGGTTGAGACACATTTTCCAAACTCCAACTTGGTACCTAATGAGTTAAACCCTTCTCCCCTGGGATATCCAATAAGGGTGAGAAGGGAAAACTGGATAGTTGCCAAGAAAATTTTTACTGTTAAACAAGTACTATGAGCTATCAACTCATTTGAACCATATAAAACTCCAGGACCAGATGGGATAATACCGATTGTGCTTCAGAAATCGGCCGATCTCATCTCACGGGTCTTGTGTAAAATGTTCAGAGCTAGTCTAGCTCTTGAATATATCCCCAGACCATGGAGAAAGGCAAGGGTAGTCTTTCTGCCCTAACCTGGAAAAAGCCAATATGACCAGGCCAAGAACTTTCGTCCTATCAGTCTATCATCTTTCATACTTAAGTGTATGGAAAAAATAATTGATAGACACATTAGGGATGTAATGAGGAGTACCAGACCTCTTCACAAAAACCAATTTGCCTATCAACCCGGTAAATCTACAGAGGTGGCTTTGCAACACCTGGTTGTAAAGATTGAGAAGACCCTGGAGTGCAAGGAAATGGCTTTGGCAGCTTTCCTTGATATTGAGGGTGCTTTCGATAATACCTCTTTTAACTCAATCGCTGCTGCTGCTGCCAGCAGAGCTATTGAACCACAGGTCTGCAAATGGATAAACTCCTTGTTAGCAGACAGAATTATTACAACAGAGTTGTTTGGGGCAACACTTCAGGCTAGACCCACTAGAGGCTGCCCTCAGGGAGGAGTTCTCTCCCCTCTGTTGTGGAATCTGGTGGTTGATGACCTAATTGCAGACCTCAATCAAAGCGGCATTTATGCCCAGGGATATGCAGATGACATTGTCGTCTACATATCGGGCATGGATGAGAAAACGGTGATAAATATCATGCAGGGGACCCTGAACAGAATCGCAAGATGGTGCTGTGAAAAGAATTTGAGAGTAAATCCTCAAAAGACTACCCTTGTCCCATTTACACGAAGAACCTGCATTGACAAAAGTGATATACCTACCCTACTAGGGGAAAAAGTAAATATGCTGAGCGAGGTTAAATATCTGGGAGTTATACTGGACACTAAATTAACCTGGAATCAGCATTTGAAAAGTAAAATTAAACAAGCAAAAGTTGGACTTCTACGATGTAGAAGAGTTCTTGGTAAGTCATGGGGTCTAAGGCCAAAGATGACCTATTGGCTATACACTATGGCTATTAGACCCATTGTGACCTATGCGGCTGTGGTCTGGTGGAAAAAGACGGAACAATTGACTGTTAAGACCAAGCTAGACAGTCTTCAAAGAGCTGCCTGCCTGAGTATAACAGGTGCTATGTCCTCCACTCCCACCAGAGCCATGGAAATTATTGTATCTGTCGTCCCACTCGATATCTTTATCAGCGATGCTGCCAGAAGAAGTTCCTACAGACTGGAAAACGCTGGACTGTGGATGGATTTTGCCAGCCAAAAGTCCCACACCAGTATTAACCAAAAATTCTTTGACCCTATACTTTTGATGCCCTCTGACATCATGGACACAAGATTCCTCTTTCAAAGACCCTTTGAGGTACTTATTGACCTAAGAGAGGAATGGAAAGAGGAAAACTACAAGCTCACAAATGGAGACATTGTGTGGTACACAGATGGCTCCAGACAAAACGAAAAGGCAGGTGCTGGAATATGTGGGATCAGACCTAAGGCAAGGATTTCCCGAAAATTAGGAAAACATGCCACAGTATTTCAAGCGGAACTGCTTGCTATCATCTACTGTCTACAAGAATGTTCTAGAAGATATTACTCAAATAGGAAAATCTACATATTCATTGACAGTCAAGCAGCCTTAATGGCAATAAACTCATTCCAAATAAGCTCCAAACTTGTTTGGGAATGTAGGAACCTTCTACATGACTTGGGGACCCATAATAGGATCTTTCTTACTTGGGTACCAGGGCATACTGGTGTAGAAGGAAACGAAAATGCAGATAAGTTAGCCAAACTGGGGACTGCAGACCTACCTTTAAGCCCTGAGCCTTTTTGCGGGATCTCTAAGACAACCGCAAAAAGGGTGATAGGAGAAAGAATGCTTAAAGAAACTACAAAAAAGTGGAAGCAAACCACCGATCAAAAACATGCAAGGCTTATGATTCAAGAACCTTCTATGAAAACATCTTCTCAGATCCTTCGTCTTAGCAGGGGTAAGATGAGGATGATAGTTGGATTTCTCACAGGCCACTATCACCTAAGAAAACACCTTCATAGGATGGGAATCTTTAAAGAAGAACCTCTATGCAGAAAATGCAATATGGTGGAGGAAACTGCCCACCACATACTTTTTGAATGCGAAGCTCTGCCTCACATAAGGTACTCAAGTCTAAGTCTTGGAACAGAACTTGATACAATTCACGAAGAACCTGTCAAAAGCCTTTTGGCCTTTCTCAAGGAATCTGGCTTTCTCTGACAGGAATATCGAAAAACAATGGGGTTTGGTGCAATATTCCCTAGTGGAATCAGCACCTAGGGCTTTCCTGACCTCCCCACTCTATATGACTATGACTATGACTAGCTGAAGAGTGACGATATTAAACTATCCCAACCTACCATAATAAAAGTGACGCAATTCCAATGTATTATTTCTGTGCTCAGATAGCAAAATGTAAGAAGTCATTTCTTTAATTTTTCGTGACAGCAATTTTAAGATTAAAGATTAAACATGTGGTTCTGTGGTTTTTGACTTATATTACATTTTACCACCTTTGTTTTCTCATAAACTGAAAGAGAAAGACTTAGGACATTTGGCCACCTTCTAAACATTAACAAACCGTACTCCAGAATAGGACTTAATCAATTCTTTTGGCAAATTGACATAAGCTTCTTTTAAATTGTAGGCAAGTATTTATGCCGGTGACCTTCTATTATATTCCATAGAATAGTAATATAACACGCTGGGGCACCTCATACATATTTTAAAATGACATAACACCGAAATTTTTATTTTTTGAACTGGGTTACTTTTCATGCCGGGGTGAGACATGTTTTAAACGAAATTATATAATTAGTAGCTTTTAAATTTAATTATATTTATTCAAAAAAAGTTGTGAACTCACTATTACTGCAGTTGATCAATATTTTTTCAATTTAAACATGTGGGGAATTTTTAATGCAATTCTTCCCAATACTTTTCATTGTAGTTACAGAAAAAGTCATACTGAAATTATTATCACTGTATATCTATATTAATATTACAACATAATTTTTCACATTTACTTTCATTAATTTAAATACATAAGGTTCCTTTTAGAGATCACAATCCTCTTTTAACTAGCATAGCAAAGGGTCGTTGTTAAATGGTGTTAACTGCAGTCAAAGACTTAAATTGTAGCAAAAATAGAATATATAATATTATATCCCCGTTTTTAAAACATAATAATAACATTAAATATTAATATTTTCTAGGATTTTTCCAGTCATAGAGAGAGAGAGAGAGAGTTTTTTCAAACCAGAGTCTCGTCCATTTTGGTCTTTTGGTCCATGAGACCTATGGATATTTCCTAGGATTTTCAAACCAATAAATGTGGTTACTTAGTTATCATATGTATATAGGATACAAAATAAGTAAAAAAAATACAACGCGACTATAAAAAAAAACGGTTAAAGTAATACAACACGACTCGAAAATCTCGAAAATTTAATGAAATAAAATAAAAAATAAAAATACTTCCTTTAAAAACACTTTACTTCCCTGTTTGAAAATAATTTCCTTTAAAAATACAACTGTGAGAATTACTTCTATTTATATCGCAGTTATCACGGAGTCTCGAGTCAAAGTAAAATCGTTTTCGGTGCAATCAGACTAAGTTCTTGAACCTAGTCAAAACAAAGTCGCCCAAACTCACCTGTAATGTTATAGATAAAAACGTCGTCAGTGGGTATAATAATCTCCTGCTCCACCTTGGGGAAGACCCTCGTTTCGAATTATTGTATCACCCTCGTTATCTCTTTCTCGGACGTGTCAACGGCTCGTATGTCCGGAGGTTCGGTCATACCCAGGTTCGCCAGGATCCGTGCCTTCACAAACTCCAACTCCAATTCCTCCTCTTCGGCCGCCGACGCGGCTGTCACGAGGATCGTCACCAGAGCCGCCCAGAGATGCATCTCTATAGTGATCGAACCATGCATGCACCGTCTCTTTTTATCCGATCTATTCGCGATCTCGCTCTCTGCCGATTCCCTTGTCGGTCGGATCGATCGGACGCGGGGTTCCCAGATTGGCCGCGGATGCGCCGTTTCGGCTACTTTTACGTTTGTTCGGACCGAAATTTTACTGTGGTGGCCGCTCAAAGGGAGAGAGAATAAACAGAGAAGCCAATGACTACGGATTGTCCGTAGTTTCTACGAAATTGGATCGTTTACTTATAATTACGGACTATGGAGTCAATCATTTGATTTTTTTCAATTTATCAAAAATTCTAAATTTGATTTTTTTTTTTACAACACGTCTATTTTTATTTCCATATGCAGGGTGATTCTACGGTCATGGGACAAAAATGGAGGGGTGATACAGCCTGCTAAAACATACATTTTTCGTATTGGAATGCAGTGACTTGTGGAAGCATCAATACAAAAAATGAGACAGGAACAGAAAAACATTGTTTATTTACAACGTCCTTACGATGTGCTTCTTTGCAGCAATGTTTTCAATAACTGATCAGAATTGCGACCACCAACAGTAATACAATCTCGTCATATCTCCAACCAACGCGACTCAATGGCATTTTTCTAGAAGTGGTTTTACCAGAAATGCTGCAAGATGTTCCAATTGTAGTTCGCAATCGCACGTGGTTTCAGCATGATGGTGCGCCTGTCCATTTCAACGTGGTTGTCTGCAATTAACTGGATGCCAGTTTTGCGGGGTGATGGATTGGGCGTGGTAGACCAGTCCGATGGCCACCCCGATCGACAGATTTATCCAGCATCGATTATGATCGACATCTGAAGACCATCGTTTACGGGTCTCCAGTTGACACAATTGAGGACCTCGTTGCTCGACTACAAATTGCGTCTGAAAGGGAGCGCGAAATGCCTGGGATCTTTGGAACTTTTCGCCAATCTACCAAGCATGTATTACTGTTGGTGATGGCAATTTTGAGCATTTATTGTAAACGTTGCAGCAAAGAAGCACTTTGCAAGGAAGTTGTAAATAAACAATGTTTTTTTTTTTGTTCCTGTCTCATTTTTTGCGTTCGGGCCTCCATGCGTACCTTCCGACCATGCATTGCAATGCGAAAAATGTAAGTTTTAGTAAGCTGTACCACCCAAACACGTTTGTCCCATGACGGTAGTAGTAACATGAATACAGCATGGAGTCAAATCTGAAACGTTCTGTACCACGAGGATTGCAAATTTCGCTGCAAAACGCAATCGAAAAAGTTGCAACTCCTGTTAATTATGTAATCAAAAGAAAGAGAAGCCGCCCAGCCAGTATGGTGGTTATGATTCTCGGTTGTCACCGAGTGGGCCCGGGTTCGAATCCCGGATAAGGCATGGATGTAAAATTGGGAAAAGAAGTCGGACTTTCGCCTGGAATGGATTCCCGTCTTGAAAGGAAAGCAGCGCACACCTTCTGTTCTTTGCTGGGATCATCGTTTGTTATAATAAAAATATTCTTCTTCTGTACTTGTCTTGAATGTTTCTGTTCACCACTTGCTTTCATATGCATCCCAGAAGAACATACGACAACAAACAAAACAAAAGAAAGAGAATTAACAATGAACCTGACCTTGTATACATCCATGGTAATTGGTAATTTTTTAATTAACGTCGTACTAGAGCAACACAACGGGCAATTGACGACTGTCCGGGATCAATCCCCTGAGGTAAGATCCATTGTCATTTGAACCACGTCATGTCATTTTGAACCACGATCGGATGACAAGGGAACACCTGAGCTTGCACCCCACACTAAAAAGTTCCACACTGCCTCGACGTGAGGACTTTCGGCCACGACAGATTTAAGGTGCACCATCCGCCTCTACACCATACGCTTACAAATGTCCATGCACTCACCCGGATTCGAACCAGGAACATTCCGATCTAGAGGCTAACACCTTAATTAGTAGACCTGTTGGTTGGCGATATTCACTGGTGACAACTAGAAATGAGCGATGAAGCTGAATTAGTGATATATCGATGCGGGATGTAACGAGGGATTGCTGTAAAACCATTCATTTGAAACATTTTTATTATTATGATGAAAAAGCAGACCAAATTTGTTAATTTTGTAATCAAAAGAAAGATAATTAACAATGAAACTGACCTTGCATACATCCATGGTAATTGTAAAACTGTAACTGTTAAACCATTAATTTGAAACATTTTTATTGTTATCAAAATACTGTGTGTATGTTGTAGATACATCAAAGATTTATTTTTTTAAAGCATTGTTTACATCCAGGGTGTGTTTAAACTGTCCGTTCAAATTGTAAAGTGTTGTAGATGGGTCCAAAATAAGCATTTCTGTGTCAAAGAATGTGTGCCCCGTTAGCCTCGTTTAGGTGGTAGAGGACATTGCTGAGGTCAGTCGATAACATCGTTTCTGTGGCGTAAGGCTTCATTCTACGCTAGGATTTTCCACGGCATACATCGCTGCACGATTTCGTATCTCGCAGATATGTTTCTGATGAATGGGTATGTGAACAGAAAAGGACGATTGTTTATTTCTTGAATGGTTTTTAAATTGGAAAAATTTAGATTTATTTAAATGCTCATTTTAAACCCTCTTTTACCCAAAAAAAATTTGCCCAGCTATTTTTTCAAAAGATTTTGGCCTGCCTGAAGCAGACGATATCAAGTAATTGACAGTCGCACTCCATAGACGTAAAATATAAGTTGAGTGAGAATTGCTATTGAGAGGAGCTTAAAAAAGTGCGTGTCAACTAGCAGTCACGTGACTTCTTTATGGAAAAGGGGCTTCGGATTGGGTATTTTATCACCTTTATTGACAACATAACATCTTATGACAGGTTAGGTGTGTGAATCAGTATTTATATAAAGTGGCAACTCAAATGGTGAAATCGCCAAAGTCCACTATTATGTCAATCTGATGGATCAATCTGTTGTCAATCTGATGGATCAATCTGATGTCAATCTGATGGATCAATCTGATGTCAATCTGATGGATCAATCTGATGTCAATCTGATGGATCATCTGATGACGAATCAATGGATGGGCGTCTTCTCTCCCGTCCAGTGGACCAATCAGGTGAAGTTTTTGAAGGTTTGCAAGTTTTGAAGTTTCTCAAAGTAACTACGGTTAAGTGGGTAATCCGCCAGCGAATATTCGGGATTTTAATGTATCTGAAAATTTTTTATCTCTGTTTCACGATACTAATCTCTATAACGAAGATTTGCTTCCTTGAACTGCAGGGTTTACACAGGCATAAAGGTTTTTTATTAATATTTAATTTCACTTCATTCAAAATCAAAGTTAATGATTCTTTTCAATTGTAATCAAAAATTGATTGTATGGTATAGTATTCATTGGTTAGCTAAAAAATGAAGTTTTTAAAGCTAGCTTTCTATCCGTGAAATTCAAAACTAACACGAGTGAAAGCTTCATCCAAGTACACGCGGCTTAATCTATTGTGATCTTTGCTAAATATAGCCTTTAAAAAATGAAAAGATGTCAAAAGTGACTTTTAAAACTCATTTCAAAAGCAAAACCATTCAAAATGACATAATTCATTGTTTCGCCATGGATGTCCTGTCTCATATCGTTGCACAAGTACGTGAAACAGGTGTCTATAGCACAGTGTTTGATGAAACTACAGATGTTTCGCATATTTCTCAATTGACATTTGAACAAATATACGTGATTGATGAATCTAGAAGAATGGAAGTTTATGAACATTTCTTGACTTTTTTTAGATTTGTTTGCTGCTTTACCAAAATCAAAGAGTAGCACTCCCAAAGAATCCACTACCGTGTCAACTTCGTCTGAATTAAAAGCGACTGGAGTTGCGATTGCTCACGAAATTGTTAAGATAGTTGACAATTTTAGGACTGCTTTCTTCCATAATGGTTAGTATAGGTACAGACACATTAATCGTTGCGGTGCTCAAAACAAAGTTAAAAAATGTGCTATAAATTCAATCCACTGACTGAATTTGATCCAAATCTTCGTCCGTTTCAAGCTTGCGTGATTTTGTTGCATTATCAAACAAGTTGTGAATTACTTCACGGGTTCAGCGAAAAGAAATAGGGTCTTGAAAAAACATTGTGGAACAACTTCCTAGACTTTGCGAAACTCGAAGAGTCGAAAGACACAATGGTGTTATAAAATTCACAAAGCAGATCTCATTAAGATGGTGGATGTGTTAGAGGAGACAACTTGTGGCACGACCCGAATTCGAATATAATTTTTTAAGAGGAACTAAATTTGTAGGAGAGAAATTTTTTTTTAATTATTATAAACAACAGAAAAAAATACATGTCATCTCAACATGTTTAATTAAATAAATCCACCCATCAGGTTTTAATCTGTAAACAAATAAAAGCTCAAAATGAAACTTACTCCTAAGTCGGAGTACAGTATTACACACTGTGGGATACAGTGTTACGTTATAGTAGCAACTGTAAATATAAAGAATGGGCTTTTATTAAAATTTATTTGAATTGAAATGTACAGATATCTAATAATTTCTTAAGCAGCCTTAAAATCAAATACCACTTTTTATTAGTTTAGGCATAATTGAACAGCTTTCAAAGTGAGGAAAACATTTGCAATGATTGTAGCCAACACTTACAAAGTAGATGATGAAATAGGATAACAGAAATAGTAAACTTGTTTTAGATTTTGATAGGAGGTTAAATCGACAGGGAAAATCAGCATGTCTGCTTTTCTCACTGTCCCTCCTGAAGGAATTGGAAGAGGTAGTTTGGCAATGATTTTTTATTTTTCGAATGAATGAACTTCTTTTGTTCGTGAAAATGTATCAGATGGAAAAATTCTTCTGACGTACAACACTTCAAAATCAACGTTGTTCTGATTCACAACTTCCCCAATAGAGTGAATTTTATGTTCTTTAAGGTGTCATTTTTCAACTATAATGTAATCACCATTGTTAATATTGTTATCATCTGCAGTAATGTCTGAAAACGACTTGTTATCACTATCAGCATAAGATGGGGAATCTTAATCTTCTGTTGATGATTTCTCGGTAGGATAATGACTCAGATTCACTTTGGCTCTCTTCTTGGGAATTTCGTTCTTTTTAGGGTTTAGTTTTTTTCCCCTCTAATCATATTTTCATCTGGCGCATCAGTCAAAATCCAACATTTTACCCATCATTTTTTTTGTGCAGTTTTACGGGGTGGGGCTTAAGAGAAAGACTTTTCTTCTTAAGGAGACATAATTTTGTTAGATTGTGATTATTTCGAAAGATTTAACAAAAGAAAACTACTAATCATATAAAAAAGAAAGATTGTAAATATCACACATAAAAAGATGTACAAACCTATATGGAGGAAAAGCTTTCAGAAAAATTAACCAATTTATTTATGTTATCATTAAGATTTATAATCAAAAATCTTACAGTGAAAAATGCAGAACTATAAGAGTATAAAAATTTACATTGTGAAACATATGCTTGTTTGTAATGTGCTAATTGGACAAATTAGGTTTGTATCACTGTGCGCCATTTCATTCTGTAACACTCTACCCCATTTGACATAGCTTGTAACAAAATTTTTAATGACTACGTAATGTGAATTTAGATCATCCATTTTGTAGCTTCACCGTAGGGGGTCCCTCTGACCACAACTTTCATGGTGGTCCATGAATTTATGACAGGATGGGGGTATCCCCTTCTCTTTGGGCGATAGCAGCTTCGGAAGAACGTGTGGGGTCTTCTCTCGAGGAAAAGGAGAATGGTGGAAAACCGAAACGTGAGCGGACGCAGGACGACTCTGCTCCGTATTGAAACCGCGGCAATGAAACCCTAATTTGTACAATATCTATTAGCCTCGAAATAGTTTTATCTTATATGTATAATTCTATAATTAATTAAATGTGCTGTAATTCTAAATGTCGTTTTAATTATCTTCAAGCCACTCGCCACGCAAACTATACTCACGACGTTACAATTTCCTCACAACAGAACCTAAACCACAATTAGCTTTACAACTAAAATATTATCGCTACTATTATAAAATGAAGATTTTGTGTGTGTGTGTGTGTGTGTGTAATCAAGTTGTGCCCTGACGAATTTATGGCATTCACACTAATGAAATTTCGCACACATGTAGTATGAATTTTTTTTGCGATATTATAGACCAGCCCGATTTTTAAAATTTAATCTTGAAAATTTTAAAATTTATTTAATGCGATGCTCTATTATTATTATCTTTCTTACGAATGGCAACAGTCATGAATCGGTATTGAATGAATCCGTATTTACTGCGCGTGTGTATCCGTCGCCGTGTAGGCTCCCGATTACTGCATATCATTTAAAAAATGTTTTGCTTTTTTAAAAGCATGTTAACTTTGAATTAGCGTTGACTTTTAATCTTTTATATAAGTATCTTTTTATTGTGCTTACTTCATTTTTGAAACTGGATAACGGTTGTGCAATACGTTTGTTATTGTTTCTTTTTTAGTCTACGATAGTTTGAATTTTGATTTTTTAAGCATATTAACTTTTAGTTTGGATATTTTTTTCAAAGTTTAGCGATATTTAATTTTGATCTTTTGTGCAATTTCTGGTTTGTTTCATTTATGAAATATTTTGTTTGTTTCTGTATAGTACTTTGGTTTTCGTATAGTTAATTTTTATCATTTTTGTTGTTGTACATACGACTAAATCAGATGACTCAAGAGTGGAACAGTATGCACATTTGACTCATCTGATTCAGATGCGTTGATGAACGATGGAAATGTTGCTGTACGAAAACTGAAGTACACAGAAATCGCTCTAAACTTCCAAAAAGATATAAAAACCTAAAATAACAGGTGATGCTTTTGTAAATTATTATTGCATAAATTATCAAAATTAAATATTGCTATTCTTTCCAAAAGACACTCAAACACAGAAACAAACAAAACATTTCATTAAATAATAACAAAATTATGGCAATTCGCTATAACGGCCTCTTTTTACGTACGCCCCACAATGTTTTGTTACACGACTAAAACAAATGCTGTTTTTATGCTTTTGTTTAGTATCGACTTCACCCTTAAGATTACACTGCTATATTTTGCCTCACGAAAATATCAGTCATGTTTGCATGACATTGTTGTCATTTTACTGCGTTGTCCCTTTAGTGTACCGTTACATCAACACCGACTTTATACAAATATTTTTATTTTTAAAGCATGTTAACTTTTAGTTAGCGTTGACTTTTAATCTATTATATAAGTATCTTTTTATTGTGCTTACTTCATTTTTGAAACTGGATAACGGTTGTGCAATATGTTTGTTATTGTTTCTTTTTTAGACTATGATAGTTTGGATTTTTATTTTTAAAGCATAATAACTTTTAGTTTGGATATTTTTTTCAAAGTTTAGCGATATTTAATTTTGATCTTTTGTGCAATGTCTGGTTTGTTTCATTTATGCAATCTTTTTTTTGTTTCTGTATAGTACTTTGGTTTTCGTATAGTTAATTTTTATCATTTTTGTTGTTGTACATACGACTAAATCAGATGACTGAAGAGTGGAACAGTATGTACATTTGACGCATCTGATTCAGATACGTTGATGAACGATGGAAATGTTGCTGTACGAAAACTGAAGTACACAGAAATCGCTAAACTTCCAAAAATATATAAAAACCAAAAGTAACAGGTGATGCTTTTGTAAATTTTTATATTGCATAAATTATCATAATTAAATATTGCTATTCTTTCCAATAGATACTCAAACACAGAAACAAACAAAACATCTCTCTATATTAAAAAAAAGTTACCGCCGCCGCCGCCGAAGAATTGAAATTTTTGTTGTTTAGCTCCATTCTTAGACGGTTTCCCGAGAAAGTACTGATCGGAAAAATATGAAATTAACATGCTTTGTTCTTCATCGTATTCCCTGGATAATTATTAAGATTTTTTTCCGATGCAGCTATTAGTTTAGGTTTTATTAAGTGTTAAAGTTGAAGAAGTGAAATTTCTTCCGCGAGTGAGCAAAACACATTCAAAATTTCAGTCTTTAGTCGTGAGTTTTTTTTTAAGAGTACCTCTCAACGTAAATTTTTGCAGCTCGTCGAGTTTTTTTTGAAATTTAAATGTGGTTCTTGATAATATTTTTTTGAAATTCGGGAAAAATCGGGACATTTTTGTTACTTTTTTTTAAAACTGCCGTATTTATATCTAATTACTATTAGTTTTTAATTTTTAAAATATCGCAGTATACCTCAGAATATACTCTTTCTTACGGTACTATTATTTTTGAAATCGGTTAATAATTAAATTGGATGCGATCAAAAGTTCGTGATACAAAATTCGGAATCTTCGGATATTTTCGCTACGTTTTGTTAAAACCGTTATGTCTACGGCAAAAACCATTATTTTTTAAATTTGAGAACATCACTGAATACACTACATTACACTCTTTCTTATGATACAATTATTTTTCAAATTGGTTAATAAACAAAATCGATGCAATTAAAAGTAGGTCATACAATTTTCGGAACTTTCAGATCGTAACTTCCGATACAAAACTAAAATGGTCATATCTATATAGTATTACTGTTAGTTTTTAATTTTAAAAATATTGCAGTATACCTCACAATGTACTCTTTCTTACGGTACAATTATTTTTTAAATTGGTTCATAAATAAATTCGATGCAATCAAAAGTTGGTGACACAAATTTCGTATTTTTCAGTTCGCATAGCTGGTTCCGCAAACAGCAGTGGGTTGCATTTTCTACTATCGGGTTTGCCAGATATCAAATTTATCGTAGCAACAATTGCCATAAAAACGATTTCTTTTTATTTGGCGAGGAAAAAGGCTCGCTTTTTTCCCTCTGTTCTCAAGACAGTTTACCGACAAAGTACAATCGTAAAGTTTTGATATTAACACTGTTTACTTAAAATTGTACAGGGAACAAGATACAGAAGATTTTTTACTGATGCGGCTATTAGTTTAGGGTGCATTAAGTGTTAAAGCAAAAAAAAGTGAAATCAATTGCGAAAGAAGTATTGGTTTGAGAAAGCAAACCAAACGGGATTGCGTAGCAATCCCCGGGGTCGGCGAGCGTAAGCGAGCAGGGCGCGAAGCCCTCGCTGTGACGTCATGTACCGGAAAGTGAAATCAGCATAATACGAATTATTCAGATAGTTTCACTCTGTGAAAGGAATGTTGGTTTGCGAAGCAAACCAAATGACATCTGTGAAAGGAGTGTTGGTTTGCGAAGCAAACCAAATGGGATTGCGCAGCAATCCCCGGGGGTTGGCGAGCATAAGCGAGCAGGGGGCGGAGCCCCCTAGTTTCATTAAATAATAACAAAATTATGGCATTTCGCTATAACGGCCTCTTTTTACGTACGCCCCACAATGTTTTGTTATACGACTAAAACAAATGCTGTTTTTATGCTTTTGTTTAGTATCGGCTTCTCCCTTTAGGTTACACTGCTATATTTTGCCTCACGAAAATATCAGTCATGTTTGCATAACATTGTCGTCATTTTATTGCGTTGTCGCTTTAGTGTAGTTAGACCAACATTCACTTTATACAAAGCCCACGTCGCAACTAAAAATCCTATCGCGAGGCTACTTTTATCCGCTATGATACGAAACAATGTATTGGACAACTGTGATCCAGTTCCAAAAAGGTAGTCTTGGATTTAAACATCATTTTGCCAATGCTGGCTTCTTAAATCACTGCCTTTTTTGCATACTAGGGCTGTAAATTAAAAAAAAAAACATGTTATTGCGAAATGCTGTTATTTTGTTGATCTTTAATGCTATTTTTTTTCTGTGTTTGGGTGTCCTTTGAAAAGCATACGTATACTTTATTTTAATAATTTATGGAACGTTTAAATTTACAAAAGCATAAACTTTTACTTTTGGTTTTTATAACTTTTTGGAAGTTAGTGATTTCTGTGTACTTCAGTTTTTTTATCGCAGCATTTCCAACGTTTATCAACGCATCTCTCAAATGTGCATACTGTTCTACTCTGAGTAATCTGATTCAGTGGTATGTACCACACCTTCTCCGATTCAATCTCGGAATACATAGCGACAATAAATTGGGTTGTGCAGTTTTACGGGGTGGGGCTTAAGAGAAAGACTTTTCTTCTTAAGGAGACATAATTTTGTTAGATTGTGATTATTTCGAAAGATTTAACAAAAGAAAACTACTAATCATATAAAAAAGAAAGATTGTAAATATCACACATAAAAAGATGTACAAACCTATATGGAGGAAAAGCTTTCAGAAAAATTAACCAATTTATTTATGTTATCATTAAGATTTATAATTAAAAATCTTACAGTGAAAAATGCAGAACTATAAGAGTATAAAAATTTACATTGTGAAACATATGCTTGTTTGTAATGTGCTAATTGGACAAATTAGGTTTGTATCACTGTGCGCCATTTCATTCTGTAACACTCTACCCCATTTGACATAGCTTGTAACAAAATTTTTAATGACTACGTAATGTGAATTTAGATCATCCATTTTGTAGCTTCATCGTAGGGGGTCCCTCTGACCACAACTTTCATGGTGGTCCATGAATTTATGACCGGATGGGGGTATCCACTTCTCTTTGGGCGATAGCACCTTCGGAAGAACGTGTGGGGTCTTCTCTCGAGGAAAAGTAGAATGGTGGAAAACCGAAACGTGAGCAGACGCAGGACGACTCTGCTCCGATTGAATCCGCGGGACTGAAACCCTAATTTGTACAATATCTATTAGCCTCGAAATAGTTTTATCTTATATGTATAATTCTATAATTAATTAAATGTGCTGTAATTCTAAATGTCGTTTTAATTATCTTCAAGCCACTCGCCACGCAAACTATACTCACGACGTTACAATTTCCTCACAACAGAACCTAAACCACAATTAGCTTTACAACTAAAATATTATCTCTACTATTATAAAATGAAGATTTTGTGTGTGTGTGTGTAATCAAGTTGTGCCCTGACGAATTTATGGCATTCACACTAATGAAATTTCGCACACATGTAGTATGAATTTTTTTTGCGATATTATAGACCAGCCCGATTTTTAAAATTTAATCTTGAAAATTTTAAAATTTATTTAATGCGATGCTCTATTATTATTATCTTTCTTACGAATGGCAACAGTCATGAATCGGTATTGAATGAATCCGTATTTACTGCGCGTGTGTATCCGTTGCCGTGTAGCCTCCCGATTACTGCAAATCATTTAAAAAATGTTTTGCTTTTTTAAAAGCATGTTAACTTTGAATTAGCGTTGACTTTTAATCTTTTATATAAGTATCTTTTTATTGTGCTTACTTCATTTTTGAAACTGGATAACGGTTGTGCAATACGTTTGTTATTGTTTCTTTTTTAGTCTACGATAGTTTGAATTTTGATTTTTTAAGCATATTAACTTTTAGTTTGGATATTTTTTTCAAAGTTTAGCGATATTTAATTTTGATCTTTTGTGCAATTTCTGGTTTGTTTCATTTATGAAATCTTTTGTTTGTTTCTGTATAGTACTTTGGTTTTCGTATAGTTAATTTTTATCATTTTTGTTGTTGTACATACGACTAAATCAGATGACTCAAGAGTGGAACAGTATGCACATTTGACGCATCTGATTCAGATGCGTTGATGAACGATGGAAATGTTGCTGTACGAAAACTGAAGTACACAGAAATCGCTAAACTTCCAAAAATATATAAAAACCAAAAGTAACAGGTGATGCTTTTGTAAATTTTTATATTGCATAAATTATCATAATTAAATATTGCTATTCTTTCCAATAGACACTCAAACACAGAAACAAACAAAACATTTCATTAAATAATAACAAAATTATGGCATTTCGCTATAACGGCCTCTTTTTACGTACGCCCCACAATGTTTTGTTATACGACTAAAACAAATGCTGTTTTTATGCTTTTGTTTAGTATCGGCTTCTCCCTTTAGGTTACACTGCTATATTTTGCCTCACGAAAATATCAGTCATGTTTGCATAACATTGTCGTCATTTTATTGCGGTGTCGCTGTAGTGTAGTTAGACCAACATTCACGTTATACAAAGCCCACGTCGCAACTAAAAATCCTATCGCGAGGCTACTTTTATCCGCTATGATACGAAACAATGTATTGGACAACTGTGATCCAGTTCCAAAAAGGTAGTCTTGGATTTAAACATCATTTTGCCAATGCTGGCTTCTTAAATCACTGCCTTTTTTGCATACTAGGGCTGTAAATTAAAAAAAAAAAACATGTTATTGCGAAATGCTGTTATTTTGTTGATCTTTAATGCTATTTTTTTTCTGTGTTTGGGTGTCCTTTGAAAAGCATACCAATACTTTATTTTAATAATTTATGGAACGTTTAAATTTACAAAAGCATAAACTTTTACTTTTGGTTTTTATATCTTTTTGGAAGTTAGTGATTTCTGTGTACTTCAGTTTTTTTAACGCAGCATTTCCAACGTTTATCAACGCATCTCTCAAATGTGCATACTGTTCTACTCTGAGTAATCTGATTCAGTGGTATGTACCACACCTTCTCCGTTTCAATCTCGGAATACATAGCGACAATAAATTGATGAAACAGGTCTCTGCTTTTGAAAAAGATATCCAAATAATCCAAACGACAAGTTAATTTGCTTTAAAAATTATAATACAAATTATCGTACTCTCAAACAGAAACAATAACAAACAACGTATTGCACAACTGTGATCCAATTCCAAAAATGGAGGAACACACAAAAATATATATACCTATGTACATTATGATAATCCAAACTAATAGTTAATATGCTTTTATTAATGCAATAAATTTTTATAAGGGATATCCAGTAATCGGGCAGCTACATACGCACAGTAAATACGTATTTAGCAATGACAATTGAAGACTTGCTATTCGGAGGAACACAATAATAATTAAATATCTCATTACATTATTTTTAAAATGTTCTGGATTAAATTTTAAAATTCGTGGTGGACTAAAAAATTTTAAAATATTCACACTACTTATGTGCCAAATTTCATTATTGGAAGTACTATAGATTCGTCAGGACATGTGTGTGCCGAACATACAACACACGTAGTACTTCATTTTATAATTGTCTAGACTCGCTGCTAAAAGTTAAGGACATTGTGGAATATGTTAATTTCTGTAAGCTAATCTAAATTTGCAATTTGCTGCAGAGTTAGATGGAACTATGCAAATGTGTTATATCACAGCCAATCACAGTTTCGTGCCGAAAAATATAAAAAGGCAGTCGTATAAGAAGCCATCACTGTCAAGGATTAGAGGAGTTGCATGTAAGTGCTATAAAAAGTGTTTGCAACTTTTGTAGGATTAGTTTTCAAGACAGACGTGTTTCTGTCACTTGCACAACACAAATAGCAAATAGTGAGCGCTGCCGTTCTGTGGGATGCCTTCAAGGTGGGCAATCAATCACTCATGTTGCTCTTTTCTTTGCCGTTCATTCCGTCATTTCATGATTATGCAAACAAGCCAAACAGTTGTGCAAACACCTGTGGCCCCCTGCCAAAAGGTTAAAACCCCTGTGGTTCATCAATATATTGCTGTTGTAGCAAAGCACTCATCAGACGTGTTTCTGTCACTTGCACAACACAAATAGCAAATAGTGAGCGCTGCCGTTCTGTGGGATGCCTTCAAGGTGGGCAATCAATCACTCATGTTGCTCTTTTCTTTGCCGTTCATTCCGTCATTTCATGATTATGCAAACAAGCCAAACAGTTGTGCAAACACCTGTGCCCCCCTGCCAAAAGGTTAAAACCCCTGTGGTTCATCAATATATTGCTGTTGTAGCAAAGCACTCATCATACAGGGCTGTGCCAAAGGGCAAATCTTTCCCAATTAAATAAACATGTCAATGCCATCAAAAAGCAACTCTTGCGAGAATTGCCCGTAGTTTTTCAATTTACAAATCTATACACATTACGCGTGACACAAATGAGGCCTTAAAACACACGACACAGTTTTTTAACATATTGGAACGATCTGGACTACTCTCGCACATATTGGAGCACCGATTATGCTTCTCACAAATATCAATCCACCTTCACTGTGCAATGGCACAACACTCTGTCAAGAAACTCATGCGAAATATTATTGAAGCCACCATCGTGACTCGACATGCTGCAAGTTAAAACGTATTCATTCCTTAAATACCAATCAGCACTTCTGATATCCCATTCCAATTTAAAAAACTTCAGTTCCCAGTTCGTTTAACTTTCACTGTCAGCAATAACAAGGCACAATCACTTAAAGTCATACGACTCAGTCTCATTAAACCGTGTTTCTCCCACGGTCAAGTGTTTGAGATTATTTAATACTTTTTTTTACATTTTATAAAGATATATCACTTAAATTTCTTGCCACATATTGTTATTTTAATTAGTGTACATGTATAGTCTCGGGGAAAAATAATCAAGTAAAAAATGCACATTTTTAAAATTTGTTTTCCTTTCGCACATGGCACAGACTTATTTCATTTCATTTAATTGTTTCTAAAGTTACATTTCACAACTACAAACGTTGCTAATTTTAAAAATTCAGGTAAGCAAAAAAATAATTCACTTTGTATACCACAAAATAAAAAAAATACCTTTTATTTTGGTCTATTAATCTATTTTATTCAAAATTACCTCAACTTACAAAAATATTTCTAATTTTTCTGTCTCCCTATTATTTAAGTAATTTGGTGTTAAAATATACTGTGTTGCCCAAATCAACACATTTCATTGTTGTGTTCAAAATAAGATGCACATTTCAGTTGTAAAATTTAAAAAATAAGAGACTAATTTTTCGGTTTTTAGTAAAAAAAAGCATGTTTCTCACTCCTTTCACCATTCAATTTTCTCAACTGCCTTTTTCAAAAACTTAAATCTCTTTAATTCTTAGAAAATACAATTTTTGGCATTGTAGTAATATATGCATGTGTATAACATCGATTTTAAAAATAATACTACAATAAACACAAACTGTGCAAGTTTTTATTACAAATTTCAACCAATTTTTAATTAAAATAAATTTTTAATTAACATCACACAAAGGCAACACAATTGGCTATTAACGAGGGTCTGGTATCAATTCCCTAATTGACACATCCGAGGTAATTTTTAATTATCGTCGTACAGTAGCAACTCAACGGGCTCTTGACTACGGTCCGGGATCAATCGCCTAAGGAAAGTATCCGAGAAAATTGGGTAATTTTTAATTAACGTTCTCAAGCACTACAACTACCAATTAACTAGGGTCGTAGTTAAATCCAATAAGGGAAATATACGTGGACAACCACGGTCATATGATAACATAACACCTCAGCTGGCACCCCACCCTCGAAGTAATTGTGACGTCACACCTATTCACTCTCTTCGCAATTCCAATTTCACAATAACGAGGCCATCACGCCGTTGTCCGTGGTGTTGGTTTGCGGAGCAAACCAAATGGGAATGTGTAGCAAACACCGGTGGTTTACAAACGTTCCCAATAGACACACCTAACCCCACAAAGTACAGCACGGGCAACACCGTGCTAGCCACGCAGTGGCTAGTTCTTCATAAAATAAGAACCACTCACGAATGAAAAAAGACAATTTAATTACACACACTATTTTATTTTTAACATGCAAAAATAGATATTTGCTCACAGAAATGTAAATAATGATGCAAATTCTTCCAAAACACACGGAATTCTGGGAAACAAGATGGCTGACGAGATTGTAAGAACTCGTTCAAGCACAGCCGCACTCTCTGACGATCATGTCATTAATCGTAGTGTGCACGATCTCGCCCGGTTCCTTGCTGTAGTAAAACATGGTCATCGGATCCAGCTTAGTGGGGATGCAGCTGGGTTTTGGATAAGCTTTTAAGGTATTAGCAGTCAGGTGGCTATAGATGCTCTGCACGACAGCGTGCCAGCTAGCGAAGTTGTCGTTCTTTTTCCAGCAACGCCCCTTGCAGTAGTAGAACTGGGCATACTGGGGATGAATCATCCATGTCCACCCGATGTCGTGGAAGGACACATTGAGCGACCTCATACAGCACTCGTTGATGCAGGTGGGCTGTAGGCCTACGGGTCGATAGACCCTTAACCTGAGTTGCGCATTGCAGCAGTAATCATCGAAACAGGTGACGGGGAAGTCATCGAGATCGTCAAACTGTAGCCACTGCTTAACCCATAACGTAATATCACGGGTCGTGTTATTGGGAAGTACGAGTTTGGCTGATCTGATTTTCTGACCTGAGAAGTCGCTCAGCTCCGGTCGGAAGAGGACGTGCCTTATTGGTACGCATCCTGGAACGAAAATAAGAGAAGGACGTCGTTAGAACAGGTTGGTTGGGTTTGGCCATATTTGACCAAGCTGTGCCAAACACAAGACAGTGTTAAGTAATGCACATACTCTGCAACGAAAGCTTATACTGACTTGGGGCTGGAATAGGTGAGCCTTTAGTGACAGGAGGTTGAAATGGGAAAGCCTTTATTGACATGGGGTTTAAATAGGAAAGCTTTTACTAACATGGGGTTGGAATGGAAAAACTTAAACTGACTTGGGGTGGGAATGGGAAAGTCTTTATTGACATGGGGTTGAAATGGGAAAGCTTTTACTGACATGGGGTTGGAATATGAAAGCCTTTAGTGACAGGAGGTTGAAATGGGAAAGCCTTTATTGACATGGGGTTGAAATGGCAAAGCTTTTACTGACATGGGGTTGGAATATGAAAGCCTTTAGTGACAGGAGGTTGAAATGGGAAAGCCTTTATTGACATTGGGTTGAAATGGGTAAGCTTTTACTGACATGGGGTTGGAATATGAAAGCCTTTAGTGACAGGAGGTTGGAATGGGAAAGCCTTTATTGACATGGGGTTGAAATGGGAAAGCTTTTACTGACATGGTGTTGAAATGGGAAAGCTTTTACTTACATGGGGTTGGAATATGAAAGCCTTTAGTGACAGGAGGTTGAAATGGGAAAGCCTTTATTGACATGGTGTTGAAATGGGAAAGCCTTTAGTGACATGAGGTTGAAATCGAAAGGAATTAATTGACATGGGGTTGAAATGGGAAAGCTTATACTGACTTGGGGTTGAAATAGGAAAGCCTTTAGTGACATGAGCTTGAAATGGGAAAGCCTTTATTGACATGGGGTTGAAAAGGGAAAGCTTTTACTGACATGGGGTTGGAATGGAAAAACTTAAACTGACTTGGGGTTGGAATGGGAGAGCCTTTAGTGACATGAGGTTGAAATGGGAAAGCCTGTTTAGTGACATGAGGTTGAAATCGAAAGGTCTTTATTGACATGGGGTTGGAATATGAAAGCCTTTAGTGACAGGAGGTTGGAATGGGAAAGCCTTTACTGACATGGGTGTGGAAGAGAGAAATATGCACGTAACGGAAATCGAACCTGCGCCACCGAGAACTCGTAGGTTGCTAGAGAAGTGGGAAAGAACAAGCAACGGTGGCTATTGGCATGTCTGGGACTAATCTCCGAAGTGAAAGATTCGAGCATAACACGTAACTTTGAACCACTATTAGATGACGAGGTCACATCTGAGCTGGCACCACACTTTCGAAACTTCCACACCACGCCAACGTGAAGGCATTTGAGGTCAAGATAGATTTAACGTTCACCATCCGCCACTGTATACGTTAACATACCGGTCTGGTGGTTAAGTTGTTAGGATCTAGAACGGAAGATTCCTGGCTTGAATTCGGATCAGTTCATTGATATTTGTAAGAGTATGGTTTAGACGCGGGTAGTGCACCTTAAATCTGTTGTGGCCGAAAGTTCTCTCTTTGAGTTGTTGTGGAAGATTAGAGAGTGGGATGCCAGCTCAGCTGTTGCCTCGTCATCTGACGGTTGTTCAAGTCCTCGGATATTTCCCTAAGGGGATTGATCCCGGATCATAGTCAGTAGGCGTTGTGTTGCTCTAGTACGGCGTTAATTGATACTACCTTACCACACAAAGCCAAAAGTTTTATTATTACCTTTAAATCCTTTTGAAATGTGCAGGCTCAAGTCTTCTAAAGTTACAAAAAAAATGTTTCAACCCCCAACGCAGCAGGGGGGTATGAACATTACCCTAACGCCGCTTTTGATCACAGCTGCGTATGCGATGGTCATTTGTGAAGGAGCACCCCACTCCCCCCCCCACACACACACGCACGATGAGCGTCCATCATTGCCCCTATCAGAGGACAGCATGATCACATCCGTTCCCTGACCCCCAATTTGCCACAGGAACCTTCCGATCCAGAGGCCAACACCTTAACCACTAGACTGGTTTGTCGGCAAAAAAAATTGTTGATCATTGAAAAACAAATTTTTAGAAATGGTGTTTTTGTGGATTAGTAAAAATATATAAATGTTGCCAAGAAAATGGCATTTATCTTCATTGGGTGTGTTGGTGGGTTTGGCCACTTGCTGTATTACCCCATATATGGCCTTGATGTGGCATGTACGCCATACATAAGGCGCGCACATGACACATCAAATTAATCTCTTATTAATTTCAAGAATCGAAGATGATTGATTTCTCAACATTCAGTTGATACGGAATGTTGCTAACGTTCTCACCAATCAAGTTTAATTTTGATCAACAGGAAATGAATGAAAACTAAAGTGAGAACCTTAATTTTTAATAGAGTTGATCAAATTTTTAGTGGATCAAGAAACAAACTTTAACGTTCACGTGATGAGTCATCCGCTATCTGCTTTCTATTTTGAAACGTGTCTTGAAACGTGTGAACTTTAATTGACTGTCAAGTTCATTTTCATATGGTCACGCCTCGCGTGTCTTGTGTTTTAATGAGCCTTTATTGGTCTTAAAGTGGGATGCTAATATTTTCTAGAACTGTATCATAACCACCGACTAGATAAATAGAAAAATAAAGATGCAAGAGTGACAAGTGATAAACGTGATAAATTTGATAAAATAGTGCAAAGTAATAAAAATTAGACTGATCATGAATTAGACATATTTGCTAAATCTGTCACTGTCCTGCTAAAACGGATGTCTCTTTACGATGCAATCACCTGCCATGAACAAATTCAAACTGTGATGAGACAAAGGCGATTGGAACTCTTAAAAACATCACCAGCGTTTTCAATCTTCTGATCATACAACTCAAGGGTCGTCGTCGGTTTCCAATGAATCAAGCGACAGAGAACAATGCGGAGATGATTCATAGGAGCCATCTGATATACTTGCTAAAGCTAAGCTCTTGCTAAAATAACGTTTCTTACGATTTCTTCTCATGTTGAAAAAATTGTATTTGGTTCTTTTAACTAATCTTGCTATCTATTCAACTTCACGCACAGCTGCTTTCGACGCAATTTTTAAATGAAACTTGATCAGTTTCTATTAAGTGGGTGAACAAAAACTGATTCAAGTCGTATTCAACTTTTATTGATCAAGTATAATCGGTCAACTAAACTTGATTAGTGAGAACGCGCCTTTAGCATCGATGTTGAAAATAGTCGTCAAGGGTTGGCATGAGTCAATCTCATATGACCACCTAATGAAAAATGTATTAATCTTTGTGGTCAAATTGATTATACAAATGGTTGTAATACGAAGATATTTATGACTCACGGTAGCCTCGTTCTTCTATAAGGAAGCACTGAATGACCGACGGATGAATATTGTTTGCGCCCATTCGCACTTTCGGATCTGGCAATGCAGAAGACGTGATAGAGCTGAACTGAAGTAAATCTTCAGTGCTGTGTAACTATAAAATGTTCGGCGCTTTTGTTAGTTTCTCTTGCTCCACTGCAATGTCTTTCTACATGTCCGTTTTTGTAAATAAATGTTTTTAAATTATACAGTCCACTTTTATTCCCACTGACCACCATCGACGCAACAAGTGGTCCGCCCATGAGCAGTGGGATTGATTATTCATTCTAAAATAAATTTATTCGCCAATATGGAGCTCAGAACGCTTAACAGAAAGCGCGGCGTGTTGAAAGGCAAGGTCAACAAATTCGGCAATTTCGTTCAGATCTTCCAAGTGTCTCAAGATAAGAGCCAAGACTACGTGATTCTCACCAGCAAACTTGAAGCAATATCTTCAGCAAAATAATCCTTTGATGAATTAATCAACGGATACTGCGAACTTGACGTTTCAGTAGATCTTGGAACAAACCGAACAAACTTGGAACAAACCGAACTCATAGCCGAATAGCTTGAAGAAATTGAGGTAAGAATTCAAATTTTCTTATCCAATCTCTGCCATAAAGAAAAATCAAGTGAAAATAATACGGGACGAATTAAAATCCACGATCTACCTTTGCCGACATTTTCTGGCAGGTACGAAGATTTTCAAACTTTCAAGGATCAATTCACCACTATTATTGGCGATAATAACTCTTTGAATGACACACAAAAATTGTGTTATCTAAGATCGGCATTAAAGTTCGATGCCAAATTAATTGAAAGTCCTCTAGTTACATACGATTCGCTTTTCAAGACTCTTGATAATCGCTATGAAAATAAACGTGCCATTGTTGATGCACATATTACAAGCCTAATTAATTTAGAAAAAATTAAAGAGAATTCTTCCCAATTAAGATCTCTTGTAGATAATGTTAAACGTCATCTTCGAGCCCTTCATATTCTTAATTTTAAGAAATAATTTATCTGATGCGTTCACATTAAACGTATTAAGCCAAAAATTAGATCGTGAATCTAAAAAGTTATTTGAAATGTCAATTAAGTCTACGGAAATACCCACCCTTGATCAGTTCCTGGACTTTCTCGAAGAACGAGCTAGAATTTTAGAGGCACTGAAATATTCTGCGATCGGGAAGCCGGTATTTCCCGCCAAACAAAAACAAAACTTCGATTGCAGATCAAAGTCGTTTGTAACAAAAAGCAAAGATAAAAACGCCTGGTGTGACTGTACTCATATCCATAAGCTGTACCGTTGCCCTACATTCAAGGCCAAACATCTATCGGAACGCATAAGTTTCTTTAATTCAAACAAGATCTGTTCCCGCTGCCTGAGTCATACAACTGAACACTAATGTCGATCTAAATTCCAATGTGCAAAATGTTATACCAAAAATAGAGACTCCTCGCATTCTTCACTGTTGTGTGGATTTGAAATTGAAAATAAAAAATCACCAAGTGAAAATTGTGAAACGGCTGAAGTCACCAATTCTCTTCTTTCTTCCGGAACTAAAAATCGTGGTTTGATTAATTCGTGTATAATATGTATCACTGATCAAAAAGGAAAAAAGTATAATATTCGCTGTATTTTAGATTCAGAGTCAGAACAATCTTTTCTGACAAAGAAAGCAGCAAATGATATAGGATTAAAAAGTAAAAGAATAAACATTCAAATTTCCGGTTTAAATAATTCTTGTTCTAATGTTTCGGATTTTGCCCGTGCACAAATATCTAATTTCGAAGGTCGTTTTGAGCGGAATGTTGACTTCTTAATTACATCAAAAATCATAAAATCTCATCCATCAAAAGAGATTAATGTCTCTCAAATAAAGATCCCTTCAAACATAAAACTGGCTGATCCTAATTGGTATAGCTCTTCTAAAATTGATTGCTTGTTGGGATGTGAGTTTTTATTTGATATTTTGATGCCTAATCAAATTAAAATTGAAGGTACCAACTTGATTTTGCAAGAAACAGTTTTCGGGTACATTGTAAGTGGTTCACTTCCGAATTCTTCCCCCGAATTAAATTTTGGTAGTCACTGTTTCCTCACGAAGAATTTACGAGCCCTGGACGAAACTTTAAAAGCTTTTTGGGAAATAGAACATGTTTCGGATCCCGTGACGCCTGTTAGCGACGAACTTAAATATTGCGAAGATCATTTCGTCAAAACTCACTATAGAAAGCCCGATGGCCGCTATGTGGTATCTTTGCCGTTCAAAATGGAAATCGACACTCTAAATTTAGGCGATTCCAATCAAGTTGCAGCACAGAGACTAAACCAATTATGGCAACGTATGGAACGTGATCCCAGTTTTAAGGTCTTGTGAACTGAGTTCCTTGAAGAATACGAGTCTTTGGGTCACATGGAAGAAGTTACGAATTCTCAGGAATTTTCTGACCCGGGATATTTTATTACTCATCATGGAGTGCTACGCCCTGAAAGCGTCTCCACTAAACTTCGTGTCGTTTTTAATGCTAGTCAAAAAAGCAATTTAAACATCTCTCTCAACGATGTGCTTTATAAAGGTGGTGTAATTCAGGATTATCTGTTTTCTATTATGCTTCGCTTTCGCAAGCACGAATTCGCTTTTACTTGCGACATCAGTAAAATGTTTCGACGTATTGAGATCGATCCTGCACACACCCGCTTTCAAAAAATACTTTGGAAACGAGGTATCAATGAACCTGTTTCAGTCTTTAAGCTAAAAACGGTCACTTACGGTACCGCACCAGCAAGCTTCCTTGCAACTAGAGTGCTAAAGCAACTAGCAATTGATGAACATGGAAATTTTCCTCGTGATTCGGAGGTACTTTTGCACGATTTCTATATGGATGACTGCTTGAGTGGTTCTTCCGATGCACAAGAATTTAAAAAGATTCAGGATGAACTTACTCAGCTGCTTCAGCGTGGAGGTATGACGCTTCACAAGTGGTGCACTTCAAACATAAAATCTAATTCGTCTACTTTTCTTTTTGATAAAGGCTCTGAGCTTACTGTAGAAATCCTTGGAGTATTGTGGAACAGCACAATTGATGCCTTTTGTTTCAAAGTAACAGTTTCTGAAATTTCCAGACCTACAAAACGTGACGTGCTTTCACAAATAGCTCGCCTGTTCGACCCTCTCGGCATTTTAGGTCCACTCATCAGCAAGGCAAAGTTTTTCATGCAAGGACTTTGGCTCTTAAAGCTGGATTGGAGGGATCCTCTTCCTACGCCTGCTTCTGAAGAATGGCAATCATTCGTCCAGTCCCTTCCACTCATCGAATCTATTCAGATCCCAAGATTCGTGCTGTCTTCCTGCTGTAAAGGGATTATCTTAAACGGATTTTGTAACGCATCTCAAAAAGGTTTTGGTGCTGTTATATATCTCCAAGCCTACTCTGAAGCTGGTGACAGTAGCAGCAGACTTCTTTGCAGCAAGTCAAGAGTTGCACCAATCAAGACCTTGACTGTTCCTAGATTAGAGTTGTCCGCCTGCTTACTCCTAGTACAGTTAGTTCAAAAGGTTACCAGTGCTCTTAATATTCAAACCGACCGAATTAACCTTTGGTCGGACTCCACCATTGCTCTCAGATGGGTTCGAACTCCACCTCACTTGCTAAAGACCTTTGTCTCAAACAGAGTGATCCAGATTCAGGAACTTTCCTCTAACTGCACATGGAAACACATTCCCTCGAATCTTAATCCTGCTGACGTTCTTTCTCGAGGATTAGATGCAGTTTCTTTAATTAATTGTGAACTGTGGTTCAAAGGTCCTGATCTTTCAAATGTGCATGAAAATTCTCCAACCAACTTTGTTGAAACCCCTAGTGAGACCTTTAATTGTGAATTTAAAAATAACTCTTCTTGTTTAATTTCTAATAGTGAATGCGGTTTCTTTGATAATATTGTAAACATGTCAAACAGTATTGTAAAGGTAATTCGTATTTTAGCAGCTATTTTCAGGTTTTTTGAAAATTGTAGAAGTGTGACTAAACTAAAAGGTTCTTTGTCCACTGATGAGTTTAAAAAAGCTAAGTATTTTCTAATCAAGCACTTTCAAGGTAATAATTTTCCTTGTGAAATTAATGCTTTGAAAAAATCATTACCTATTCCACCTAAAAGTGCACTACGTTTCCTGAACCCAATTTTGGATAAAAACGGCCTATTGAGAGTAGGTGGAAGGTTATCTAATTCCTGTATTTCTTATGATCAAAAACATCCTTTTATTCTACCTAAGAATGAGAAACACTTACTAAAATTATATTCTTACATTTTCACTTGTCCAATTTACATGTTGGTCCCCAAGGTTTATTAAATATAGTAAGACAAAATTATTGGCCATTAAGTGGTCGCAGCATAGCGCGAAAAATTGTGCATGACTGGGTTAAGTGTAATGCATATCCTTTAAAATGGTCAATTGGACGTATTGTTGAAGTTGTTCCTGGTAAGGATGACCGAGTTAGGGTAGTTAAAGTTCGCACTGCTCAAGGTGTGTTTAAAAGATCAATTTCAAGTGTTTGCTTATTACCAATACCAGACAATGTAAAGTTTAGTGTTACTCAAGAAGATACTGTTTGAAATACATATTAATAATTGTGTTTTACTTGTTTATTTATAGTAATAGATGATTCTCGTAATGTTTGCTTAGGTTAAATTTTGAGTATATCCTGTCAATTTCTACTACTATATTAGATTGTTTTTTGTTTTTTTTCGTTTATTCTCATTGTCATTTTTGTGCCTTAATGCGTAAACTAAGTAAAAATTTGTACTGTATATATTCATAGGAGAGTTAATTTAGTTTTGAAATATGAGTATTTCAATGCCACCCGGGATGTTTGCGCCCATTCGGACTTTCGAATCTGGCAATGCAGAAGACGTGAAAGAGCTGAACTGAAGTAAATCTTCAGTGCTGTGTAACTATAAAATGTTCCCCGCTTTTGTTAGTTTATCTTGCTCCACTGCAATGCCTTTCTACATGTCCGTTTTTGTAAATAAATGTTTTTAAATTATACAGTCCACTTTTATTCCCACTGACCACCATCGACGCAACAAATATGTTAAATTAGGGTCCAGACAAGTCGGGCCGATTTTTAGCGAACTTCCAACAGGAAGAATGTAAAGTTCGTTCTCACGTCGTAAAATACGGATCTTCATATCTTTGTAAGCGTAAACATATACCTCACAGATGCTTGAAAAAAAATGAATTTGACACCTCAGCATATCGTGTAAAGGGCAATTGTGTGCATTGATGATTCTCATTTACACGCTTCTCTCTTTGAGGGTCTATCTTGAGTGATGCGCTTGAACGACGTTTGAAAAAGGTTGGATAGGTAGTTGAATTTACGTCGCACTGGAGCAACGTAACGGTACGAGAAGAATCCCAAAGGGAAAGATTCAAATACAACGCTTCACTTTGAACCACGGTCAGATGTTGAAGACAACATCTGAGCTAGCATCCTACTCTCCAGACTTCCACACCAACTCAACGTGGGGACTTTCGGCCACGACAGATATAGGGTACACCAGCCGCTTCAACACCATATGCTTAAAAACATCCCTTCACTGACCCGGATTCGAACCAGTAACCTTTCGATCTAGAGATGCGGTTGGTCGGGTGGGTTGTTTGGAGAGTGAGGTGCCAGGTTGACTTCATAATCTGACCGTGCTTCAACATAACGAATCGTTATCCTCGCGTCTGCTGCTTCTGTATGGATTAACAACACCATTTAGGTAGGTAGGTATTTGAAATGGCGTCACACTGGAGCAACACAATGGACTATTGTCGACGGTCCGTGAGAAAACCCGAAGATCCGATGACAACACCACGTAGTTTTGAATCATGGTCAGATGACGAGGTTTGCAACTGAGCTGCCGTTCCTCTCTTCTACGTTGCTCCAATATAAACAACAGACAAAACAGGCCAAGACGGATGTAACTTTCCCCAACCCCCACGAACACAACGCTCTTTAATTGGATCGTCTCGAATTCTTAACCCTCCTATTGCTAATCCGCTAATCTTCTAACCGGTCTAACCGATGAAAGACGTTCTTTTTGTAAGTCTACTGTTTTTTAGAAGTTCCTCAGGAACTCACAAATAATACAAACATTAGTATGAATATTTGATAATTTCATTCGTAAGAAGGTCACAAAACAGATTTTGTACGTATATATAGAACGACACAGACATTAATAAAGCAATAGCTACGTGTTAAACTTAACTTACGAAAGTATCTTTGAAAATGCTTAAAGTTAAACAAATTACTGTGGAATAAATACATTTTTCAATTTTGTAATACGTAATCTTAAACATTGTTATATAACTTGTTATGTAATCTTAAACCTTGTAAGCAGAATAATGCACTGCGACGTAAAATTTGAGTCGCTACAGTACCATTTGTAGATTTAGTGTCATAAATTGAAATATTTATTTTAAAAAGATGGACATTTGTAGAGATATAATGTTGTCACCACTGTAAGGAATTTATTACTAATTAGGACTGTATTTTGAATAAAATCACGCTTCCATCTTTTTGAAAAAAAAGTTTCGAATTGAATATTTCATTAACTGTCCTTTTATTGGAAAATTCAAGCATTTCTGCTTCCAAAACTAATTTCAGCATCTCTTTGAAATGTGGCAAAAGATAATTTTTTTTATTAAACTTCCAAGACAAGTTCTGACAATTTTTATTCTTTATTTATAGATTGCATCATTTTCTAGTCAACTTAAATAAAACAATGTTTCCCTAACTTAAATTATAAGGAATGGAAAGGTCAATTTAAATATATACAGTCATTCAAGTACGATAGCTTGAAAAAAATTAATTAATTTAATCGTACAAACTACATTTACACACATTTTCACTGAAAAAATCATAATTTTTTAGGTTACATTAGCAAGCAAACATTCATGGCATGGAAAATGTCTATTTATTTGTAAGTTTATACCCTATTGGTTTTAAATAAATAAATTCTCGTACGATTATAACATGATTAGTTGAATAGGAGGAATAAGGGATATTTTTCTCGGTTTAGAGCTTCGTCATAATCTGAATAGGAAGATTATTTGGAACCTACATATTTTACATGTGTATTCCTCCTTCCTCAAAATAGTGTCATTACTTCTAAGCTAAGAACCTTCTCGGATTTGTTCCCTCCCATGAAATATTGCGCGTTTAGTGCGTTTGGAATTAGGGAATTAATTTAATCGTATTGTTTTCAAACATGGATGATAAATAAAGAAACCAAATGAATTCAAATTAAATAAGTCAGTTTTTGTTTAAAGGCAGATTTAAAAAATATATTTAGTGAATATGATGGCATTTATTATCAAATTAAGTATACGCTTTACAACCTTAAATTACGATTTAATATTCGATGAAAAAACTTTTAACAACCTCGTTTTCATTATACACAATTCCATCTTTACGAAAATAAATATAACTTTTGCGATGTATCCAGTGTTGTATACTTTCTATCTACACTAAATTAAGTCATTCCATAAAAAATTATTAACTTCTTCAAGAGTTACATTATTAATTACAATTCTATATTTAAAAATATGTCTGTGCTTAATTCATAATTCTTAAAAACATGAAACATTTTATAAGCATTCTTTATATACCATTATATCATATTCTTCATTTCAAATTTCTTAGCTTTACCGAGAAACGATATTTTTTTTCGACGAGGTATTATGTCATTAGTAAAATTGGTCAAATAGTGAAAAAGATACCACATCGAAACAGCTTGAAGAGTTAATTCATATTGTTTGGCTCTTCATGTAAAAGGTTAGAAATTCAACATTAGAAGAACACTTCGACTGATATTTTAGATATAATATATAAAATCTGCTTCCACATCTTAAGGAAAGTGAATAGCCCGTTGTGTAGCTGATGAGTGACGATAATAAACTACCCCAACCTACCATAATAAAAGTGACGCAATTCGAATGGATTATTTCTATGCTCAAATAGCAAAATGTAATAAGTCATTTTTTTAATTTATCGTGACAGCAATTTTAAGATTCAAGATTAAACATGTGGTTCTGTGGTTTTTGACTTATATTACATTTTACCACCTTTGTTTTCTCATAAACTGAAAGAGAAAGACTTAGGACATTTGGCCACCTTCTAAACATTAACAAACCGTACACCAGAATAGGACTTAGTCAATTCTTTTGGCAAATTGACATAAGCTTCTTTTAAATTGTAGGCAAGTATTTATGCCGGTGACCTTCTATTATATTCCATAGAATAGTAATATAACACGCTGGGGCACCTCATACATATTTTAAAATGACATAACACCGAAATTTTTATTTTTTGAACTGGGTTACTTTTCATGCCGGGGTGAGACATGTTTTAAACGAAATTATATAATAAGTAGCTTTTAAATTTAACTATATTTATTCAAAAAAAGTTGTGAAATCCCTATTACTGCAGTTGATCAATATTAAATTGCTGTTATACTTTTTTTTTTTCAATTTAAACATGGGGGAATTTTTAATGCAATTCTTCCCAATACTTATCATTGTAGTTACAGAAAAAGTCATACTGAAATTATTATCACTGTATATCTATAATAATCTTTCAACATAATTTTTCACATTTACTTTCATTAATTTAAATACATAAGGTTCCTTTTAGAGATCACAATCCTCTTTTAACTAGCATAGCAAAGGGTCGTTGTTAAATGGTTATAACTGCAGTCAAAGACTTAAATTGTTGCAAAAATAGAATATATAATATTATATCCCCGTTTTTATAACATAATAATAACATTGAATATTAATATTTTCTAGGATTTTTCCAGTCATAGAGAGAGAGAGAGAGAGAGAGAGAGAGAGAGAGAGTTTTTTCAAACCAGAGTCTGGTTTATTTTGGTCTTTTGGTCCATGAGACCTATGGATATTTCCTAGGATTTTCAAACCAATAAATGTGGTTACTTAGTTATCATATGTATATAGGATAAAAAATAAGTAAAAAAAAATACAACACGACTATAAAAAAAATCGGTTAATGTAATACAACACGACTCGAAAATCTCGTAAAAATTGAATGAAATAAAATTTAAAAAATAATTCTTTCTTTAAAAACACTTTACTTCCCAGTTTGAAAATAATTTCCTTTAAAAATACAACTGTGAGAATTACTTCTATTTATATCGTAGTTATCATGGAGTCAAAGTAAAATCGTTTTCGCTGCAATCAGACTATGTTGTTGAACCTAGTCAAAACAAGTCGCCCAAACTCACCTGTATTGTTATAGATTAAAACGTCGTCAGTGGGTATAATAATCTCCTGCTCCTCCCTGTGGTAGACCCTCGTTTCGAATTCTTGTATCACCCTCATTATCTCTTTCTGGGACGTGGCAATGGGTCTTATGTCCGGAGGTTCGGTCATACCCAGGTTCGCCAGGATCCGTGCCTTCACAAACTCCAACTCCAATTCCTCCTCTTCGGCCGCCGACGCGGCTGTCACGAGGATCGTCACCAGAGCCGCCCAGAGATGCATCTCTATAGTGATCGAACCATGCATGCACCGTCTCTTTTTATCCGATCTATTCTCGATCTCGCTCTCTGCCGATTCCCTTGGCGGTCGGATCGATCGGGCGCGGAGTTCCCAGATTGGCCGCGTATGCGCCGTTTCGGCTACTTTTACGTTTGTTCGGACCGAAATTTTGCTGTGGTGGCCGCTCAAAGGGAGAGAGGATAAGCAGAGAAGCCAATGACTACGGATTGTCCGTAGTTTCTACGAAAGTGGATCGTTTACTTATAATTACGGACTATGGAGTCAATCATTTGATTTTTTCCGATTTTTGAAAAATTATATTTGTTTATTTTTTACAACACGTCTATTTTTATTTCCATATACAAGGTGGTTCTACGGTCATGGGACAAAAATGGAGGGGTGATACAGCCTGTTAAAACATACATTTTTCGTATTGGAATGCAGTGACTTGTGGAAGCACCTATACAAAAAATGAGACAGGAACATAAAAACATTGTTTATTTACAACGTCCTTACGATGTGCTTCTTTCCAGCAATGTTTTCAATAAATGCTCAAAATTGTGACCACCAACAGTAATACAATCTTGTTATATCTCCAACCAACGCGACTCAATGCCACACATTATCGTATTTTTCTAGAAGAGGTTTTACCAGAATTGCTGCAAGATGTTCCGACTGTCGTTCGTAATCACATGTGGTTTCAGCATGATGGTGCGCAATTAACTGGATGCCAGTTTTGCGGGGTGATGGATTGGGCGTGGTAGACCAGTCCGACTACTGCCTCTCTAAAGAAACTGGTAGTCTGGAGCTCTTGGTTACAATTCTAATCTCGAATGAGTTTGCTATGTGCCTGGATTCTTCAAGACGACACTTAAATGCGGGCCAGATTAGAGCATTCCCGTGCAGATAATCCAAAGTCTTCCAGGAAGACCCAGCAATTTAAGCAGAATACGATGTGGTAATACCTTTCATTTTCCAATGCGATATGGTGGGTTGATTGCTTTTAAGGTTTCATGGCGTATGGGCCATATTAAGCCATGCTGTGCAAGACACACGACATACAATATGAAGAAATAGACATACACATACAATGGAAGACACAGAAGAGAGAAATACACACAGGTAGGATTGCACCTGACTGGAATTGAACCTGCACCACCTACAACTCAAAGGTTGCTAGCGCAGTGGTCCCGGGAAATTTGGTAATTTTTAATTAACGAAGTACTGGAGCAACACAACGGGCTATAGACGACTCTCCGGGATCAATCCCCTAGGGGAAAGATCTGAGGACAACATCACGTGAATTTGAACCACGGGCAGATGACCTAGGCAACTCCTGAGCTGGTACCTCACTCTCCAGACTTCCACACTATGTCAACGTGAGGACATTAGAGGCCACGACATATTTAACGTACACAGTCTTTTGGTTGGATTCGGACTCGCAACTCTCCGGTTGCTATTTCATTACTCTTGCAACCGGGATACCGTAGCCCAGATTGTAGAATGAATAGTTGAACTAACGTCGCACTGTGCAATACAAAAAGCTATTGTCGACTTTCCAGAATAACTTAATACATGTCTCAGACCTATAGTATAATGTTAGACATATCGCTTACTCCTTTCAACGAAGTCATATCTCAAAAATCGCGATTTTTAGTTATGCCTGTTTTCAAAATACTCTGAAAGAGAAGTATATCCCTGCAAAATCGTCATATCTTACCTATCAATATTTTACCTCTAGAGAGCAGAGGCAATATTTATTTTTAACACATTTTATTTTACTTTTAAACTTTAAAATCACTCTCCTGAAAAATCATGTTTTTTTGACATATGACGTTGTTAAAAGGAATGAGCAATATATCACAAATTCTTAGTTTATAGTCTTGTTCAAGTGTTATTTCTGTGTGTAGGTTGAAGCTGAAACCTCAATAATGCTCTGATATATTGAGCTTTATTTTTTTAACTTATTTTTAAGGTATTCATTAATATATTAAAAAGTCATATCCGCTATAAAATCACATAAATCTATTTGAAAATTAATCGAAAAGTAATTTTAATTTTCCACAAGGGGCTGGCAATTGACTGTAAGTGTGGAGAGTGTAAGAACAATTGAAGTCTTTTCCATGTAAAAACAAACCTTATGTCAATTGAATAGGTTGTTTGAGAAACCCCATAAGTCACTTTTGGACGAAATCGAATTTTCGGTAAAATTCTATTCTTTAGAGGTAGACGCATCTTTTAGAAGTGAAACCCCCACGAGTCAGGTCATTATACATAGAGTTGCTCGGATGAAACTCGTGGGGTTTCACTTCTAAAAGATGCGTCGACCTCTAAAAAATAAAATTTTACCGAAAACTCGATTTCGAAAAAAAGTGACTCATGGGCGTAAAGTTCCAAAGGATGAGAAAGTCGCTTTTGAAATCTCGATGTTCATGCTGTTTTCACACTCTTTAAAACATTAGGATGTTGAAATCGCCAAACCTTTTAATGATTGGTTTGGCAGCCACACTTTTCGGTTTAACAACAATAAAAAGCTGCTTCTATCACTCCCAAATGAACCAGTATATCCAAGTGGGACAATCCCCATCAACAAGAAAAAAATTTAAGACATAAATAAACTGATGAAATACATCCAAAATGAAGAAAACATTCAAGCATTCTACAAAGAGATAGTTCACCAGTGTTCGACAGGTACATCTGATTCTCAGTTGCCAGAGAGCTACGCTACTGATGAATAAATTTTATTTCACCATTAATACCATTCTTATTCATAGAACTAAATAATCTTATTTGTGTTTCATATTTCTTTAATGTTTCTACTTGTTTTAGAATGCATATTTGAGGTGTACTAAGTGTACTTTTTATTTTATACAGTTTAGAATGAAATTATTTTTTGCCAAAAGTATATGTATTTGAGAAACCCCATATTCAACTGACTTTAAAAATACATAATAATTTGATTATTTATCTTTTGAGACTTCCTTTGATCAGAAAGATTGTATTTAGCTCCAAACAATACATTTTATTAGAAATAATAATATAGAGGTTGTCCATTAACACAGACACAGTTTTTTCTCGATTTAACAAATATTGTTCTCACCTGACTTATGGGGTTTCTCAAACAACCGATTCAATTGTTCTACCAAGTAATTTCTCTCTCGGTCTCTGAACTCAATTTTAACCAATTTCTTCTTGCTTTACTGATGTTCTTCTATTCGTCTTCTTCCTTGAAAAGATTTTTCTAAGCTAATTTTCTCTCGTATGGTTCAGCGTTAACGTAACAGATCTAACACAAATGTGGGCTGGGGAGAAATAGCTCGTGGCCGAATCCTGCCGGCGAGCCGTATGTTCTGCACTCCTGCTTTTAAAACATGCTTCTTTTGCTACAAAGTTTCCCCTCCCTTCAAAATATGTCCCTGCCTGTTATAAGATACACCCCCTATTTAAAAACATGTCCCCGACTATTTTTAGCCTTATCCTTGGCTTAAAAATTTGTCCCTGTCTGTTATTCGGTCCATCCCTGCCTACAAAATATGTTCCGGCGTGTTATAATGTGCCCTTTGCCTTAAATATTTCTTCCCTTGCTTTAAAAATATGTACTTGCCATTTTATGCATCCCTGAATACTTTAAGATGCGCAACTGCCCTTAAAATATGACTGCTTGTTTTAAGGTACACATCTACCATGAAACTACGACTCTACCTGTTATAAGGTGCCCCCTGTCTTAAAAATATGCTCATACTTGTTATAAGGTGCACCTCCAGCTTATAAATATGCCTCAGAAGGTGTACCCCTGCCACAAGAATATATATGCTCACACCAGAAAAGGACGATCTCTAACATAAAAGTATGTCTGTGGCTGTTATAACGTGCTTATACCTGTTATAAGGTGCACCTCCAGCTTATAAATACAGGTATATCTTTAGAAGTTATTAGGTGCCTTGATGCCTGAAGATTAAGCTCACACTTGAAAATGTGCGCCTCTAGCATAATAGCATGTCTCTGGTTGTTATATTGTGCACATAGGAAACTTTCGCATTTCCGGATAATGTTACCTGGATTATTTCAAATTTTGCATCTGATAACTTATTTCTAGGTGCACCGGTTATTCTACTTTAGTGTTTTTTGGCGCTTTTAGTTATGGCCTCATTTGTTGGATCGAAGTTTTTTACCGGGTTTTTTTTTTATGTTGCTCCGCGCGCGTTAGTCGCCTTACCAATTCTGCCATTTTCAGTTGAACCTTGACAAATGCTTATGCTTTCGACATTTTTGGTTTCAATTATAGCTTTCTTAAAAGCTACACTCTTTCAATCTAGGTGAGTGACAACATTTATTACTTTTTATGGTTCTTCACACGTTGTTTATTAAAATGTATAGTTTTTTACGTTTGCTTGAAGTAACGTTCCCAAATGATTCCCTTGAGTAATGCAACTTCTTGAATGTTTTGCAAAAGAAAGGATACTTCGGTTTAATTGCCGTTGCATCAAATTTTGCTCGTGTGTTGTATTTATGGTTCATAATGTATGTTTTCTGCACTATTCAGCTTCAGAACAATACGCTTTAGCCATGTTTGTATCAATGATGGAAGCTGGGTGTTCCAGCGAATACGAAGAACTAATACACGTAAAGATTAAATCAATGTAAATAATAATGTTTATAACTGTGCTATAATCTCTTTTCCCTGTTTCGTAATCTTGCAAATGGTAATTTCTGTTAAGTCAACTTTACTTGGAATGCTAACACACATGATATATACTTACAGGATTATAAAAACGGGGATATAATATTATATATTCTATTTTTGCAACAATTTAAGTCTTTGACTGCAGTTATAACCATTTAACAACTACCCTTTGCTATGCTAGTTAAAAGAGGATTGTGATCTCTAAAAGGAACCTTATGTATTTAAATTGATGAAAGTAAATGTGAAAAATTATGTTGTAATATTAATATAGATATACAGTGATAATAATTTCAGTATGACTTTTTCTGTAACTACAATGAAAAGTATTGGGAAGAATTGCATTAAAAATTCCCCACATGTTTAAATTGAAAAAATATTGATCAACTGCAGTAATAGTGAGTTCACAACTTTTTTTGAATAAATATAATTAAATTTAAAAGCTACTAATTATATAATTTTGTTTAAAACATGTCTCACCCCGGCATGAAAAGTAACCCAGTTCAAAAAATTAAAATTTCGGTGTTATGTCATTTTAAAATATGTATGGAGGTGCCCCAGCGTGTTATATTACTATTCTATGGAATATAATAGAAGGTCACCGGCATAAATACTTGCCTACAATTTAAAAGAAGCTTATGTCAATTTGCCAAAAGAATTGACTAAATCCTATTCTGGAGTAATGTTTGTTAATGTTTGAAGGTGGCCAAATGTCCTAAGTCTTTCTCTTTCAGTTTATGAGAAAACAAAGGTGGTAAAATGTAATATAAGTCAAAAACCACAGAACCACATGTTTAATCTTGAATCTTAAAATTGCTGTCACGATAAATTAAAAAAATGACTTATTACATTTTGCTATTTGAGCATAGAAATAATCCATTCGAATTGCGTCACTTTTATTATGGTAGGTTGGGGTAGTTTATTATCGTCACTCTTCAGCTACACAACGGGCTATTCACTTTCCTTAAGATGTGGAAGCAGATTTTATATATTAGATCTAAAATATCAGTCGAAGTGTTCTTCTAATGTTGAATTTCTAACCTTTTACATGAAGAGCCAAACAACATGAATTAACTCTTCAAGCTGTTTCGATGTAGTATCTTTTTCACGATTTGACCCAATTTTACTAATGACATAATACCTCGTCGAAAAAAAATATCGTTTCTCGGTAAAGCAAAGATATTTGAAGTGAAGAATATGATATAATGGTATATGAAGAATGCTTATAAAATGTTTAATGTTTTGAAGAATTATGAATTAAGCACAGACATATTTTTAAATACAGAATTGTAATTAATAATGTAACTCTTGAAGAAGTTAATAATTTTTTATGGAATGACTTAATTTAGTGTAGATAGAAAGTATACAACACTGGATACATCGCAAAAGTTATATTTATTTTCGTAAAGATGGAATTGTGTATAATGAAAACGAGGTTGTTAAAATTTTTTTCATCGAATAATAAAACGTAATTTAAGGTAGTAAAGCGTATACTTAATTTGATAATAAATGCCTTCATACGCACTAAATATATTTTTTAAATCTGCCTTTAAACAAAAACTAACTTATTTAATTTGAATTCATTTGGTTTCTTTATTTATCATCCATGTTTGAAAACAATACGATTAAATTAATTCCCTAATTCCAAACGCACTAAACGCGCAATATTTCATGGGAGGGAACAAATCCGAGAAGGTTCTTAGCTTAGAAGTAATGACACTATTTTGAGGAAGGAGGCATGCACATGTAAAATATGTAGGTTCCAAATAATCTTCCTATTCAGATTATGACGAAGCTCTAAACCGAGAAAAACACCCCTTATTCCTCCTATTCAACTTATCATGTTTTATCAAGGTATAATATTGTACGTGAAAGTTTCTTTTGAACGTTTAATGAATAGGAATGAAATTTTATTTATGGAGGTAAGGTTTATTTCAAAAGATAGGATTTCTTCTAGTGCATTTTAGTTTCAATTGCATATTTATAAACTCTTAATTTTTTCCCTAGCATTCTTGAGTGTGCATTTTTCATCTGTTATAATCGTACCAGAATTTATTTATTTTAAAACCAATAGGGTATAAACTTACAAATAAATAGACATTTTCCATGCCATGAATGTTTGCTTGCTAATGTAACCTAAAAAAATATGATTTTTTCAGTGAAAATGTGTGTAAATGTAGTTTGTACGATTAAATTAATTAATTTTTTTCAAGCTATCGTACTTGAATGACTGTATATATTTAAATTGACCTTTCCATTCCTTATAATTTAAGTTAGGGAAACATTGTTTTATTTAAGTTGACTAGAAAATGATGCAATCTATAAATAAAGAATAAAAATTGTCAGAACTTGTCTTGGAAGTTTAATAAAAAAAATTATCTTTTGCCACATTTCAAAGAGATGCTGAAATTAGTTTTGGAAGCAGAAATGCTTGAATTTTCCAATAAAAGGACAGTTAATGAAATATTCAATTCGAAAACTACGCAATCAATTCGAAAGTTCCAAAGGATGAGAAAGTCGCTTTTGAAATCTCGTAGTTCATGCTGTTTTCACACTCTTTAAAACATTAGGATGTTGAAATCGCCAAACCTTTTAATGATTGGTTTGGCAGCCACTTTTTTCGGTTTAACAACAATAAAAAGCTGCTTCTATCACTCCCAAATGAACCAGTATATCCAAGTGGGACAATCCCCATCAACAAGAAAAAAATTGAAGACATAAATAAACTGATGAAATACATCCAAAATGAAGAAAACATTCAAGCATTCTACAAAGAGATAGTTCACCAGTGTTCGACAGGTACATCTGATTCTCAGTTGCCAGAGAGCTACGCCACTGATGAATAAATTTTATTTCACCATTAATACCATTCTTATTCATAGAACTAAATAATCTTATTTGTGTTTCATATTTCTTTAATGTTTCTACTTGTTTTAGAATGCATATTTGAGGTGTACTAAGTGTACTTTTTATTTTATACAGTTTCGAATGAAATTATTTTTTGCCAAAAGTATATGTATTTGAGAAACCCCATATTCAACTGACTTTAAAAATACATAATAATTTAATTATTTATCTTTTGAGACTTCCTTTGATCAGAAAGATTGTATTTAGCTCCAAACAATACATTTTATTAGAAATAATAATATAGAGGTTGTCCATTAACACAGACACAGTTTTTTCTCGATTTAACAAATATTGTTCTCACCTGACTTATGGGGTTTCTCAAACAACCGATTCAATTGTTCTACCAAGTAATTTCTCTCTCGGTCTCTGAACTCAATTTTAACCAATTTCTTCTTGCTTTACTGATGTTCTTCTATCCGTCTTCTTCCTTGAAAAGATTTTTCTAAGCTAATTTTCTCTCGTATGGTTCAGCGTTAACGTAACAGATCTAACACAAATGTGGGCTGGGGAGAAATAGCTCGTGGCCGAATCCTGCCGGCGAGCCGTATGTTATGCACTCCTGCTTTTAAAACATGCTTCTTTTGCTACAAAGTTTCCCCTCCCTTCAAAATATGTCCCTGCCTGTTATAAGATTCACCCCCTATTTAAAAACATGTCCCCGACTATTTTTAGCCTTATCCTTGGCTTAAAAATTTGTCCCTGTCTGTTATTCGGTCCATCCCTGCCTACAAAATATGTTCCGGCGTGTTATAATGTGCCCTTTGCCTTAAATATTTCTTCCCTTGCTTTAAAAATATGTACTTGCCATTTTATGCATCCCTGAATACTTTAAGATGCGCAACTGCCCTTAAAATATGACTGCTTGTTTTAAGGTACACATCTACCATGAAACTACGACTCTACCTGTTATAAGGTGCCCCCTGTCTTAAAAATATGCTCATACTTGTTATAAGGTGCACCTCCAGCTTATAAATATGCCTCAGAAGGTGTACCCCTGCCACAAGAATATATATGCTCACACCAGAAAAGGACGATCTCTAACATAAAAGTATGTCTGTGGCTGTTATAACGTGCTTATACCTGTTATAAGGTGCACCTCCAGCTTATAAATACAGGTATATCTTTAGAAGTTATTAGGTGCCTTGATGCCTGAAGATTAAGCTCACACTTGAAAATGTGCGCCTCTAGCATAATAGCATGTCTCTGGTTGTTATATTGTGCACATAGGAAACTTTCGCATTTCCGGATAATGTTACCTGGATTATTTCAAATTTTGCATCTGATAACTTATTTCTAGGTGCACCGGTTATTCTACTTTAGTGTTTTTTGGCGCTTTTAGTTATGGCCTCATTTGTTGGATCGAAGTTTTTTACCGGGTTTTTTTTTTATGTTGCTCCGCGCGCGTTAGTCGCCTTACCAATTCTGCCATTTTCAGTTGAACCTTGACAAATGCTTATGCTTTCGACATTTTTGGTTTCAATTATAGCTTTCTTAAAAGCTACACTCTTTCAATCTAGGTGAGTGACAACATTTATTACTTTTTATGGTTCTTCACACGTTGTTTATTAAAATGTATAGTTTTTTACGTTTGCTTGAAGTAACGTTCCCAAATGATTCCCTTGAGTAATGCAACTTCTTGAATGTTTTGAAAAAGAAAGGATACTTCGGTTTAATTGCCGTTGCATCAAATTTTGCTCGTGTGTTGTATTTATGGTTCATAATGTATGTTTTCTGCACTATTCAGCTTCAGAACAATACGCTTTAGCCATGTTTGTATCAATGATGGAAGCTGGGTGTTCCAGCGAATACGAAGAACTAATACACGTAAAGATTAAATCAATGTAAATAATAATGTTTATAGCTGTGCTATAATCTCTTTTCCCTGTTTCGTAATCTTGCAAATGGTAATTTCTGTTAAGTCAACTTTACTTGGAATGCTAACACACATGATATATACTTACAGGATATTACCCGGTAAATAAATTTTAGATAATTTGCTTCTATTTATTTCTGTTTAGGAAAAACACTTCTGGTGATTTTTTTTCTTGACATAGTTGTATGCAGTTGCTTTATTTTAAACAGTCAAACCACATTTAAGACCCTCTTACTATGAATTAACTGATAATGCAGACTAAATTCCAATCCCCATTAAAAATTCAAATAATGTTCATCAGAATTGTTAGAAGAATGCTGGTTACACTAATAGCTAATTAAAATTTTTGAAACTTAAGGGCAAATGGATTTTAATTATCAGAAGCATTAAGTGACTTCAAAATTGTATCTTTGTTTGTAGAAGAGAGTGAAGATGAAAATCATGAAATATGTCTCAACGAGGTTTGACTATCTATATTTATCCTCTTAAATATTGCATTTATAGTTCGTAATGCAAAATGTTCTGCATGGGTGCATGTTCAACTTCAAAATTCCCTTTAGATAAATTTTTTATGCTGGTGAAAACTGGGTGTTCATGCTGAATATGAGCATATAACATGCGAGGTTTAATTCTTGGTAAATAACAATATTTGTATCTGCTTTCATTAATTGTAATTTTAATTCCTATTTTAATTTATTTTATGCAGATTGTGGATATTTTTGAGACATCTTGATTTCGTACGTTTCCTAGCAGAATATGCTCTGGTTTAGATTCTTAAGTTTCATTGAAACCATAAAAATTTAGCCATTTTGTTACATTTATGATTAATAATACATGCTATTTGCTTGTTTAGTTTCAGAACATTTACCTTTAACCATTTTTGCTATGCCAATTTAAGATGAGTACATGCTTAATTAATATGAACTATTACACACAAGTTATAATTATAGATATTTAACTACACAAGTTAATTTGAGTAACAATCTGCCAAATGAGCTTGGTTTTGAATGCTATCTAGCAGAAATTGAAAAACTATTGCGGGAAGTCTCCAATAATGAATCTCATGTCGGATTAAGAAGTGGAACCTTTGGAAAGAGGCCAGAGTTCTAGTCGGGTGAAGAACGACTGGAACTCTAGATGTATCGCTTGAAAGCTATTTCAGTCTGTTCAGAGGACATGGACACCGAGTTGCTCACCCTCTTCCATGAAAATCCTGTCTTGTCCTCTGCTTGCTGTCTCCTTCAGTCTTCATTAAGGCAATGCAAGGAATCTCCCAAATTCTGCTTACATAACAGAAAAACCACATTGTAATTCACCAAGAAAGGGACCCCATTTTATCATAACCCAACACTTATTTTTTATCCAAGCAATCTTCAAGATATAAATTTATTGCAACCATTTTTATTAAAAATTACAATTGACTTGATCTATAAGTTTTTGCATTTGTTCTACCAAATGAGGGATTTTGTAGAGTGAGCATTTCTTTAATGTTACCAAATATAATTTATTTTTTGGTTGATAAACAAAGATTTTGAATAATATGTTTCTATTTGCATTTATGAACTGTTACATGTCATATCCTAGTCTGTTATGCCAGTTTTTTTTACCTGCTGAACCAGAGAAATTACAAATGATCACTAAAGGTTGGGATATAAACTTTGGTAGATAACAATACATGAATCCAATTACTTGTATTTATATTTCTAGTTGATTCGTAATATATATATACAGGGTGTTTCAGTGAACCGTTTCAGAACTTCTAAGAGGGGTAGGGTACATCCTGACGAACCAAAATCATATACCAATGGGCAGTCAGAAATGCTTTCCTGACGCGGTAGATGGCGTTGTGCGAAAATCCCGAGCTTTCGTGTAAGGAATCATCATTTCGCACAAGAACGCCAAGTTAGTAGGATGGATGATTACACGATCGCAGAGTTAGCCGATATACATTTGGCGTACGGGGCTGCAAATTGTAGTGGGCCAGCCGCACAGCGTTTGTACGCGGAACGATATCCGACGAGGCGTATCCCCAGTCATAATTTCTCTGCAAGACTGCACCAGAGGTTAGCTGAGACAGGTTCATTCGAAAGAGCTGACAGGGACAGGGTAAGAACAGCACGGACTGCAGACGTCGAACAGAATGTGCTGCAGCATGTACAGAGGAATCCAAGAACGAGTGCACGAAGTGTAGCAAACGCAGTCGGGGTTTCCCATTGCAGCGTCTGGAGGATTCTCCAAGAAAAAGACATGCATCTGTTTCACGTGCAGCGTGTCCAGACACAGCAACCGGAGGATTATGCACCTCGTATTGCTTTCGCACAGTGGTACCTTGGAAAATGTGCTACAAATCCCCTTTTTCCTGCTGAAGTGTTGTTTTCCGATGAGGCATCCGTCACAAGGGAAGGAATTTTCAACACGCATAACGACCATATCTGGGCGGTCGAGAACCCGCATGCAATACGACGTCGTGCAGCACAGATTCGATTTTCGGTCAATGTATGGGCCGGTATTATGGGAGATCACCTCATCGGACCTTACCTGTTACCGTCTCGTCTAACCGGACCTAACTACTTGCTCTTTCTGGAGCAAGAATTGCCACAACTTTTGAGAGATGAACAGATTTCTGCATCGACGCAACATACAATGTGGTTCCAACACGATGGAGCCCCTGCCCATTATAGCGGAGATGTTCGTAACTACCTGGATGTCACATTTGGTCAGCAGTGGATCGGACGTGGTGGTTCCGTGCGTTGGCTTGCTCGTTCACCCGACCTATCATGTCTTGATTTTTATTTCTGGGGTCATCTGAAATCGCTAGTTTATGACACCCCTGTTGACAATGTTGAGGAGCTGGTTGCAAGAATTGCAGTAGCTGCCGGAGAAATTCGAGATATGCCTGGAGTATTCCAGAATATTCGGATGTCCATGCGTCGGAGATATGAGGCGTGCATTGTAGCCCGTGGAAGAAACTTCGAACACTTACTTTAATCCATGTACCTTTTGCTTCTTTTCATGTATTATTAAGGTGTATGTACACACTAAAAATCCTGAAAATTCAACAGAAGGTCTAACTTTTTTTTAATGCTTCAAAATATTCTTCAATTCCTTAGCTTTCAAACGATGCCAAGATCTTGAAAATATTCGAAATAGTTTTCTAGTTACAAGGGTTTTCAAAGGTACTGTCACCATAAACAGACGTGTTTCCAAAACTTTAAACTCAATTTCTTAAGAAACAAGTTTTTGCAATATGATGCTTTGTTCAAACAGTGATAACTCAACAATAAATTAATCTATTATAAATATTTTTGTATCATTATAATCTACATAATACAGCGGATGTTTTGACCCTCAATCAGAGTTATTAGTTAAGAAATAAATTTTTAATGGATTTTTAAATCCTCAATTTCCAGAAAAAAATCATGATTTTTTATGCATTCTTGTCGAAAAAAGTTGTAACAGAAAACCTTTTCTCTCAATAAACTTGATGGAGGGTCAAAACATGAAGAATAATATTGGAAATGATTTCCAACTAGAATTGTCTTTATAGGCAAATTAGAATTTGAGATATCACTGTTCAAAAAACATACTAATTAGCTCATTATATCTTAATTAGTTAATTAATAATTAGTTTAATATGATTTTTTTGCACTGAAATAGTTTTAAGCATAAACCAATGACCTACTGTGAAAAAACTGGATTTTTAAAGTTAAAATTAAAAAAATAAACTTCTAGTGTGTACGTACACCTTAAAACGATTTCTCACTTACGGTCTCTTTTCTTTACGGTGCTTCTGTGTACAACACCGCTTCAGGAAAGCATTTCGACCCCACATTGCTATATGATTTCGAGTTGTCAGGATTTACCCTACCCCTCTTAGAAGTTCTGAAACGGTTCACTGAAACACCCTGTATATATATATATATATATATATATATATATATATATATATATATATATATATATATATATATATATATATATATATATATATATATAATATATAATATATATATAATATATATATATATATATATATAATATATATATACATATACATATATATATATATGTAACGGAACCAACAACGCCCCCTAGCGGACTGACAAAAACTTACACAGTGTAACTCCAACCCTGGAGCAAGCAGCAGCTAGGCTGTAGTATGTGATAGTAAAAATGTCCCTGTCCCTTATATTTTATGTGCGTGAAAGTCTTGTAATTTCTGTAGTGTATGTGTATGTAAATAAATTCAATTTAAGTGTTAGCTAGCCGTGTCAGCATACATCATTGCTACAGAGAAGTGGCTACCCAACTGTGGGCCCGATCCCGATATCCATCGGATAGATAAGTATTTTTATACTTTATGTCGTCTAAACCTAGGCAAAAAGTCATTTATAAAGAAGGTTTTTCAAAGTTGTACTGTAGAAATAGTAATTTTTAACTCAGAAGAAATTCCTTTATTTTGTATGTATTGTAATGAGAAATTGATTTCGTTTTAATGCTAAGTTGTTCGTCTGACTACTTAAACTTGCAAATCAATCCTGATTTAAGTGTTTCAGAAAGCTTAAAACTATTTAACTGTATGTATGTATTTAAATAGTTGGATAATTAACGATTTATTATGAATATTAATGCTGTAGAATGTGTGTAATGTGCAGAAATAATGTATCGATAACTAGTAGTTGAACGACCTTGAACTCTAAAATCTCTCGCCTAAAGAAAATCTTAGTCGACGTCTAACACGGCGCCAGTTGTTTTTACTTTTCTTATTAGGCGCGTTGCATTGAAAGAAAAAGAAAAAAGATTTTGTATGTATGGTTTTTTTTTTCATGATCTGTATTTTATATTTACTGCATTGTCATTCTTCAACGAGTAAAAAAAAAAAAATTTAGTGTGTTTCAATAAAGATAGCACACAGGGGAAGAAAAATTACTTAAAACACAAGCAGAAGAACAGGTCCGAATTGAGAACGAGCGCAAGTATGAACTCGAAAAGCTAAAACTCCAGCTTGAAGCTCAAAAGGTTTCCAATTCAGTTGTTTCTACTCATGGCTCAGAGTACCCGAAATATGAACTCAGTCGGATTATCCCTAAGTTTAATCCAAAAGAAGATGAAATAGGACTGTTTTTAATTATTTTCGAACGTCAATTGAAGTTTATGAATCTTCCAGAGTCATCATGGATACCATATCTCATTGGTTCCTTACCAGCTGAAATAGCGCAGTTACTTGCTAGAGAAGATGAACAGGAGGCTCAAAATTACCAAAAGGTGAAAGAAATGCTTCTCAAGAGATTTAGGGTCACTGCTGATAAGTTTCGACAGTTATTTTCCCAACATAGGAAGAATCCTGATACGACATGGAGGGACTACTTTTTCGAACTGGCTTCTTATTTTGAAGGTAAGGTTGGACAAAGGAAATGAATGTCACCACCTTTGATCAACTCAAAAGTTTATTAATTACTGATCAAATTAAGAAAAGGACTCCACCATACATCAAAGATCACTTCATTGATTTGTGGACAGATTGGGCCAACCCTCTAGAGTTAGCTGAAAAACTGGATACTTATGAGAATATCCGTCAAGGAGTGAAGAAACATGTGGTGCAGACTCAAAAGAAAACATATTGTAGAGACGAAAATAAAACAGCCTCTACAGATAGAAGATTCCGTCCTGTGGTTAATAGACACGAACATACGCAAAGTCAATTTTCAAGAGTTTCGATACCTCGAAATTCTACTCCTAGATCAGAAGGAAGACCCCCAATTCGATGTTTTGGATGCGGAACACCAGGAGTTGTAATATCTAAATGTCTTACTTGTACAAAATCTAAAGTTGAAGAAACTACTGTCAACTGTATGAACTTGTTCACAAGTAATACAACTAAAGATCTTTCAAGCTTGATTATCTTTGAACTTTTTGGTGAGAGAATTGCTGTGTGTGCCGATACTGGTGCCTCACACTCTATTGCAGGAGAAAAGCTGTATAACTTTCTACGAAAGAATGGAATTGCTTTCGAGGACAAAAAGATTTCACTGACTCTTGCTGATGGAAAACTCCAATCCATGGTTGCTCTTAAAACGGTTATCAACTTGTGTATAGAAGGTAAAATTGTGTCGACAGAACTTCTTGTTCTCCCTGAAGCAAAAGGGAATAGCACGCTGTTAGGGAAAGACTTTCTCCATGCAGCCGGTATTGTTCTCAACGTTCAAAATGGAACCTGGCATTTTAGTGAAGATCCCCATAGACAATATTTCTTCTATGTAAAGCCTACTAAATTAAAGGATGCGCCGAAAACTTTTAAATCAACGATTGTGCCTGAGACTACTACTATTGTCCACTTGAGAAGTGATGAAGGAAGACATCTGACCCAGATGCAAAGTGTAGAATTAAACTGCTTACTTCAAGAGTACAAACGCTGCTTTGAACCAGGGGGAGAACCTACTCCTTTCATGAAGCACAGAATAGTTACTATGAATCATCATCTTATATCTGTTCCACCGTATCGTATGTCACCGGCCAAGAAAGAAATACTGAAAGAACAAATTGATGAACTTTTGGCAAAGAACATAATAGAAGAATGTGAATCCCCATATGCTGCTCCGGTAGTGCTCGTCGCTAAACCAAACGGGAAAGTAAGATTATGTGTTGACTACAGAGGCCTCAACGCCGTTACGAAACCGGACACTTATCCATTACCTAGGATGGACGATCTTTTAAACGAAGCTACACCGACATCATACATGTCAACTATAGATCTACAATCAGGATATCATCAGGTGCAAGTGGATGAAAACGATTTGGACAAAACTGCCTTTATTTGTCCTTTCGGAACTTACCGTTATCTACGCATGCCTTTTGGTCTGCGTAACGCACCTGCCACTTTTCAACGCCTGATAGATAAATTCCGAAGTGGCCTGAAAGATGTTTTTGCACTCTCATATTTGGATGACATAGTCATCTTATCAGAGACTTTTGACAAACATTTAAAAGATCTATAGACTGTTTTTGAGAGACTTTCTCTTTTTAAACTTCATGCGCGCGCGCGCGCGCACACACACACACACACAAATAGAGAGAAATGCCATTTTTCCTGTGATCGTGTTAAGTACTTGGGTTTCTGGATAACAAGAGATGGAATTGAAGCCGATCAAGAGAAAATCGCTTCTATCCAAAGAATTCCAGTTCCAACTAATGTGAAAGAACTTCTGTCTTTCTTACAGACCTGCTCATGGTTCAGAAGATATGTTCCGAACTTTGCAGACATAGCACGACCTCTTAGCAATTTAACTAAGAAAAGAGTCGATTGGTCGTGGGGTCTTGAACAGCAAGAAGCTTTCGAAACCCTAAAAGAACGCTTGACAACAGCCCCTGTGTTAAAGCAACCTGATGGATGTAAGCCTTTCATAATTCGCACAGATGCGAGTAACTACGCCCTTGGCGCAGTCCTTCTCCAAGGAAATGGTCCAGAAGAACATGTGATTGAATACGCTAGTCGTCTGTTGATCCCAGCAGAACGCAATTATTCGACTACTGAGCGGGAAGCTTTGGCAGTAGTTTGGGCCTTAGAAAAGTTCCGAGGTTACATCGAGAATCAAGAAATTATCATTGCTTCAGACCATCAACCTCTTAAATGGCTTCTGAGCATTAAGTCACCCTCAGGACGTTTAGCAAGATGGGCTCTGAAGATCCAATCGTTTAATCTGAAAATCGAATATACGCCAGGAAGAGCTAATGTGGTCGCTGATATGCTGTCGAGACCGACATATTCACATGAAGATACAAACTGTGAGATGCAAGCCGTATCTATCAATATACCCACAAGAAAGTCTAGTGATATTCGAAAAGAACAGCTGGCAGATACAGATCTAAAGAAAATTATTAACTCCCTTGAGAGTAATGATAAAGACGAAAATTTTGCCAACTACATCAGTCGAGGATACATTATGAATGAGGGTGTCTTGTATCGCTACTCACCTGAAACTGAGTCAGACGATGCTCAACTCGTAGTCCCCATTCAAGAACGCCAGAGAGTTCTGCAGGAGCACCATGACGCTCCTACAGCCGGTCATTATGGTGTGGAGGGCACCTACAACAAGATTGCTTCCAGATACTTTTTCACAGGCATGAAGAAATACATTTCTGATTATATCAAAACCTGTGCAGAATGCAATCGATATAAGCCAACGAACCAGAAACCTGCTGGACTGCTTAGAACCCCAGTTTATGCACAGAGATTTGAAGTTCTTGCAATCGATCTCTTTGGTCCCCTACCACAGACATCATCTGGAAAAAGATGGATTTTCATCGTGGCAGACACAAATACTAAGTGGGTTGAATTGTTTGCCCTTAATGAAGCCACATCAGCTAACTGTGCTAAAACACTACTCGAAGAAGTTTATTTACGCTATGGTCTACCTCGAAGGTTAATTAGCGATAACGGACCGCAATTTGTGAGCGCTGTCATGCAACAGACGTGTCACCTGTTAGGTATCACACAAGATCTCATACCAGTCTATCATCCACAAGCCAATCCATCAGAACGCAAAAACCGGGACTTGAAGCCCCGCCTTGCAATTTTAGTTGGAGAAGAACATACTGCCTGGGAAGACAAGCTTCCTTTGATCCGTTTTGCGATGAATACTTCTACTTGTGACACCACCGGTCACACTGCTGCATACCTACAGTTTGGCAGAGAGCTGAGAACAACGGACGATGTGGTTCATGACATAAGAGGAGTTATTGATAACGACAACTTCATTCCCGAGATAACACCGTATCTCAAAAGATTTGCTCGTCTAACCACCCAGATAAAAGATAGAGTTGAATATAAACAAGACAAACGAAAAGAAAATTTTGATCGTCGTAGACGACCGATATACTTCAAACCTGGTGATCAAGTTTGGGTTACTATTCTCTCATCCCATCAGCAAAAATAAAAGAACTCGAAAATTAATGCCCAAAAGAGAAGGACCATATGTAGTTCTCACAAATCGATCGCCGACAACATATGATATTGCCGACCCGGCCAGTCCAGACCAAACTCTTGGAACTTATCATGTGTCAGCATTAAAAACTTACTATGAACCCCAAGTAAAGAGAGACACTGGGCATGTAGCTCCCATAAGAAGAAGGGGTCGCCCTAGAAAAAAATAATCCTGGCTCATCGTCGGGACGTCATCAGAGCCAGAGGGGGAGTCTGTAACGGAACCAACAACGCCCCCTAGCGGACTGACAAAAACTTACACAGTGTAACTCCAACCCTGGAGCAAGCAGCAGCTAGGCTGTAGTATGTGATAGTAAAAATGTCCCTGTCCCTTATATTTTATGTGCGTGAAAGTCTTGTAATTTCTGTAGTGTATGTGTATGTAAATAAATTCAATTTAAGTGTTAGCTAGCCGTGTCAGCATACATCATTGCTACATATATATATATATATATATATATATATATATATATATATATATATATATATATATATATATATATATATATATATATATATATATATATATATATATATTATATATATACATATATTATATATATACATATATATACATATACAGGGTGGTCCCGAATTCATGGTACAAACTTTAATGGTAGGTACAGGACATTGTAACAATGATTTATTGTATAGGAATGTATAGTCGCAAGTGACGCGGTGAGGCGAAAACAGGGGAAATAACGGCCGAAAGGAAAAACAAAGATTTTATTGAAAGCGTTGTTGACAAGTGTCATGTTTACAGTAATTGTTCAAAATTGCGTCCACCAGTATCGATACATGCTTGACAGCGTCGGTGGAGCGATTGGCGTACACGTTCAAAGATGCCTGGTATTTCACGCACACCTGCAGCAGCTACAGATAAGCGAGCGACGAGATCCTCATCTGAGTCAACTGGAGTCTCATAAACAAGATGCTTTAGATGTCCCCATAAAAAGTAATCGAGGCTCGATAAATCGGGAGATCGGGGTGGCCAAGGGACTGGTCCACCACGCCCAATCCATCGAGTACCAAACGTGGCATTCAGGTAATTCCGTACATCAATGCTGAAGTGTGCTGGCGCCCCATCGTGCTGAAACCACATGCGGTTACGAATGGCGATCGGAACATCATGCAGCAGTTGTGGTAACACTTCTTTCAGAGAAATAAGATAGCTTCCGCCAGTGAGCCGCGTGGGTAGCAAGTATGGGCCAATCAAAAAGTCGATGTTCAACAGCGGATAGACATCTACTGCCCTCTACCGGCAATGATACCAACCGATCACTCCATTTCTCTTTCCTTTTATTTCCCCTGTTTACGCCTCACCGCGTCACTTGCGACTATACATTCCTATACAATAAATCATTGTTACAATGTCCTGTACCTACCATTAAAGTTTGTACCATGAATTCGGGACCACCCTGTATATACATATATATATACATATATATATACAGGGTGGTCCCGAATTCATGGTACAAACTTTAATGGTAGGTACAGGACATTGTAACAATGATTTATTGTATAGGAATGTATAGTCGCAAGTGACGCGGTGAGGCGAAAACAGGGGAAATAACGGCCGAAAGGAAAAACAAAGATTTTATTGAAAGCGTTGTTGACAAGTGTCATGTTTACAGTAATTGTTCAAAATTGCGTCCACCAGTATCGATACATGCTTGACAGCGTCGGTGGAGCGATTGGCGTACACGTTCAAAGATGCCTGGTATTTCACGCACACCTGCAGCAGCTACAGATAAGCGAGCGACGAGATCCTCATCTGAGTCAACTGGAGTCTCATAAACAAGATGCTTTAGATGTCCCCATAAAAAGTAATCGAGGCTCGATAAATCGGGAGATCGGGGTGGCCAAGGGACTGGTCCACCACGCCCAATCCATCGAGTACCAAACGTGGCATTCAGGTAATTCCGTACATCAATGCTGAAGTGTGCTGGCGCCCCATCGTGCTGAAACCACATGCGGTTACAAATGGCGATCGGAACATCATGCAGCAGTTGTGGTAACACTTCTTTCAGAAAAATAAGATAGCTTCCGCCAGTGAGCCGCGTGGGTAGTAAGTATGGGCCAATCAAAAAGTCGTTCACAATACCAGCCCACACATTAATACTGAAACGTTGTTGAAACGCATGTCGACGCGTTGCATGTGGATTATCGGTTGCCCACACATGGGAATTGTGCGCATTAAAGACACCCTCGCGTGAAAATGTCGCTTCATCTGTAAATAGCACATAATCTACGAAATCCGGCTGCAACGCACATTGCTGCATCACCCACAGGCAGAAGTTCACGCGGCGAGGATAATCTGCCGGATTCAATGCTTGTACTTTCTGAAAATGGAAGGGGTGTAAGCGATTTTCGTTTAACACTCTGCATACAGTCTGATGACTCACACCTACGTCACGCGCAACAGTTCTTGTGCTTGACTCGGGTCTATCAGCCACAATGTTCAAGATGCTTTCTTCCAGCCTTGGAGTGCGTACAGCTCTTACTCGACCAGCGCCATGTCTGTTGACGTCGAACGCACCTGTTTCACAAAGTTGACGATGTAACCGTTGAAAAATTCTATGATCCGGCATTCGTCGATCAGGATACTCCGCGCGATACATTCGTAACGCAGCTCTGCCGTTACCATTTGCACGGCCGTACATGTAATGCATGTCTGCTTTTTCTGCATACGTAAAGTCACCCATCGTCTACGGCAGCACAATTGTGAATGGCGCTTTTCCCTACTGCGATGCATCATGTTCAACAGCGGCTAGACATCTACTGCCCTCTACCGGCAATGATACCAACCGATCACTCCATTTCTCTTTCCTTTTATTTGCCCTGTTTACGCCTCACCGCGTCACTTGCGACTATACATTCCTATACAATAAATCATTGTTACAATGTCCTGTACCTACCATTAAAGTTTGTACCATGAATTCGGGACCACCCTGTATATATATACATATATATATATATATATATATATATATATATATATATATATATATATATATATATATATATATATAAAAGGTGGGGGGGTTCGCAAAAGGCAAATGATAAATAACTGTTAAAGTTTAAATTTAAGTTTAATTACATAATTAATGTATTTACAGTATATTTACAAACATCTTTAACAATTAAGAATATCCGTCAACTAAGAGGCCATCTGCCAAAAAAGTCATGTGCCGTCTGCCCAACTGCTAGCTTCGGTGTCTGGGGATCATCTGTCTCATTGCTGCGGTCGCTTCTGAGCGGACGCTTCCTCTAGGTGGCGTTACTGCTGCGGACGTATCAGGCTTTGACGCGCTCGTCGCACAATCCCACATTTATTAAAGGGAAGATTATGTTGAGTCAGATTGGAGTTTTACTGTTAACCAGCAGAATATCCATCTCATCTCTTATGTTTACTTTAGAATTTTTTTTGTGGATTTGTAATTTTTAACTTAAGTGTGTTATCTGAAGAAATTCATTTTTTTTTGTGCGGAATAAAGTTTTTTTGCAAATTGTTTGTTTCAATTTTATTTATTTTTGGTTATTAATCTGGTTTATAACATTGAACATGCAGGTACTGGTTCTATTACTTTCCAGAAATATTTTATCCCTTGTTCACTCATCTGTCAAAATTTGTTAACACTTAAGGAGAGTGAATCAGACAACTTCTAAAAGTTTGTTATAAGAAAAAAACTACACATTACTTTTCCTACTTCCTATTTTTCAGTTGAATATTATTATGAATAGAATTTGGGTACATGTGTTTTGGATTCACCGACTGTGATGTACTTCCCTTCCAATAACCAAGCACGAGATTGTAAAAATAACAATTTAATTAAACTATTAAAAGACATACACTAACGAACATCATTTCATCCGGTACAGTACATCGCACCTCAAAAACAAAACACAACCTCTTTCAACCGAGACAAGTATCCGACTGTCAATTTCTCTATGGCAACCCTTCCACGCAGGGAGGTTAGTCGCCAAGAACTCTCCAAAATTGATCGCCAACAGCGGCCAGATATCACACCGACTATGATAATGCATTGAATAAAACTATTGAAAATTGTGATATTTCTCAATTTCTATATAATATCTAGTTGTAAATAAAATGATTTTTTTTTCTACTTTGAGGGGAGCATGTTTCAAAATTTTCGTACACTTAACTTATAGATGAAAATTAATTTAAAAGAGTAATCAGCATACATGTATCAAAAAATAGTTTTGATTACCGAAAATTCCTAAACTTTTCATTATTTTGGAAAATGTTTTTTAGGTTTTTATGGTTATTTATTTTAGTTTTTCAAGAAAATGGGGTTGTGTTTTTAATGAATTTTTATAGAATCCTATATTTTATCCCTAACAGGTAAAAAGTACCTCTAGTGAAATGTTAAGAGACTGAACAAAGTTGTAGTCATTTAAAGTTTGATTCTGTCATTCCAGTAGATTAAAGTGAAGTGAAGCTTTTAATATTTAAAACTTTGTTAGTTGACAGAAAATTATTCTGATTTGATGATCTCATTGATAGTAACTTGTAGATTTTTGTTCAGTTTTGCAATTCTAGACCCCAATGAATATAATCTCAATTTCCCGTAGTATAAGCTAAAAATATTCAATTTAAAACTATCCAAGCTTCAATTTATTCAAAAGCTGACAAAATGCAAGCTGCATTTTTTTCCTTGCCTATGCAGGACTTATTTGTATGGAAAAACAAAGCCTTTTTTAAAATGGGCAGAGAAACCTGAAAAGTTCAAATTTTGAAGGTTTTTTTTGTCGTAAGGATGTTTAAATTTTTTTATTTAGTTAAAATCCTATCTATATTACTATTTATACATGTTACTATTCCAACGTCATTTTTTGCATCTAATAACTTTTGAGGTACAATTGCTGACACACAATGGTTGATCAGATTAAAACGGTGTTTTGAGCAAAACTTACGAAACAAATATTTCCTTTCTGCACGTTTATGTTAACAGGCCGAATTGTTAGCAGTGCTTCATAGAGTTTATTGATGCTTAATTTTAGTATTATATTAATGATGATAAGTATGATGGAAAAATATAAAAACAAGTACAGTATGTACTCTCGATTATCCGAGGAATTGAGTGGCGCGGCAACCGCGGATAATCCGCAAAATGGCTAAAAAGAGTACAAATCAACACGAAAATATTTTTGAATAAAATTTATTTACAAAGAAATGGGCCTATACATACAATTATGAGTTAATAAACAGTAGATTTCTGTACTTAAAAGTTTATTTATTTCCTTTTTCACAAAAAAACATCAGTTAATTGTTTTTGTGGTAAAACACCTTTTTTATTTGAGATTGAAGTTTTTGCAACAACATTTTGTCTCAAAGTAACCACGGTTAAGCGGGTTATCCGCCAGCGAATATTCTGGGTTTTAATGTATGGGAAAAAATTTTATCTCCGTTTCACGATACTAATCTCTATAACGAAGATTTTCTTCCATGAACTGCAGGGTTTACACAAGCATAAAGGTTTCTTATTAATATTTAATTTCACTTCATTCAAAATCAAAGTTAATGATGCTTTTCAATTGTAATGAAAAATTGATTGTATGGTATAGTATTCATTGGTTAGCTAAAAATTGAAGTTTTGAAAGCTAGCTCTCTATCCGTGAAATTCAAAACTAACACGAGTAAAAGCTTCATCCAAGTACACACGGCTTAATCTACTGTGATCTTTGCTAAATATAGCCTTTAAAAAATGAAAAGATGTCAAAAGTGACTTTCAAAACTCATTTCATAAGCAAAACCATTCAAAATAACATAATGCATTGTTTCGCCATGGATGTCCTGTCTCATATCGTTGCACAAGTACGTAGAACAGGTGTCTATAGCACAGTGTTTGATGAAACTACAGCTGTTTCGCATATTTCTCAATTGACATTTGAACAAATATACGTGATTGATGAAGCAAGAAGAATGGAAGTTTATGAAAATTTCTTGACTTTTTTTAGATTTGTTTGCTATTTTACCAAAATCAAAGAGTAGCACTCCCAAAGAACCCCACTACCGTGTCAACTTCGGCTGAATTAAAAGCGACTGGAGTTGCGATTGCTCACCAAATTGTTAAAATAGTTGATAATTTGGGACTGCTTTCTTCCACAAAGGTTAGTATAAGTACAGACACATTAATCGTTTCGGTGCTGAAAACAAAGTTAAAATATGTGCTGTAAATGCAATCCACTGTCAATGTTTCAGCGACCCGACAGAATTTGATCCAAATCTTCGTCCGTTTCAAGCGTGCATGATTTTGTTGCATCATCAAACAAGTTGTGAGTTTCTTCACGGGTTCAGCGAAAAGAAATAGCGTCTTGAAAATACATTTGGAACAACTTCCTAGACTTTGCGAAACTCGAACAGTCGAAAGACACAATGGTGTTATAAAATTCAAAGCAGATCTCATTAAGATCGTGGATGTGTTAGAGGAGACAACTTGTGGCACGACCCGAATTAGAATATAATTTTTTAAGAGAAATTAAATTTGTAGGAGAGAAAAAAAAATTAAAAAGTTATTGTAAACAACAGAAAAAAATACATGTCATCTCAACATGTTTAATTAAATAAATCCACCCATCAGGTTTTAATCTGTAAACAAATAAAAGCTCAAAATGAAACTTATTCCTATGAAAACAAGCATACACTGACAAAAAACACAATCAAATCATTTAAAATGAATCACTGAAAACATCGTAGGAACATACAGAACAAGGTTATTGAAACACACATGGCGTCGATAAACGAATCCAGCAATTGAATACAAAACTAATTACAACGAAATTACACTTATTATTATTTTTTTTTTACTCAACTCGTAAACATATAAATTTATTAGTTACAATATTTTGTTATAATCTTTTCACTCAAAATATAACGTAAAGGATTAGGTAGTTTAAACACATCGCATCCCGGCAAGAAAAGTGACACAGCTCAAAATTGTGGAATTTGAGAAACATCAACTTAAAGGATACTGTAAAACTTATATTGAAATAGTAAAAGTTTCTTTTAAATTTTAGGTAAGTATTTAAGGTGGTAACTTCTATTATATTCTATAGCAGGCCTCGAAATAGATTTTTTAATACAGATGCACTTCGTGCACCTAAGTTTTTAAATTAGGTGCACAGATTATATTTTAGGTACATATTTAAAAAAAAACGAAATATAAGAGCATTAATGTAATGTAAACAACTTTATTAGTTGGGTATGTTTATATAGGTTCGTAGTAGATAGTAAATAAAAATATTTAAAAATTGAAATTATCCCTTCTCAGGCATACGGCGGTCGCGAATGTCACTTCAACAGAGCCATCTGGAAAATGTTTCTATCATCGGAAAGTTCTGGTGGCAGTTACTCAAGCAAACCTTCCTCCTGTATAAACCTATTACGGTCCAGCGATTTTGTTTTCGCATAGTGTGTAATTAGGAATTTTAACTACGCTCCTTCAGAGCGAGAGAAGTCGATATTAATATTTTGTTCAAACATCAAAAAACATAAGACACGCCCCCCCTCTTCCTTTTTTTTTAACGTTAGGTGCATTGTGTGCACCTAGCGGGAAAAAATTAGGTGCACAATTTTATTTTCATGTGCACAGTGCACCTGTGCACCCGGGTATTTCGAGCCCTGTTCTATAGAATTGTAATATAACACGCTGGGTCACCTCATACAAATTTTTCAATGACACAACATCACAATTTTTATTTTTAAAGTTGTGTCACTTTTCATGCCGTGGCGCGATATATATTCTCACAAATCAATTAAAATAAATTATAAAACGAATTAAATAAAAGCAGGGGAAACTTGGAAAAATATAACAGAGGTTTACAAAAATAATAGGACGTCAAAAGGAATTAAAATGGGATTTTTTAGTGAATATAAAACCCGAATATTGAAAGCAAATTGCAAATAAAAAACGTTTTTGAACACAAGAAGTTTTTCTTAATCGTATTTTCAACAGCAAATTAAAAACCTTTTTGGAATTGAAAATCTAAACATTGAAAGCAAATTGAAAATAGAAAATTTTTTCAAACACAGAAATATTGACTTGATCACATTTTTAATTCCAAAAGAGTTTTAAATTTGCTATTGAAAACACTTTTGGAATTGAAAACAGCAATCGCAAAATAAAATCTGAATATTGAAAGCAAATTGAAAATAGAAAACGTTTTCAAAAACAAAAATTTTTACTTGATCATATTTCAATAGCAAATTAAAAACCCTTTTGGAATTAAAAAAAGCAATCGCAAAATAAAGCCTAAAAATTGAAAGCAAAATTGAGACTGATTTAAAACAAGATTGTTGAAAGCATTTTGAAAATACATACCTGATTTGTAGAGCTCGGATTTTGTATACATTTTTTTAGCCCCTAATGTTGATAGAAATATGTATTGAGTGTTTTTTTTTAGCAATTTGCAACAAAAAAACACGAATTTTTTTTTGCATGTTTTGTGTACATTTGAACAAATTTTTTCTATTTTCAAACATTTTAACTGAAAAAAAAATTACAATTTTTTTTTCAAAGACTTTTGTTTGGTGCGTTTGGAAGGAAGATTTTCAGAAGGCAAAACGCATTTAGGTTCTTTGTCCTTACCTTTTCTTGTTTGGCCAAAAATGTATAGATAAAGAAAAGAGGAACAGAACATTTTTGGTTGAAGGGCGATGCATCAAGATCACCCAAGAAGCGGCTCAATCCCATGATAGTACTTTACGCAAGTCCAATTTGATTGGCTAGTTTCACGGGCTTGGCTTCACTTGGATATCTTGCCAATCTGATTGTTGCAGTAACCATTTGATTTTGAATATGCGCGTTGTTTCGTAGAAATACAATACATACACTAGCGCCTCAGCGTACAGCGTAAGTGTCCGACAAGTTGAGTCTGATTTGCTCCTCATTTTCATATATATGTTGTATGGTTGTTGTTAGTAGTATTTCTTGCAAACTTATATTAAAGGGTACTTATACTTTAAAGAGCTTCTTTTCGTGAAGCAACGATGGCCTAACGGCTAAAGTCACCCACATTCAGTTTAGCGTCTGCAGCGGAGGATGACTAACCCAGCTGGCGGAAAACTTTTTAGATCCTCCAAATTATTTAAAAAAAATTCCAATTTAATTCCTTTTCATTCTAATTTACTTTTCCCAATTTTTAATACCCTTTTTATATTTTTCCAAGCTTCCGTTGATTTTACATAAATAATCTAAGAACCACTCCTGAACTCACTACCAACTGATATTTTTCCGCCCCTCTGCCGTCCCCTTTGCTTTAGGATGATTGTGTCGTATCCACCGCTGGCTTAGGACCATTCTGATGTAACAAGCATACATAAAACACTAACTTATATAATTATTAACTTTTTTATAAAATGATACAATTTTCGGCTTCCACCTCTACTCACCCATAGCCATGGATCTGAAAAGAAAAGAAGAAAGCACAAAGGAAGAGATAAATCGCCAACAGAAGAATTCTCATGACTACGTATCTAGGTCATGTGATCCGATTAGCCAATCAAGTTGGACTTGCGTAAAGTCCTATCATAGGATTGAGGCGCCTGTGATCACCCATGAGACAGGATACCTCCCACACAGCCGCCAGCTATTCCAACTACTCTGACGGCAGTACGTCACTGTTCGTTTGTGCAGCTAGTGTGTTTTTAATACAAACTTCGGATGGTGGCAGAAAGCAAAAATGTCTTCTATATTGTTCAAAAAGTGGACAGGGCCCGGTGTTTAATACAGACAAGAAAAAAAAATTCTGTCAAGTTTGTGGAAAAGAGCTACATGTTCCTATTTCAGATATTTTTTTTAACTCTATTTTTATTCCTTTCGCTACTTTTTTGTTTCAAACACCAAAATTTGAATAATATTTTTGTGGAAATATTGAAGAAAGTGCATCTTTTTGTTTTCCTTTACTGCCACTTGCAAAAATTGGTATTTAAATACGTTTCTGAACAAAGAATTCATAGTTCATAGGTTCCATATCTTTTTTAGCAAGATGCTATAACATAGAAAATATTTTTACAGGTGGAGGACAAAATAATACGAACACCTGTGAAATAATGGAAAATCTTTATTAATAGGGGGTTGGACCACTCTTTGCCTGAAGTACAGATTTAATGGGATAGATGCATAAAGGTCATGGACAATATTTAAAGGAATATTAAGCCATTCCTCCTGCAGAACGGTCTCTAATTCCGAAAGTCTGGATGGAGGTGGAAATCGGGAACGAAGTTTGGACTTCAAATATTCCCATAAATTTTCAATAATATTCAAGTCCGGAGACTGAGGGGGCGAGGCGAGATGTTCAACTTCATCGTCATGCAATTCGAACCACTCTTGAACACACCTAGCAGTGTAGATAGGGGCGTTTTCGTCTTGAAAAAGCGGTCGCTCTCCGGGGAATACAGTCTGGACAAAAGGATGGACATGATCCCCTAGAATGCTTAGATAGTGATTGGATTCGATACTCCCATGCAGAATAACAAGTGGCCCAAGACCGCGCCCAGATATCGCACCCCATACCATAATGGAGCCACCCCCATGCTTCACAGTCGGCAAGAGGCATTCAGGATTAAACGCTTCTCTGGGCGTTCTCCAGACATAAACGCGTCCGGTCGTCTGAAATAGGGTGAATAACAATTCATCTGACCATATTACCTGTTGCCACTGCTGTGACAACCAGTTTTTGTGATCTCTGCACCAATGGCGTCGCTTGAAAGCATTAGTTGCTGTCACCTAGGGTTTACGAATTGCCACTCTGCCATAAATGTTCGCAGCATGAAGTTCCCTTTTGACAGTTTTTGTTGAAACGGGATCCTGGAGATGACTGTTCATTTCGGATGTTATCTCGGATAACGATTGCTTGTGTTTTCGGGCTACAATGCGCTTCAGGACCCGTCTATCCCTATCAGCAAGCTTTGACTTTCGGCCACTGTTGTGCTTTGAAGACGTCGTCTTACCCTCTTTCGTGTAATCTGTCATAACGGCTGATACCGTACTCCTTGCAAACCCCAAAAGGTTTGCTGTTTCCGTAACCGATGCTCCACCTAAACGCGCTCCAACAATCATTCCTCTTTGGAACTCTGACAGGTCTGACATTTCAACTTATCACAGACAGTTCGATAGACGCATGCAACGCAGGTGACTGCTGTTGCGAGACTGATACCTTCCTCTTCACGCCCACTAGGTAGCAGACTTCTGTTGAAGGTGGCGCGGTTTGTTTTTGGTGGTACTAGCTTATTTCTACTGTAACCACACTGTTGCTCCCCCTCCCTCCGAAGTCGGCGGCCTCTGTTATTTCTTATTTTGCTATACAATTGAGGCTATTGTAACATAATTTATTTCCTTTCAAAACGTTGCAAAATAAAATAGAACAGAAGCTTAAATTCAGCTGGAAATATGTGAATTGGGTCTCCTTATTGGAGCACAATATTTTTGGGATATTCATTCGGGGGAAAGGGAACGATTAAACAAATCTTTGTTTTTGATAGATACTATGTTCGGAAAAGTAGTTCAAGGTCGAATTTCGTCGTCGGATTTAAATTATAATTATGACGTTTCTACTATGAAAATAGAAAGAATTGAATGTTGTGCTGCATTAAATGAGAAAATAACACAATATTGGCAGTTAGATTCAATGGGAATAAATGATACGTACGATGATCATTCCAAAATTAATGAAGAATTTATTTCTCAATTCGAAAGTAATTTAAAATTTAAAAACGGGATGTATGAAACTAATTTATTCTGGAATGAAAAGCCAGACAATTTGGATGATAACTTTACGGTAGCGAAACGAAGATTTGACAACTTAAGTATTAAAATGAAAGAATATAACTGGGTATATGATAAATATAACATCATTGTTAGGGAACAATTAAATTTGAATATTGTTGAGGAGTGCTCTTCGGAATTTGAAAGGAATTCTTTTTATATGCCTCATTCAGCTGTTGTAAGATCCGATAGGGTCACTACAAAGTTTAGGCTAGTGTTAGATGCGTCGTCAAAGGGAAAGGGGCGCAAATCTCTTAATGACTGTCTTACTTCAGGGCCACCTTTGAACTCCAGAATTTTAGATGTGATCTTGCAATTTCGCGAAAATGAATATGCATTCAGCAGTGATATTCAGGGAGCATTTTTGAACACTGGAATAGATGCAGAGGATAGAAACTATTTAAGATTTTTCTGTTTTCCAGATGGAAATGATTCGAAATCTTACAAAATTTTGCGAATGACTCGTGTGTTTTTTAGAGAGGCATCGAGCCCCTTTATCCTTGCAGCGACCCTTAAATTTCACATTCGAAAATATAAACAAGAGCAACGCGAAACTTTTGAAATGCTTAACTCGGCCCTTTATGTGGATCATCTTTTTTACGGTGCACATACAGTAGATAACGCTTTAGACCTTTCTCAGAGCGCTGTAGACATCATCGAGGAGCGACCGTTGAAAAGCTTATGTCCAGTCCGGTTTGGCTTCAAGAAAACGAATGGCTTCGCCTGACGTAAGGAAAAGTGGCCAAAGAGCTTTAATGACGAAATTTATCCAGAAGTATCTTGTGAAAGAAGAACTGAACTAGATGAAATATCATCTTTTGTTCGCGAAGTTCATTCAAATATGGCATTGGTACTTGACCTGAACAAGTATAGTAACGAAAATTACATCGTGTTACATGTTGAGTACTTCGATTCATCTACAACACTAGAAATAAAACTAAACGATGCGAAGAACTAAGTACTGAAGAACTTGATGGTGCCGAAAGAATTTGGGTGAAAACTGTTCAGAGAGAAGTTTTTGCTGAAGAACTGTCTTGTTTAAAACAAGGAAATACAATTTCAAAAACTTTGTCGATTTTGGAAGTGATTCCCTTCCTTGACGATTACGGGATTATGCACGTTGGCGGAAGACTCCAAAAATCGAAACTTACATACCTGCTAAAACATCCGATTATTGCCTGCTAGGCATCACTTAGTGAGTTTGTTGGTATGGGATATACACAGCAAAGTGTTTCACGGTGGAATTTCCGAAACTTTAATGCAAATATGAGAAAGGAACTGGCTGATTAAAGGAAAACAAACTGTTAAGAACATACTAAAAAAGTGTATTATGTGCAAACGATTCAATTCGTCGCCGGGTATGCAAGTTATAGCTCCTTTGCCAGTTACTCGAGTAGAACAGTCACTACCATTTTCTGTAGTTGGTATAGATTACGGTGGACCACTTTATGTGAAAAGCAGCGAGGAGAAAAACTACATAGTGTTATTTACTTGAGGAGTTACACGAGCTCTTCACTTGGAGTTTGTTGGCAGACTGGCCATCGAAACTTTTCATCTAGCGCTTCGACGATTCATTGCTCGTCGAGGTCTCTGTTCTCACATACTTCAGCCACATGTGATGCCACTCATGGCAGGACTCCCAGGAGCCATTTTTCAACAAGACAATGCAAGGCCACGCACAGCAAGGATGTCACAAGACTGCCTCCGACACATTACCACCCTTCTCTGGCCTGCTCGATCCCCAGATTTGTCACCAATCGAGCATATCTCGAATTATTTGGGACCGCAAGTTTGACACCCTACGAGTTTGGTCGGACTATAGGCGCGTTTACAGCAACTGTGGAACGAAATGTCTCAGGACATCATACGGAACTTGTATGCCTCAATGCTCGCTCGTACCGCATCGTGCATTCGCGCTAGAGGGGGTCCAACAGAGTACTAAAACTTCCGTTCATTTGTACTTTTTTCTGCTTTAAAAATGATCCCTTTTCTTTGATTTTCTAATCACGTACTTTTATCAAAGTAGTACTTACATGTGTAAAATTTCGTTTCATTTTGACGACTTTTTCTTGGTGCGCAAATTTTTATGGCAATGAGTGTATAATATGTATGTCTTGTGTTTCAGTTCTTTTAAGTGAGTTTAAGTATCAGAATGAATTAAAATAATGTAACAATTTTCTTAATCTTGAAAAGGAGTGTTTTAAATCCATGATTTTGTAAACAACTTTTTAGTCTTATTCATATTTCTGAAAAGCAGTCCTGGGAAAATCTAATAAGTATCGAGAAGTTCATTATTTTATTTTAATTCAGCAAAGAGTTTTTTTAATTTAGAAATTTTTCTTCACTGTGTGTAAAATAATCAATGTTGTATGCACTATGATTTTTGGGGTTTAACATAGCCCATATGAAAAGTTTTGATCTTGCATTTCCATTGAATTTCATTTAGCATTAGCAACTCATTTTTAGCACACAGCTTAAGCTACTTCAAGTAATGTGCTTATTAGAGATGTTTTTCTTGTTTAATAAAATTGTAAATAAATATATTCATGTGTATTAAATGTTAATCTGTAAAATTTCAACTGTCTTCGGCAGGGTGTCAAGATTTAAATCAACTAATAAAAACGTTGATTTTAAATCACAACTAATCTGACATTTTTATAGCTAAGTAAATACACTATACCGTCATGTAACAATTAACAGCTGTTTTAAAATCGAACTATTTATTTAAGTAATTTAAATATGTACAAAGTAAGTTTACAAGTTATAAAGTTAGGGCACAGCCATCTACATAGAAAAACCTGCATTGAGCCAAGCACCAATGGCCCCCCACAAAACAAAGACGGCCATCTCTTGAATTCAGAATCAGCCTGTCTCTAAAAATTCTCCTATCCCCGTTCTCTTGGATCCGTAGAACCGCAGCTGCGAACGGGAGGGGGGAGGGACGAAATCCGAGCTCTTGCAATAGATGTTTTTGTCCTCAACAGAACTGAAGACACTCAAACGCAGATGCAAAAACCGTCTGTAATGCCGACTTGAGTTCACTAAAGTTAATCTCCACTCCAAACATGGGATTAGGCAACCGACGGAACTCCAGCTGTATCAATGGGATAATCGTTCCTGAAAACCCACAGAACGGTTTATCGTATCCCTAAATTCAATTGGCAGACACAAGGAGGAGGAAAGGGGCCGACCAAAACGAAACGCCAGGCCACTGATGAGAAAGACTCTCTTTCGGTACTTTGTCCCAAGCACACGTGCAACCACTGAAGTTGTTGTTGTCGCCGTCTGGATGTTGCTACACATTCCCGACGCCCACGTGTTAGAGAAAAAGGGTCTGCTAGTACAATATGGTACAACACCCAGTACTGATCAGCTTTTGAAAAAGTTTTTGGCCCTGGACATTTGCAAATAGTCGGTTGAGTGACGAGTAAGGGATTCTGCCAAACAGTAAAGTAAAAAACAAGTTGATATACATTTGAAAGTTTTGACAATATTCATGCATAATTTTATGTTACAAACAATAAAGCATTCATTTGGGAAAATATTATAATTAGTGTTGCACTTAAAAAAGTCTGACATTTATACTGTCCATTACCCCACTTCAACTACTTTATTTTAAAATTGAGACATAAATACAGATAACTCAATTGATGTGATTAATAATTTATTAAATAAAAAATACAACTGAGCTTTCTATTAGAAAGGATGAATATTATGAATATAATTTAGGTCCCACATACAATTGCTGATAAATTTGTTAACATGGTGTAATTTACTCTCAAGAAAACTATGTAGGATGGCAACTTGTGTTTTAAAGTTAAACAAATGTTTTACCTTTTGTTTTGAAAATTCACTTTTTAAATGCCTTACCATGTAACAAACTATGATTTTTAGTAAAATAAATATTGATTTACCATGTTACAAATGCTGATTGTTTACTAAAAATAAATATTAGTTTACATATCATTTCAAAAAAACTGATTTAAATAAAAAAAATCAGATTATTTGATTGTTAAAAAAATGATTCTTTTACACCTGTTGTATGGTCCACTGCCCAGAAGTGCTTAAGAATTGGTTTGGAGGTATGTTCATGCAAAATAAAACCAATCTCTAGAAATAAAAACTTTTTTTAATCTGAAAAAAATTTGTGACAAATGAAATGAAGTAAAATTTAAGTAGTAAAATGTTTTACCATTTCCAACAAAATGAGATTCATTTTTTGTTTATTTTAAGTGTAAATAAAAAATAAAGTGAAAACAAAATTCGATTTTCTTAAGTTTTGCAATTTTGAGCTTATAAAACAATTGAGTACCTGGTTTTTAGATAATGTGTACAGATTAGGCATACAAACAATGGTACGACAAGCATATAACAAGGGTACGACAAGCATATGAAAAGGGTACGATAAGCATATGAAAAGGGTACAAACTCCTCAACGAAGCGTCGTAGAGCATTGTTCTTTTTTTTTAATTACTCGTAATTAAATAACCATTGTGTGTTTTATGTAATTACAATATAGTTCATAAGTGTAATAGTTTTCCTGATATTTAGCCCCAAAAGTACATTTTACGAGTTTTTCTGTTTCATAGTGAATGTTTAAAGCCCAACAACTCTTAAACCGATAAGACAATAAAAACAAGGCAAGATTTAAAATGTTTGCTAAGATTGTAGGGATTTAAAAAATACCATAAACATGGCTATGGATGCATAACGAGATAGTAAATGACGGCTATTGTCTACTGCTTGACCAGCCCACTGTGGAGGGGATCTTGAGAGTTAACACTGACCTCTCTGATGTATTAGTTTGGAGTTGTAATGTATAATAATCACAAACAAAGACTAAATAACAATCAAATAAAATAAATAATTTTTATCTAAATTTCGTCTATTGTATTGTGCTTATCTTCATAGTGGTACTTATGGACCTCTAAAATATGTTTTGATGATTAATCTAACGTAATATTTATCTGTTAATTAACTAAATCTAAAACTAATGCTAAATCTTACAATAAATGTCAAATTGAAAAAAATGCTATAAACAAAAACAATTTTAAATTAGCACTTGCGTTCTTGTTTAAGTAGTTTTTTTTAATCTACCGTCTTTATAACTCATCATCGGAGTCTGTGTCACTATCACTGCTTTTTAAAGCAACTTGATCCTGTGCAGAAGTATCGTCATTTTCAGGCCGAATAATGCCAGGTGGCTTAGGCCCTTCATACCACTTAACCTGGTATTTCCTGCTTTCTAAGTTCCATCCATGACAGGTTGGGTCCATGTTTTCCAGAGGGTTACAGAGGTTTGCACGTTTCCACATCCAAGATACAGCATTGTTCCGCTTGACTTTTTGTTCCAAAGCATCTTTTGAAGGAGGAAGAGTAGGAGCAACAGTGTAATACGTTTTACCGAAATTAGTCGAATCGAAAGAAACATTCTGCATCTGTAACATATTAGGAAAGTATTGCAGTAAGAAATTTTTATCTTGATAAGGGTAATAATCTGCTTACAAATTTTAATTTTGTATGGATAGATGCATGCTTTATATTACAGCGTTTGCCAACTCTGATTCAGCTAGGGCTAGGTGGATGAAAGCTAGATAATTACGGAGCAAATAGTAACAAATTTGTTAGAAGGCAGTGATGTATCCAGGAAACCAGACTCTAAAGAGGACCTTCAAGAAAGTCGGAAGTAACGAAAAAGACAACAAAGATGTGAGTGTGTAATATCTTCACCCAAGAACTTTTCCGATCCTTTTGAAGAAATGAACAGAGAAACTTCTTTTAGAAACATATCCAATGGGCATGTTGTGAACGATAAAGTAAGCAGGAGATCTACTTAGTAAATATTTCAAAGGCACAGAGGCCTGTTTTTAAGACGTTGTATGCTAGTGATCCAAGAAATGTTTAACTTCCAATACCAAGAAAAATTGTTTTGAACTGTGCTTCTAAAACTATCCAAGGATCAGATTAAAAACTCCATGTCGTAAAATGCAAGCGTGATCTTTTTCAAGACCAATATTGCCTCTGAACAGAACTTTGTTATGAGGGATGTTTTGGCCTATCCTCTTACCCCAGTTCCCCTAGCTCTTGGACAGATGGATGACTCACTGAATAAAACATGCAAATCAAAACTGATGCATAAGTTGGAAGAGCATCAAAAAGAAGATATCGTATCTGCTCCACTTACTGTGGACACAATAGTCTTTGATGCTATGTTCATTCTACACACAATTCAATTCCCAGACAACTGTGGAGCTCTTGCCAACAACATTATGTGATTAATCTGTAAAGAAGAAGCCAGAGAAATTCACTTAGTGTTTGACGTCTATCGCACTCCAACTATCAAGGATACGGAACATGACATACGTACTGCTAAAACACTAGTGACTGGAATAAAAATGTTTGAACCTGAACAAAAACTCCAAAAAAGTCTTCAGCAACACTAAGAAGTGAATCATTCAAGACATCTTTAACAAAGTTTTTATGTAAAGAATGAAGATCTTCCAAATATTGTCACTTGCTTGGCAATAAAAAGTTATATGTTGCTGTAGAACAAACTTGTTACATGTACTCATGAATAGGCACCAACAGGAACGTAAATGAGGCGCAAGCTTGCATGCCAACACAATGAAGCAGATAAGAGGATAATTTGGGATATTACACACACGACTCGAAATGGTGAAGAGAAAAATGTTTTGGTGCGAGCAAACGCGATTCGGATATTTTTGTGTTAATGATCTGTCACCAAAAGAACTTAAAGAATGCACCCTTATGGTTTGAATGTGGTGTATCTTCAAACAACTGTAGAAGATATATTAACGTCTCAAAAATAGCAAAAGAAATAGGAAGTGAAATAGCTGACGGCCTGCCAGGCTTTCACGCTTTGACTGGTTCAGATTACACTGATGCTTTTACCAGACAAGGTAACATAAATTTTTTTAATATTCTCACAAAAAGCATGGCTCATCAAAAAAATCTGGCTAAATTAGGAGATTAAGTTATTTTAGGCTAAATTAGGCCATTAAAAATGGCTAAATTAGGAGAATTCGTCTAGGTGAATGAATCATTGCTGATTGGTGTAGAGACATTTGTGTGTGGTATGTATGGCCATCCTTCGTACGTCTCAGTATCAGAAGTGCGATACAGTATTTTTAAAAAGAAAACGTCTCCTCTGCTAACAAGTAAACCGTTGACAAAACTTAGGCCTGTTGCTCCTACTCTTCCTCCTTCAAAAGATGCTTTGGAACAAAAAGTCAAGCAGAGCAATGCTGTATCTTGGATGTGGAAACGTGCAAACCTCTGTAACCCTCTGGAAAACATTGACCCAACCTGTCATGGATGGAACTTAGAAAGCAGGAAATACCAGGTTAAGTGGTATGAAGGGCCTAAGCCACCTGGCATTATTCCGCCATATTGATGACGTCATTACTCGGCCCCCCACCACTCGCCAACATTAAGAAATACCTTTTTGAAGACTATGGGTTATGGATATTCTTAAGCACACAACAAAGTTTATGGTAAACTGGGGTAAATAAAACGTGTCCTATGTCTTGGTCTACTACGCTTGAGCCTGAAAACTCGTCCTGTTCCATCCTTCTGGCTGTTGCATGTAAATGGATTCATAAAGTTCTCCATACAAAAAGGGTGTTGATATGTCAAACTGCGACAAATGCATTTTTTCTTCAGCAGCAATGCTCAATATTGCAAAGTATTTTTCCCAACTTAGCTACTGGACTATAAGTTTCACTTTGATAAATGCTTTGGCGTTGACTGCGACCTTTTACATCAAGCCTGGCTTTTTACCTGTTGATGCTATCATCTGGATTTGTTTTTATTCTGTTAGTACGGCTGATATGTGATAAAATTGTGCCTTTAATGATAGAAGCATGCAACTTGGGGCACATGTACTATAGTTACGAAGATTTAATTTTGGATATGATGCCATCACAAATTTCGCCTATATCAGTAATGTCGGACATTCAAAACGGCGGCTTCGTAATACTTTTTGTACTCCTATTAAATGTTATTTGTTGTTAAATGATAGCTATTAAAGTAATGGCGAGTAATTGTTCTTTTGTGCATGTACTTTGTTATTTTTTAATAATATATGTACCATATTTTATATTCTTTACCATATTCTCATCATTTATCTATATATATATAATTCTCTTACGTGGCACGCAAAAAAGACGTTATTTGTAATCGCGTTTTGGCAACACTACACGGTTTGTTTGTTTTCGCGAAGTCTCGCGCATCGATTGAATTTATAGCGTTATCGGATGAAATTTTATTGAAAAAAAAAAGGAAATTTTAATGAGCTGTTGCAGTTAGTTTATAATAGAAATCAAAGAAAGCGGAGGATCTTTTCAGGGCCATTTAAAAAACGGTCCTTTTCAGGGCGAACAATTATAGTTCAACAAGACGCTTGCACTACAACTTTCGGCAACAAACTCAATGAAAAAGTGTGGGTCGTTTGAGTGCTGGGAAAATGTACACACAGACAACATGCTGGGTATTCAATTTCCAAAGCAACGCTCACATTTCGAGTCAAAATTTGCACAAAGTTTTCATTTGAATTCTGATTTTAGAGATACTGTATATATTTTTTCTGTAATACAGCAAATTTAGATTTGAAAAACATTTTTTTTGGTAACATATTTTGTAAACAATCCCTTCTGCTAGGACACATGTCTTCATTGAGGCGAGCGAAGCGAGCATAGGTTCGCGCAGCGAACCAATGAGGATTGTGAAGCAATCCTCCGGGGGTTGGCGAGCGTTAGCGAGCAGGGGGCAGGCCCCCTAGTATACCATATTCTCACTCTTGTCATGAACAACCTTGTGAAAACACTCTATCCTTGTTGATGACAAGGCTGGCACAAGCTTGTGACAAGCTTTCATTGCTATCTGGGATAGAGGAAAGGGCTCTTCTTCTCTGGGAAAAAGTTTTAAGAAGTCCTGGATACCTTTCTTTGTGGAACAGTAACTCCCAAACTTGCGAACGAAATCTGAAAACTCAATATGGCTTATTGCAGAAAGTTCTTGAGTTGAAGGAACATCATGAACTTAATTTTAGACCTGAACATCTACCACACTTACTTGATCCAAGTACAAATAAAGTGTTTCGAATCCGTACTGAACTTATTCGGCCTGTCCTTAAAAGCAACACAAATGACTTGGTTTTGAGATCTATGGCAAATGAGATTATTAATACTCTTTATCCTGAAAGTGAATGGCTCCGGGTTTATACCGTCTGCTCTTGTATGGATAACTGCATTAATTCGGGAGCAGGTGTCTTCTGTGACTCCTTTGCTTTCTATTCCCCAGTTGGGAGATATATAATAGAAGTGCTTTTGATGGTGAGATTGAAGCCATTCGTATTGCCCTCTCTCAGCTAGGGTCAGCTGTCAATTGGGTCATTTTTCCAGAGTGGTCATCTTGTCCGGTTCGAGATCCGCCTTGCAAGCAATTAATTATACTGGAAACCCATATTCTGCAGCCATTGCGAATCGCTGGTCTCTCCTACGTTTTCTGTCTCGCAATCATAAGACTATTTGCCTGCAGTCGATACCAGCCTACTGCGGCATAGAGGGTAGTGAAAAAGTTGACCTACTGGCCAAAAAAAGGGCAGCAATTACTCAAACTGTTAATGATAAAATCCCTTTTCATAATGTAAAGACAATCATTAAATCAATTTTTAAGAAGAACTTGGAAAAAAGATCTTTCAGAAAAGAATTCCCAGAAATCCTAGTGGAAAAAAGATCTTTCAGAAAAGAATTCCCAGAAATCCTAGTGGAAAAAAAATCCCAAATCTTTTTGACTGGCCTAGAATAAAAGCCGCAGCAGAATTCCGCCTCGCTACTGGTCACGACTGCCTTGCAAGGCATTTACATCGCATAGGCATCCTTAACGATCCATGCTGCAAGCTCTGCAACATTCAGGAACTCATGGACTATACACACCTGCGACACTGTCCTGCGCTCTCCGCTACAACTTTGTGGGAACAATACTGGGAAGCGAGGGACCGAATGGGTCCATAGACTTTCTTCTGTTTCTTTTCTTTTTACATTGCTTTGGTTATGTTGTTCGTTTTAAATTTTTCTACCCGCCATTGGGAAAAAAAAAAAACTTCAAACAGCAAATATTTAAATTTTGAAAAAAAAAATCATTCACTTGGAAAATATTAATTTAAAATTTTCATTTTATTCGTGTAATTTTTGAAAATTAATTATGAAAAAGAATTAAAAATATTTAATAAATTAATACTTCCGCATGCTTTTTAATGCGTTTTTCAAATAGTAGATGGCAGCTTAAAACTGTAAGCTTTTTCCTTTTAAAAAATCCCATTGGTCATCACGAACGTCTCAACGGAGTAAGAACTCCTTACTCTGCACTGTCTGGCTCTTAATACTGCGCATGCCTGAAGGTTTGACGTAGTAAGAACAGCGTTTTTGGCGACTATGTAGTATTTTGATCCATTTTGCCTTTGCCATAAACTGCCAATAAAGGCAATCCTTTTTTTTTTGGAAGGACGACGCATTTTCCCTCTCGTTTCCCGCCTTTTTAAGATTCTCTGTCTATAAATCGAGGCTGGGTTGATGACCGCGCGCGCGCGGGAAGAAATGGATGGCTGGGTTTTATGGCGCAAAGTGTGTTGAATGGGTTGGATAATAACTAAAAACGAATATTTCCTCAAATCTACAAGTGAATGGAAATTTTAGTTGAAATGCGTTCCTGGTCAATGTCAAGAAAGCTTGTAAAGTTATGCGAAGGAAAAATATATCGTCCCAGAAAAACAAGATTTTTTAATAGAAATTGTTTCAACTGTAAATTGGAACTAGTAATAATAATCATTAAAGCTTAATTCTTAAGTGATAAACTCTTTTGGAAAGAAAAAAAATCACAAAAACGCATTGAAATGTATTGTAATTTGCACAAAATGTCTTTTAAATATTTTTCAAGTTTGTTTGTGTATGAAACAATAGATTTAATGACATGAATACTTTGAGAAGAAATACAAGTTTGCATTTGTATTTATAACAGAGCAATTTGTTTATTTTTAGCCACTTTTTGCTCACATAATTAAAAAATCTTTTCCCTGACAATTTCAAAATAATTTAAGTGCTATCCAGTTAACTGCTCACTTAATAAGTTTACAGTGCAATAATTTTTCAAAATCGTGCACTCAAAATCACATAACTTATGCACAATAGAGGAATGCGTATAAATTTCTTTAAACATGGAAATGAAACATATGAACATCAAATAATTAAAATCCATCAAATTGTGAAATATTTGCCTAGTTGACTACATTTCGCTGAGCACTGCTTTGCTGACAAAAACAGGTTTTTATCAAATAATTCATTTCATTTTTGTTGTATAATGTAATCGCCCATAGAACTCTTTGTATCTTTCTTTGTGCTGCTAGGGCTGAGTCATTCATTCCAGGCAGCATGTGTGAATGTTCTATAGCTTTCTTGTACGTCCGTCTCAATATACAAGAATCCTATTGGTTAATTCTACAATCCCTTCAAATCTGTATATATATGTGTTGTGCACATGGCCTGTGTCATTCCTTTCCTCTGAAGGAATCGTATTTAACAGCAGAGCGTGGTTCCCTGTTTTCAAGTGGGGTCGCTTGTTTATTTTCTTTGCGCTTCTACGGCTGTTGAGAAGCGGGGGAAAAGGCGTGCTGAAATTTTTGCTGCTACTATTTTATTTTTCGGAGCAATGGCTTTTTCGTCAAAGGAGGTGTACGCTTTGGTTCCCTTCGATGGACAGAATTTCTCAATATGGTCAAGGAGAGTGAAAGCTGTATTTTGTGCGAAGCAGTTAGATGCATTCTTGGAGGCAGATCCCGCAGAAGATGCAGACGAGACTGTTAAGGCGAAAAGGGCCTACGCTTTCCTGCTGACACTTTTGAGCGATCAAATTCTTGTTTCTCTGCAGACTGAGACCACAGCATGTAAAATCTGGAAGAAGTTGGAATTGAAATATGACAATAAAGGAGCTGTAAACCAAATTCTTGTTCGCAAACGCTTGGCCACCTTACAGAAAGCCAGTGATGTGCCTATGCGACAGCATATTGATAGTGTGACAAGTCTCGTTAGTGATCTACGTATGTCTGGAGCGGAGGTCAATGACATGGATGTCATTGTCTACATTTTGATGTTACTTCCTCCCGAGTTCGAGACCGTCAAAGTGGCTTTGGAGAATCAGCCAAGTGCAAACCTAACGTTGGACTTTGTGACTCAACGTCTGTTGGATGCAGAGGCTTTGTCAAGAGATTTCAGACACGCAGTCAAATCACGGAAATATCCAGGAGAAAATGCTGCCTTTCCTGCCAAGAAGGATTACTTTTGCCAAAACTGTAAAAGAAAAGGACATACAGCGAAGTTTTGCCGAAAGAAGGTGACGTGCTACAATTGCGGGAAGAGCGGTCACATGAAGAGAGACTGTAAAAGTCAACCTAATTCAGATGAAAGACATGCCTCAACTGCAGTGTCTTTTGTTGTGGGAAGCTCTACACGAGAAAGCTTCATCGTAGACTCTGGTGCTACATCCCATATGTGCTCAAAAAGGGAGTGGTTTTCTAAATTAAGTCCGTCATCAGGCAGTATTAAATGCGCTTCAAAGACTGCTAAACTGGAAGTGGAAGGTGTTGGTGTAATCATCGGAAAAACTTCAAATGGCAAGGAGCGAATTAGCAACTCGAGCTTTGCGAGTTCGAAACTCGATCTTTCCAATACCCGTTGCATTGTGACGATTAAAATACCTACCATCTCTAAAGATCATGTACTATAAAAAATCATCAGTGCAGAAGTTAAACTTTTGGTTAATATTTAAGTAAAGTTACTTAAAGTTAAATTATGAACCTTCTTTATGTGCATTTACTACAAATATCTAAGCAAATTACTAATATGTGTGTGTTGGATAGGTAGTTAATTAACGTTGCGCGGAATCAATTCCGAATAGAAAGGTCTGTGGGCCACGTTATTGGAATCACGGTCAGATGACGAGACAACACCTTAGCTGGCACCCCACTCTCCGAGCTTCCACACCACACCATCGAGAGGACGTTTGTTTCCACGACACATTTAACGTGCACACTTCCCCCCGTATGTACTACGGTCTTTGGTTGGACCTAGTTTCGAACTCGCAACCTTCAGGTTGCTAATCCGTTATTCTTATAACTGGGCTACAACAGCCCTAAGTGTGTGAAAAAAATTATAAGTTGTAAAAACACTAGTCTGCAGGGACCTCGCAAGTGCTAACATAATGGGGCCGACCAACCGGTAAAGTGGTTATGTTGTTAGCCTCTAGATCCAGAAGGTTCCTGGTTCGAATCTGGGTCCGGGCATGTATGTTTGTAAGCGTATGGTGTAGAGGCGGCTGGTGCACCTTAAATCTGTCGTGGCCGAAAGTCCTCACGTTAGTTGGTGTGGAAGTTTGGAGAGTGGGGTGCCAGCTCAGGCGTTGCTTCGTAACCTGACCGTGATTCAAAATTACGAGGTGTTGTCCTCGGATCTTATCCTTAAGGGATCGATCACAGACCGTCGTCAATAGCCCGTTGTGTTGATCTAGTACGACGTTGATTAAAAATTACCAATTTTACATAATGGGAAAGGGTAAAGAAAAATAATTTTAAACCTGTTTTTGTAGAGAAGTGTGAGTTTTGCTTTTCTTACGCAAAGCACCTGAATCGGGAGTGCCTTTTTTTAGTTTCAGACATTCAATTTAAATCCTAACCTCAATTCCAAAAATTCGCTACAAATTTTTTCCCCAAAAAAGTATTTCTTTATTGTACGCTATTTGTCTCTGCTTTATGAAAGCTTTAAGTTGAAACAGTATGGGGATACAGAGAAATTTTTTTTTCAAATACATGTCATTTGTACACATTATACGTACATTATCCGTATCGTTTGATCTAACTATCCGATCGATTCATATTGGGGTTATTTTATGCTTTCTGATAATTTATTATATGCCACTGAAAATACTTTTTTAATTTAAAGTCTCACAATTCAACTTTGAATTACAAAAACTGTGTACGTAATTTTTATACCCTCTTTCGTAGTAAAAATAAAATGTAAACAATTTCTTCCATAAAAAACCTATATCCTTTGACCTTATAGTCCAATCGAAATTAAATATTGGTTATTGAAGTGAAAGATACAGAACCACCTTTCTGAAGACCCTGTGCATAAGTGCACACAAGAGGAGAAGGTGTGGTATTTAAAATTTCCCTCAGAGGATATAAAGCAAATGCCTTTATCAATGGAAACATTTACCAAGGGAGATAAGGGAGCATATGCCACCCTAGTCTTGAAAAAAAATCACCTTTTAATTCACAGGGGCGCACCTGCGTACCGGCTTAAGCCCACCTACCCGTAAGAAAGCAAATACGTATATATATATTTTTTTAATTCATGGGCCACATAATTCATTACGCTTCTCAGGCCCGAAAAAAGCAATATATCCTTTTTAATTCATGGGCGTATCTACGGGAATACATAGAAAAGACATGTATCTGTTTTTGATTCATGGGTGCACCTAAGAGGGTGCTATTGAATTTTTACCAGAGACCTGAAAAAGCAATATCCTGTACAAACCCATTAAGTCATGGGCACCCATGGTAAGATGCTCAGTGAGTGCGCTCATTAATTAAGGGTGTTGCATTATACTTGAGCCACACAGATCTGTAAAAACGTAAGACAGGTGACTATCGTTACGTAGAGCTACGAGTGGGTGGTGCGAGAAATGAAACAATGAAGCTAAAGCCTTCAGACTTATTAGCCTAACGTCATTTCTTCTTAAGAATTTGTAGAAATTGATTGAGAGATACATTAGAGACGAGGTTCTAAAAATTGAACCCCTATCAAGATTTCAACACGCCTATCAGCCTGGGAAATCTACAGAGACTTCCCTATGCGATCTTGTTACGGTCCTTGATAGAGCGGTTAATGGAAAGGAAATTGCTTTGGCAGCCTTTCTAGATATTGCGGGGGCCTTTGATAGAGTTCCAACGGATGTAATCTCTTATCAAACGAAAAGTTAACCCATTGGTTTGCACCTGGATAAAATATATGCTTGAGACAAGTATGGCTCGAGCTGGGAGACACACTCACTGTAAAAGCTGTCTACAGGGAGGTGTGTTGTCACAATTATTATGGAGCCTAGTTGTTGACGAGCTCCTAAACAGCACTCACTTTCTGGGCCAGTACTGTCTAGGTCAGGGATGGGCAAACTCCGGCCCTTCGGGCCAACTCCGGCCCCCCAGAAGGTTTTATCCGGCCCGCGGATAGAATTTCGAGATTTTCTTCAGTCCGTGCAATCTGAATGCTCTGATGTACTGTATTACACGAAAGTAAGGTGGATTTGTGCAGGATGTGTTTTCGAGCGAGTTTGGCAGCTGAAAGACGACATTGTGTCGTTCTTCCATGAGAAACAGTGTTCTGCGGAGTGCGAAATGTCAGAAGATACAGAATGGCTTTCGGACTTTGCATTTTTCACAGATCTTCTTTGTCATATGAGCAACTTGAATGTCAAGATGCAAGGGGAAAATCAATTTATCGACGATATCTGGGCCCATCTCAAGGCTTTTAAACTAAAACTTAATCTGTTTGCTGGGCAACTAGCTAAGAACGACCTGTCTCATTTCTCGAGGTTAAATTCAATACCCTCAGTAAATGAAGAGAAGCTTAAGAATTATGAAGATGACTTGAAAAAACTGCATTTTGAGTTCGAACGCAGATTTCAAGATTTCAGTGTCAATCAAACAGAATTGGATATTTTTACCATGCCTTTCAACGTAAATTGTGAAGCAGTGAGGTCAGATTTGCAGCTTGAATTAATTGAGTTGCAATATAATAATCATCTCAAGCAGTTGTTTCTAAATATGCCAAAGTTAGAGTTTTACAAATCCTTATTGAAAGTAAATTTCCCAAATTTAATATCTCACGCCCAGAAAATCAGTGCTATGTTTGCATCATCTTAAATATGTGAACAAGTGTTTTCAACTATGAACCTTAGAAAGAATTATTTCAGAACTAGACTGACAGATGAACATTTAGCCTCGTTCCTTAGAATCAGTACATCTCACTTCGAACCTCACTGTAAGGAACTTTTAAAAATGAAATCGCAATTTCATTCATCTCATTAACATACTATATTGTAATACTTGTATATTGTTTTTAAAATTTTAGAAAAATTTATCTTGGCCCGCCAAACTTTTTTTTTTTTTTCAATTTTTGGCCCGTGACCGAAAAAGTTTGCCCATCCCTGGTCTAGGTTATGCTGATGACAACAATGGTCATAAGAGGTAAGTTCCAGAATACTATAACGGATATCATGAGCACTGCCCTAAAAAGATTGAAAACTGGTGCAGAGAGGTGAACCTGTCGGTTAACTCCAGCAAAACTAGCCTAGTCCTGTTTACCCCGAAAAGGCTGCGAGATATGCATTTCCTAAAAATTCTTTGGAACACCACTTGCATATTCAGAGGAGGAAGTATCTAGGAGTTACCTTGACATGGAGCTTACATGCTCCAATAGTGCACGAGCAGGGCCAAAAGTGTTCTGGGCTTGCAGACGTGCCGTAGGAATTAACTGGGGTCTAACGCCAAAAATGTTGCACTGGATATGCACTGAGTGATTACTCCAATGGTATCTTATGGGGCCATTGCCTGGTGGAGTAGAACCCGTAATGAAACAGTGAAGAAGAACTCACTAGTCTACAGAGAATGGCGACCGTTGCAATTTCAAGTGTAATGCGTACCACTCCATCACAGAGTCTAGAAATGCTTCTAGGACTCCTACTACTACATAAACAAGTGAGATTTGAGGTATTTTCGTGTTCACAACGCCTCAAACTCATGGGTCTATGGAAATCGCCCTATGAAATGTCTATGTTTAAAAATGTTGCTACGCAGGTAAAAGAACATCTTTATCTACTAATGAGACCTGATTGGATGTTAAAGCAGTTTTGCTTTCCAGCCAAATACAACATTATCTTTACAACTAGATATTTATCTCCAGTCTGATCAGGAGAGGTGATGAAATTTGGTACACAGATGGTTCAAAAACATATCATGGCACTGGTTCAGGTGCTTTTTGTCCTAATCGAAAAATAAAGCTATCTTTCAAGATAAGATCTCCATTGTATATGAGGCTGAGGTTCTAGCGATCTCTACTTGTACTTACAACTGCCTGGGGTTGTTAAGATGGTCTTAAAGATCTTCTCTGCCAGCAAGAAGGCCTAAAGGTTTTGCAGAGACACTGCTTTTCTTCAATAGCAATGTGGGAATGTCACAATGCACTTGTGGGTTTGGCTGAGAGAAACGAAGTGTCTCGTATGTGGGTCCCTGGTCATTGAGGGTAATGAAATAGCAGACCACAACTAGCAAAACGTGGATATGAAGTGTCATTTTTTTAGACCAGAGCCTATTTTGGCCTGGCTTCAACATAATGATCTGTTATGTGGTTGGATGCAAAAGGTAGATTTAGATAAAAATAGATTATCACTACAGATCAAAGACAAGCCAAAGAGCTCAATCAACAATCTCTGTGGTCGAGGGAACTTCTGAAATTGAGCAGAAAAGAAATCAGGGTAGCTATTGGCCTTCTAACTGGCCATTGTATCCTAAATAGACGCCTCAACCTCATGGTTGTTACAGATGACCCATTACGTAGATGGCAGAGGAGGGTCCTGTATACGTTTTGTGTAATTGTTACTCTACCCACCGTTTCGAGTATCTGGGATACCATTGTATTGAACCCTAGGAATTACCAAAAACTCCAATCGGGTACATGATGAAATTTATTTCGGCAATCTGTTTTTATTAGATCAGTCGGGGTTTTTAGTACAATAGACTACTGGTCACGGTGCTGGCACTCTTTAGAGTTACCCCCAGAGTAAGTCATAAATATATATAAAGAAAATAATTCAATATTTAAACAAAAAAATGTTGTTTTATTCAGAGAATCACATGGAGATATGAAAAAATACTGGATTTCATATATTCGAATGCAATTCCAGGCTACAGCGGGTTTTTTTTTTACAAATTTTTAATGTGAACGAACACCTTTTGGGAGCCACTGTATATATTTAAAAAAAAATTAAGAATTAAAATTTAGACATTTTTAATAAAAAACAATATTTTTTCTACCAAAAATTTTTGAAAAGGCATTTAAAAGTTTTATAAAAGATTAGGGGCGAATTCTTTATTCTCTAGAATAGCCTCAAAATCGATGCATACACCATTACTAGGAAACTACAATGCTTGAGATTTTAGATGCAAAGCTGGTTGAATGTAACATTGACAAGGAGAAGAGTTACTTAATTTGTGAAAGCCATATTGAAGATATTCTGAACATTTTCCAACACTTTTCACTGTACTTTACTCAAGCACTTATTAGTTATTTAGGAGCTTGACAAATTATTTAGGTGTTCCATATAGTTACCAATTTTTCAAATCAACGATCGCTTTTTTGTAGTATTACTCAAAAAAATGTTTTAATATTTGATAAATTACCTATTCATATATGAATCCTATATAATTCTGTTGTGCTTGGACATTTAATTAAATAATCTTTTCTCTTACTGTTGGTAATCTTTCAACAAAAAAGGTGTCCTAATTACATAGCTTTGTGGTTGTTAAGTTATTTTCCTAAAGATATATATATATATATATATATATATATATATATATATATATATATATATATATATATATATATATATATATATATATATATATATATATATATATATATATCCATTTTCTGGGTGACATGAGGTGAATATACATATATTATCTACAATACCCCACTAGGTAGGTTATCATTAACTATTTAAAAACGAATAACTAAACGTATTGAAACTTCACTAGAGGTTAAATTTCAGATTAGATGCTTTTTTTATCTTGATCTTTGAAGATTATTTACCTGTTTGGCTAAAATATATATAATTCTTGTAATCAAACTTGCAAGTTTTCCAAACTATGCTGTTTAAATTTTACATGGTAAACCTAGCTAAGGGATGTGTATATAGAATGCTTTAATTTTATAAATAAAAATGGTTTTTCATAAAGAACTATAAATAATGCACACTACAAAATATTCGTTACTATAGTAAATGAGTAGGCTGAGTGGAAAAATAATTAAAATAAGTTTTATTTCACAATTTTAAATGAAGATTAATTACTAGCATTATGATTTTCCAATGTACAGGTTTGAATAAGTTATTTTCACATATTTTGATATCATAAATTTGAATCAGACATATGTCCACTATATATTGACAATTTTTATTTAAAATTTGAAGATATGCGTTCTGTGTAGTGATACATGTGTTTGAATGACAAAAATCTCATTGAAGTAAAATTTAATTGATTTAAAAAAGGTGTTCTTTTGACTACTTGAGTGGTTACTCAATACAGTAAAATAAATAAAATCTTATAATTTTAATACATTTTCAAGTGCACATTGTGTAAGGAATCAATAACATTAAGAGCAGCTGTGAAGATAATGAATTTTTTCAACAATTTTTAATTTTGATGCTTGAATTAAATTTCTTTTGGTTGGTTTTTATGCTGCAAGGGCCATGCAATTTTGGGAGTTTTGCAAAGTTCATAATCACTTCTAAAGGTGTACATGATTAAATTCGACATGACTAAATAATATAGCATTTACTAACTTTTTTAGCCATAACACTTATAATTAAATACCCAAATTACTTTCACTTAACAATCTCCCCCTCCTGGACTCCAGATGTGTGTATTCTATTCTACCTTGTACAGTACTCAATATTTGAACATAATTTAAAAATTAAGAATTTTATTATCTGCTTCAAAAATCTTTGAATAGAAATACAAGAAATGTGCTTAGTGATCAATAACTTCTACAGATCTTGCTTGGCAATTTAAAATGTTATTTTAATGGTTCAGGTTGGGTTTTTAAGGAGAAAGGGCCAAATTCGACCGTACTGCACAAGGTGTAGAATATAGAATATCAAGTAATGGACATACACACACAAAGACAGTTTTACTGACGTACAAGAGAGAAATACATTCAGGAATTGAACCCGTGCCTCCTACATTGTAGGTTGCTAGAGCAATGGAGAAACCCACAACCGTAGTGTTGTGGGAATAAATTATTGAAATTAAAAAAAAAATTACTAGCATAAATAAAGAATGATTTGAAAAACATTCTCCAAAAATAAAAAGTTTATATATAACATACATTTGAGATCAGAGCAAATTGGCAGAATGAAAATGAACAAGTTTTTATTGAATGTGATATCTACTTTCACCTTTAGAGTAAAATGAAAATCCTGTTTCCAGTGATAAGGAATGTGATCCTACATCAATTCAGCGACAGATGGTTGGGAGTAAAGGCTGAAATGGGATGTACAGGTTTTTTCAAGCAAAATAAATTCTTGAATCCTTTACCATCTTACATTCTTAGCTTACAATAATAATTAAAAAAATTCAACTAAATGAACTCACAGTAAAGGAATTAAGATATTTTCAACATATCTAACAAATCAGCAGAACAATTTACCACAGCAAGAACGTTTTTACTTTAGTGGCTGGTAAAAAAATTGATGAAAGAAACACATACATCACATCTATAAGAAAAATGAATATTATTTAAACACAAAATATTCTCAGTTAATTTTGATAGGAAGCATTAAAAACAACCTAACTCAATGGAACTTGCAAATAATGAATAAACTGAACAATACGTATTTAATATTCAAATATGTGAATGAACAAAACTTTTCACTGCCCACCAAAAAGGGAATTTAGTTGAGTAGCATTTATAAACAAGCAAACACAACACGATTCACCACTTAGCATAGCAAGCAAACAATATATACATTATTAGGGATTACACCATAAAAAGCAATAAATATTTAAGGAGTTGAATTTGCCTTGCAGGTAAAACATAACATGCTATTGACTACAACCTAGGTTCAATCCCAAAGAGAAAGATGCCAGAAGTGTTGATTTTTTCTGGTGCAAGGGCCATATTTGGCCTTGTTGCAATAGACGCATGATGTACATCAAGTAATACATGCACAAAATGAAATTTTTACTGGCACAGAAGAGAGAAATACAATTACAGAGGAATCACGCCTGCACTTCCTACAACTCACAGGTTGTTAGTGCAGTGGGCATAATAATTGTGCCACAACCGAGGAAAGACCGTGGGACAACCTAACCATTTACCATATTAACTTAAAAACAAGCTAACCCAAAGTTATTCACCATTTAACGAAGCAAATGAACAGTACAAAAAAGGGATATAAATGAATAAAATATGCAACTGACCGAGAATTTTCATCTGCCCGTCAAAAAGTTAATTCCGTTGGGTAGCACTTAGAAAACAAGCTAACTCAACGTTACTCACCATTTAACGAAGCAAATGAACAATACAACACATAAAGGAATAAAATACGTAAAATATGCAACTGACAGAGGATTTTTGGGTGACCTTTACTGTACGGTCCATATAGATTTATCGCCAAATCTGGTAACCTGGCTCTAGAAATTCGTTTTTTGGTAACCCTATATTTGAAAACCGTGATATCGTGCCAATTTTGATTTTTGTCGCCAAACATGCGAATATCACCAAATGTATTGAATTTTGGCTATATTTTATTTATTACAACCCTATCTAAGTCCCTTCACCCCGGGGTTTTCAAATACCACCCACTCCTTTTCGACCGTTTTTTTCAAATACCATTCCTCTTCGACCGTTCCCTTCGTTGGCAAGTGTGTTTTTTGGATCGTTTCCGTTCCCATCGCTTTTAAACGTTCCTGCAGCATCGCTTTTCGACGCTCCATTTCTTTCGATTTTATTGCTGTGGGAATTACACCATCGTTAAATAAGTATCGACTGCTCCCTTCGTTAGCACGTGCGTTTTTTGGATCGCTCTTTGATTTCCGTTACCATCGCTTTTCGACGCTCCGTCCTTTCGATTTTAATTACTGTGGGAATTACACCATCGTTAAATAAGTATGTCTGCATCTGCACTAATTGTATATATATCTCGTCGTATATGAGTGGTGAAAAAAAAACTTATGGCTTTTGTGGATGCAAAAATGCGTGTTTACCCGCCCTTAACATGCGATGTGGCGAAGGGAGCAAATAATCATGACAACCGAAACAGCGGAGAAATCGTATGGAACTAGCGGAAGTGATGGGCAAGTTAGTTTTCTTTACATTTTAGTGTTTATTTGTGCATTCCTCATTTTCATTTCCATATTTGCAAAGGTTCACAGTGTGGATTTTGCTTATACAGAATCAGTAAATTGGATGCAAAAGTTTTGTTTACTTGTTCCTATGTATGTTGTGTTGATGACGCCATCTTGGATATGGACGTCATTGACGCAATCTTACATTTGGCGATGTTTTGGAAAAAGTCGCCAATATGGACCGTACAGTAAACGATAACCGGATTTTTATCTGCGCGCCAAAAAGTCAATTCCATTGGTTAGCACTTAAAAACAAGCTAACTCAACGCTATTCAAGATTTAGCACAGCAAGGGAACAATACATTTCAAAACGGGATATAAAATGCAGGAAAAATAAGCAAATGAAGAGCCTTCATCTGTCCGTCAAAAAGTTTATTCCGTTGGATAGCATCTAAATACAAGCTAACTTAACGGAACAAAACAATTTGCGAAACAAATGGATAAGAATGAAAATCTTCAATAAATAAAAAATATTATTGCTTACTTAAATTTGGCTTCTAAATAGAAAACATTTGGTCGGCACACAAAAATCCACTACTCAAAATTCCTTGTCCTTCCGCTTTCATCTATACAACAATCCAAATGGCAAATGCTGATCTACAGCAGAACTGCTAGAATCCTACATTAAATTGGCGACAAGAATAGCGAAATCACCAAAGAAAGTTTGCTCATGCGCATTGCATTTTCGGCTCCTTCGAAATGTCTCTCGCTTGTCTGGAGTTCTTACTCCATTGAGGCGCTCGTTTGGTCATCAATTCTGTTACGTCAGGTGAGACTTGCCTTTCTGTTTCTATCCGCTCGTGTTCTCATTTCTCAATCATATGCTGTTTCAATTCAATGAAGTGTATAACGTTAGATTTTCTGTACTATAAATATCGCTTAAATAATTATTCCAACAAAAGCACAAATTTTCACTCAAACGGTACACTTTGTACGAGTTCCTAAGTATTTGGGCTTGATGTTGCTCTTCTTTTTTTTTTAACTTTTGAAAAGACAATCGAGTTCGCAGAGATGTTCTAAATTTCTAAACACGGTCACTGTTAAGAAAAAAGGTTTCTGTGTGGTATTTAGTACTTTTCTATGTATATTTATTTGTATTGTTCTTTTGATGTTTGAAATCGTTTTCGTGTTTTTGATCACATTGGTGTAAGACTTTGCTTCTGCCTTTCCAGACCTTGCACCATAAAAACCAACATTTAATTAGTTTACACAAAAGGTGGGTAATTAATTTACGTCACACAGGAGCTACACAACGGGCTATTCATTTTTATATTTGCAGCTTTTAAATAAAGCTACTATTTAGTTTCACTGAGTAACACGTTTTAACTAGAGACATTTTTTGGAAGCCTGAAAAATATGCCAGTTTGTTTGACGTACCATGTAAATAGGCACATTAATTGTGACTTACGGTCATAATTTTGTGAGACAAGTTGAACACATCTCTTGCAATTCCAAAAGCTATACCTTTTATATAATTGACTCTTAGGCCAAATAAAAAAAGGTTTGTTTCCTGTAACATGATCAAAAATATTAAGGTAGGTAAGAAGGAAAAAGTTTTTTTTTTTGGTAAACATTTTTAGTAGGTAAGCAAAAGGAAATATCTGAGTATTAATGTTAGATTTAAAATTTATTGGAGGTGTGATCAGTGGTGTAAAATACTTGGGTATATTTATTTTTGTGGGTCAATATCCTAGGTATTTACCCTAATTGAGTATTTGAGTGGGTATTTTTTATTTTTCTTCAGGTTTAATTGCTTATTCACTTGTTACTAAATTACTGGCATAGTGTGTCGAGCCTTAAGGAAACCAGTTCGACAAGATCTTAACAGTTATTAATCGATTACGGTTGCTGTGACATCGTAATCGATTAATCGTTTAAACAAATGTGTTTTTTTTATTAAATTTAATTTTTTTTAAAGTCTAAAAAAACTTTACGGTCAGAATTTTTTTATTGTAATTTCAGGGTCGGTTGGGTTACATTAAAAAAAAAAACATTCTTTTTTCTTTGACCTTAGTTGTCTACAAAGTCACTTTTAAAAAAATAACATTTTATACTTCTGCCAGGATATTCAATCCTTATATATTTTATTTCAAATTGACTATGAAGCACATAAAGAAATGAAAAGTCAGCCATAAGCTGAGGTTTCGTAAGATTTGGTTTGGAAATCTGCTAAAACTGCTTTCTTGGAAATATTTGGCCTGGCCTTCGTACCATGAAATATAAATGGCATATGAAAATTAAGCCTGCAGTGAAGTTTGAGTATGGGAATGTCGGGAATTCTATTCAACGAGATTTCAATTTGATTCTTCACCTGGAACTTAAAAAGAATGACAAAAAAGTGTACAATGGTTGGCTTTTATATAAATGGAGTTTCCACTTTACATTCGGCTGGGATGCTCATATGTGATCCATATCGCTCACATGTTAAATTAAGGAATATGTTCCTGTGCAAACGAGTTTTCAATTCACACAAGGATAACAGCTGTAATCTTTTAGCAATTAATATAATTTGACTGCATCAATGGGTAGTGGTAGTACTCATGAATTGGATTGGATATTTGGCCTTTATGGTGCAAGGTCCACACATGGACAAGCTGTACCAAGCACAAGATAAAACCATAAAAATCATGTAATGTTTTAAAAGAAAAGTGGAAAAAAATCAATCATAAGAATTTGAATTCGAATACTAGTTGGTAAAAATTAATGAATCGAAGTGATGATTTATAACATGTTGACTATACTATAGCAACTTGAAAACACTAAATAAGATATATAAAGCTGTAAGGTTTGAATGAGGATTTTCCCCAAGTAAATCTTGCAAGTTTAAAGTTATACTTTTAAAATATCTCGATCTGTGATGGTTAAAAGCAGGGCAATCTATTAAAATATGACGGACACTAAAATAAGTTGAACATAAGAGGTATCTTTCTCCCAACAAAAGATGACGATGTGTGAAGCGAGTATGCCCAATGCAGAGGCTAGTCAATTTGACATCAGTGCTTCGCATTGGAGTAACTGTCAACATGAAAATGATGGGTTTGTTGATATTCAGTTTATTATTGATTTGAAGATCCCATGACTCTTGCCATAATGAGTTGACATACTCCCTTGTGGATATCTTAATATTACTTAAAGGAACAGCTTGCTGTAGTGAAACAGCTTATTTTTGCAGCAATTTCAGCAAGTTTGTTTCCTTTAATTGCCCCCATGACTACGGATCCAACTGAATAGAATATCAAACCCCCTGTTTTCCAATGTACACAGGATAGAAAATTCATCTGTCACATTTGGATGACAAGTGGTATTAAAATGTTCCGTTTTAGAACACTCAATGCTATCAGTATATATGTTACCGCTAGAGCTCAAAAGCCCTTTATGTGCACATTGCATAGCTGATCTGCAGATTAACTGATTTGCTCCATTAGCGTGCAGAATCAAGAGTTTTCCGCATATACCTAAGTAATGTGCACATTAACGGCTTCCGTATTGTTAAAGTTCAAAAGTTTGTTTCCCTCATTTCCTTTCCCTATACCTTCCCCCTCTCCCTATACTTTTAGTTTTAGTTTGGTTTCGCCAACGTCCTGTCTTCGCCAGTTGTTTTTATTTCTCATAATTTGCGTTGGCTGCCAGCGTGGAGCATAGCTAATTCTGTTTTCAAATTTGTTTCTGCCTGTTAGCGTGTGAATTTTTGTCGTGATTTTTTTAGAGCAGATAAATTTAACTTCTAGTTAGCAGGCAAGCACCAAATTAGTGAGTAAAATGAAGAAAAGATTCTTAGCAAGCCTCTTTAGCGAAGATTTAAAATATAATAGTGTTTTATTTACAAAACGAAAGCATGATTCCATAATTGAAGATGTAAAGCGAATAAAAGTTTCCAAGAAAAAAGAATCATCTCGAGATTGTCAAATGATTCAAAGGTATGATGTGTTGACTGTATGTTCCTGTTGTTCCAGCAAAGATCTTATTTTCACTTTAACGAGTGCCTGGTTGGTAATGTGCAGATTATCTAGGTAATTTGAGAAATGGACACAATTTTCAACACTTTAACGGATCACCCTAGTTAATCTGAACATTACCTAGATAATCTGTAGAATAACTGATTACTTCACTTTAGCAGTAACATATATGCAAAATCTTTGGTGGGTACTGTAAGATGTTGCATGAAGGGCCTGATAAATTGTCCCCACTTCAGCAGTATAAGGTGAGCAGGAAGTATGGAGACTTAACTATATGCAGTATCTTGAAAGAATCATCTACAACCTACATATCCCACCCCTTTAAACTAAGGGATGACAAAAATAAAGTTTAGGAGCCAGGGCCCGTGCAATACATGGTATTCTAATATTTTTTCTAACGCTGAGTGTATCACAGAACTGATTTCACACATACGCATAGTAAATAATGTGCTATTTATATTGAAACTGAGGCAATAAAAAATAATATTTTTACTATCTACATTATATGTTTTACTCCATTTTTGACCTTTTATGTGGCCATGAACATGTCTTGTTGCTTTAGAACTGAGTTACCACTTGTCCACAGCCTTTGTGGGATCAAAATCTTTCACTGATGGTTCTTTTATATTACACATCATCAAAATGAGCTCTTCAGTACCTTCTTTATCGGTTGATCCATTTAGCATTAAGCTCATATAATTGGCAATTTTTAATTCACAAATTAATTCTTCTCTCATTACAAAAGCTATCTGTGTGATGAAGTCTGCATATCTTTTTACTATTGTACATTTTAAACATCAATGTTTTTTTCAATGCTGGTTTACCGATGATAGCGCTAACATCGATATTTTGAATTCCATATGATTTTCTATTAAGCTTGTTATTTTCCCTTAGATTTAGCTTTAATAAATCAAATATTTTTTCCATGAAAAATAAACGTTTTTTACAGAAAAAGAAAATTTGGACACTAGATGAAACTTTTTAGGCGACCTGGTGCCCAGAATTTGTCAATGTCCTGCTTTCAACACGTAGGTAAAAGCCTATAAATGTCATGCTGACAGCTGTGTAAGTTAAATAGTTGACGAGAAGCTGTTGGAGCTGTGTCAGATTTAATATATATCAAGCAAAGCTGTTGGTATATTTTACAAATGGAAAGTACAAAGGTGAGAACCGTAAAATTTCGTTCTATTTGATCATGATATCATATACTCATGATATTGATGTGTGAATGTAAGTACTTAAATAAAAGTGTAGCAAAGGCTCTTTTAAATTTCCAAAAAAAATTTTCTTTCAAAAATATTTAACATTTTACCATTAGAACGTATATGTATTGTGCTTGTAATGCTTGAAATTTTATTTTAAAGTCTTCTTTAGTTTATTGTAGTTTGTTTCCTATCTGAATTTTATTATGCAGCTCAGCTTCTGTTACCAATCCTTGTGCTTCTTTTAAATAACAGTTTTCTAGTTTAAATTTTGACAAAAAGTATTTCGAGGTTTAATGAATATGTCAGGGTATGATGTATAGACACAAATCATGACATCAGGTATTAATCAAAGTGATCATTGCATTATGAATCAAATTAGTAACTGTAGTTGCATTTTAAAAGCATTTTTCTAATATAATCACATTTAAGATGAAAATCGCAAAATAAATCCTCACAAAAAAAATATTTACTTTTAAAGGCAAGAAACAAAATTATTTTTGCTTCTGTTAGTGTTTTCAATCTATTTTATTTTTGTTTTAAATAAATTATTTGGCACATGAGGAAATGAATAGACACTAGTGATATCTCGACAAACTCAGTTAGCCATAAAGATTTCTTTTATGATTCTGTAAGGACTACACTTTCTCTTTAATTTAGGTCTTAGCTTGTGAAACAATTACCGCTTAACAAATATTTTATACAAGACCTCAAAATATTTGCATTATACCAATGTTAATGAATTAAAGATACTATCTCCTTGTTTACACTAAAATTTTTTTCATTTTTCAGGGTTATGGAAATGTTTGACTAATTTTTAAACATGTTGGAAGAATCAGTGGAAAATGCAATGGAAGAATCTGTAATAACCCAGGAATGTTTAAGAGATCAAGTAAGAGTTCTGGATGCAGAGTGTTCATTTGAAACCGTATCTTGCCTTGATAATACAGAACACAATGTGCAACTTGGAGAAACTACATTCTCTAAGCAGGCACGTTCAGGTCTTGAAAACATCTTACAGCCATCGAAGATTTCTTCAAAATCCGATTTGAATGTAAGAAATCTGTTTAGGTGTGAAATTTGCAGTAAAATGTTTTCAAGCATATCGAACTTGAATCGACACAAAAAATTGAATTGCAAAGATAGTTCAATTTTACTATCACCACGCCTTGAAAACTGTCCACATCCATCAGAAATTGGGCAACACCACATTTGTGTGAAACCAGAGCAATGTACTACTTTCAACAATGTACAAGGTGATAAAACAAATATGCGAGTACAAAGCAGTGAGAAATCCCATGAGTGTCATGTGTGCAAGAAAATATTTTCACGAAACAGTCAGTTGTTATCCCATATGCGTAGCCATACAGGTGAGAAGCCTTTTAACTGTGAACTATGTAACAAATCGTTTACGTATGGTAGATCCTTACAGTATCATAAACGTATCCACTCTGGAGAGAAGCCATATGAATGTGAGTTGTGCAAGAGATCATTTTCGCAGAAGTCTGATTTAAGAGTGCATAGACGCATCCACACGGGCGAGAAACCTTTTACATGCGAAATATGCATGAAAGCCTTTTCACACAGTTCACACTTTCGATTACATAAACGTATCCACACTGGAGAGAAGCCATATGAGTGTGAAGTGTGCAGTAAAACCTTTATGATACGTGATCATTTAGTCAGGCATCGACGTATCCACACTGGAGAAAAGCCGTATGAATGTAAAGTTTGCAAAAAAACATTTTCGGAAAAGAATCTTTTAGTATTTCATAAACGCATCCACATTGGAGAGAAGCCATATGAATGTGAAACGTGCAAAAAGTCATTTAAGCACAAGTCTTATTTAGGACTGCATAGACGTATCCACACGGGCGAGAAACCTTTTACTTGTGAAATATGCACGAAAGCCTTTTCACAAAGTTCACACTTGCGATCACATAGACGTACCCACACTGGAGAGAAGCCACATGAGTGTGAAGTGTGCAATAAAACGTTTTCACGAATATATGATTTAGTGACACACTCAACTACCCACACAGGTGAGAAGCAATATCAGTGTGATGTGTGCAAGAAACTTTTTTCACACAGTTCACCCTTGCAAGCACATAGACGTATCCACACTGGTGAAAAGCCACATGAGTGTGAAGCGTGCAAGAAAACATTTTTACGAAAATATGATTTAATGCTACACACAAACATCCATACAGGTGAGAAGCGACATCAGTGTGATGTGTGCAAGAAAACATTTTCACGAAAATATGATTTAATGCTACACACAAACATCCATACAGGTGAGAAACAATATCAGTGTGATGTGTGCAAGAAAATATTTTTACGAAAATCTGATTTAACGCAACACACAAGCACCCATACAGGTGAGAAACCTTTCATTTGTGAAATATGTAACAGAGGGTTTAGGACAAGTTCACAGTTACACAGTCATGCAAAAACCCACACTGACGAGAAGCCATTTATTTGTGAAATATGTAACAGAGGGTTTAAGTTGAATTCAAGGTTACGAAATCATGAACAAACCCACATTGAACGTAAACGGTATGTGGGTAATTCCATGGTGACTAACATAACAGTTCAATGATTTCTTTATTGTCTTTTTCTATACACTAACTTTATTTTTGTTATTGTACCTTAAACACACACATGGTGTTATTCTCCTTTGAACAAATGATTTTAAGCTAGTAAATACAAAAATGATATTTAAAATTGTTTATTTGGACATTCAGAAAGCTTTTTGACCATTGTGACAAAGATAACAGATATGCAACCCTAGGATATTGCAGGGGTACAGAAAATGTTCCAGGGCCCAATACTTCCCCAGAACACAATTTGTTTTGTCCGAAATTTCCCCAAAAACGTCCTTGTATTTTCATTCCAGTTTAAGCGACTGTTAGAGTACAATGTTGATGATTGATAACTCTCCTTAAGGCACTTAAGCACTTACAAATTTAAAAAAAAATAAAAAATTTATGTTATATATATATATATTCTTCTTAAACAAGAGGAAATTCACAAAATAAAAACCAAAAAGGAATTTATTGAAAACGAAAGTGTTGGTGCATCAGGGCGTCATCAGGGAGGAGCCTGATCCATACAACACAAAATGGTGTTTTCTACGAATATGAGCCGCAAAATGCTGAGAAATTGCTCACATTTTTAATATGTTATTACCATAAAATTCACTGCTCACAAATAAGTCCTTCAAGAAAAGTAATAAAGTAAGATTAAGCTGATTTATTATTATCAACATTTACGCCACCGATGACTATTTCTATTTCGTCATTTCCTCTGAGTCATTGGTGTTGGCGGTTAGTTGAACTAAGTGAGTTGCAGCATTTGATGCGATCTTCTGGCTTTGTGTTGCCGGTCTCCCGACTGCTGCTGCAGGTTTGATTTAAATTTTATTATTTCAATATTTTTTTTGTATATTTGTTTTTAATGGTGTTTGGGGGAGTATATGAGCAATTTCTTAGCATTTTGCGGCTCATATTCGTAGAAAACACCACTTTGTGTTGTATGGATCAGGCTCCTCCCTGATGACGCCCTGATCCACCAACACTTTCGTTTTCAATAAATTCCTTTTGGTTTTTATTTTGTGAATTTCCTCTTGTTGAAGAAAGATATATTCCTTACCATGCTATGTCTGCAGCTTTCAGCGCGCTTGCATGGTTTGTTTTAACTTTTCTTCTAACTTTCGTTTTCTGGTTTAATACATATGATTTTTATTTTTATTTTGATCTTTCATTAAATTGCATATTTGAATGATATAGATAAATATATATATATATATAAACTTGGGTTAAAATTTCCCCACAGCTGCCTGAATTTCCCCCGAATCTCGTTCGCGCGTTCGGACACATTCTGCACCCCTGGAATATTGTATTAACTTTCATAGCCATAATTCTCTGAAACTGAAACAGCATACTAATTATTTTCTTCTGATATAGTATCTGAAAGGTTATTGTTATATTATTAAGTGCAAATTGGACATAGGTTTTAATTATAACACAAAGAAATAAGTTTTTAATAAAATTGCCTGTGACTAACATAACATATGGGAATACACATTTAATTTATAGTATTACTGATAATATTAACACAAGTGTAAGAATGCACATAGGATTTTATTAAAGGTTTTCATATATACAGATAAAATTATAGTTCAATCTTATAATTGAATCGATAATGTCCACGAGAATTTACAATGGGTTTTGACAAAATTTTAATAATTTGTGCTGTTTCAACCCAAAATTTGTCCTTATTTGTGGGAAACACAAAGGTTGCCTCAGTGTTTTTCTTCATGAACAGCACCCCATAATTATATTCATGAGTGTTTAACACATGCTCAACATATTTTTTTTGACTTAGCAGTCATAAATTCCACAACGACAAAATCACCCAATGTCACAATTTCTGTCTTGGGGAAACAGTTCAGGACCACTTCAAAATCATTAACAGTGACATCAGTTTCATTTTCTGGATTTTCTTTTAAGGCTACTTCTTTCAGGGATACGTCATCTGTGTTTTGAAATATGCATATAATTCTCTTACATGGCATGCAAAAAAGACGTTATTTGTTAACGCGTTTGGGCAACATAGTACGATTGTTTGCTTACCACAGAGCCTCGCGCATCAATTGAATTTATAGCGTTATCGTATGAAATTTTATTGGAAAAAAATTAATTTTAGTTGAGCTGTTGCAGTTTATAATAGAAATTAAAAAAAAGCAGAGGATCTCTTCAGGGCCATTTAAAAAACTGTCATTTTCAGGGCATTTTTATAGTTCAACAAGGCACTTGCACTACAACTTTCGGCAACAAACTCAATGAAAAAGAGTGGGTAGTTCGAGTGCTGGGGAAATGTACACACAAACAACATGCTGGGTATTCAATTTCCAAAGCAGCGCTCACATTTCGAGTCAAAATATGCTCAAAGTTTTCATTTGAATTCTAATTTCAGAGGTACTGCATATTTATTTTCTGTAATACAACAAATTTAGGTTTGAAAAAAAAAATTTGAAACATCATATTTTGTAAACAATCTCTTTTGCTAGAACACATGTCTTCATTGATGTGAGCGAAGCGAAACCAATGAGGATTGGAAAGCGATCCTCCTGGGGTTGGCAAGCGTCAGCAATCAGGGTGCGGGAACCCTAGTACTTTAAATTTTCCCATGTTAATAACACATTGTGACGACCGAATGCCTTCCTCCGGATTAACATTCTTACACGACACTTGCAATTTGTTTTTCTTTTCCATCATGTCAGTTTCACCAACAAACAAGCATTTTGTCTTCAGTTTTAGTTTTTTTTTAGTTTGAGAAAGAATTTGTTTGCATTGCCCACAGTAGCTTGCCCTCTCAAAACTCTGTTCCACATATTTTGCTTATGACAGCACCTACTGCATCGTGTGGAGCCTTTCCATTATAGGATTCTGTAAAATTCCATGACCTGTAGATGGTAGAAGAGGTTAATGTCATCATGGAGTATCTATTTTTAAAAGGAGCAGCAGTTCCATCCGTCCATAAGATTACAAGTTGCAGTAAAGTCATTTATAATTATTTTATTAAAAATGTTTATTTCATAAGCTGAGTGCTTGTTTGCATCAGAAATTATTGCATAACATTATGTCTCAGGTACATCGTCATTAGCAATGCTTCGAGAAGAAATAAGCAGTATAAATGGTCGCAGAAACTCTTTTCCCTGCATTCCAATGTACCTCCATTACTTCATCTTGATGCTTTAAATTATAATTTTCAGCGAAATCAGTTTGCAGAATGATTTCTCTGAGGAAATTATTCTGCAAAGGAAAATTTAAGCATAGGACTATGCTTAAATTTTCCTTTTGCTTCTGCAGGTCTTTAGCTTGCCTCCAAATGTTATACGAATTTTTTAAGATATTTTTGATATGATCCCCATCAGCATTTCTTTAACCCCTTCATGCTGTCAATTCAATAAGAAATTTTAATTAAAATTCAATAAGAAACTTTACATTAAATAAATATATTTATTTTCTGTGGAATGAAATATATTCATTTGTTAAAATAATTTCAATGTTTGTTCAAGTTTTTGTTCTTTGTAATAATCATGTTATGTTAGTTAGTCCCATGTACTGTTGCCAAAAAAAAAGAAAATTATTTATATTCAATCACATTTTTCTAACTGTAACCATTGCATAGAAGACATCAAGGAAAAAATGAATTTTATATGATTTTCTGGGTGGAATGGAATTTAATTTATGTGACTAATATAACAAGTGAATCGGATTAAACACCATTTACCTTTGCAATATTTATTTTATCTCTTGACAAGAAAGAAATTGTTTTGCTAAACAGAGGAAGGAACAATGTTTCAATGATAAAAAAAATCAAATTGTTTGTTACATTTTTATTGATAAAATATGAATATGAAAACTAATAAGATATTTTGGTTAATTACATGTCATGTATAGCAGATCATTCAAGTTAAAAACTACCAGTTTTTCTTTCTGCTTCTACTTGGAATTGTTTCTTAAAGTTAATTTCAGGAGAGAATGAAGAACAATTAATTTAACAAACATAATTTAATGAAATGAACTTACATAGGGCTCCCGACAAGTTAGATAAAATGGATGTGTAAAATTCTAAATATTTTAGAGTTCCGCACTTGAAGAGATCACACGAGCGTCTGCTTAAAGTTTCAGTTCGTGAATATCTCCACGCGCTCTGAGTACATCAGATCACTAGCGACGGCAAAGGATCAACACTGAGAAGGCTCCAAAGGTTGCGACATCCTCCAACCTTGAGTTCGTAACCTGGAAGAACTCAACCATTTGTCGTTCCTCACAAGCCGAGTCTTTGGACAGGTTTCACTGCTCTCCCGCTCCGAGTGACAGTCTCTTCGGGTGACTCCTGATGTTCTTTGACAGGAACAACTTTACCATCAATATCGGTGGCATCTGGATGCTGTGTATTTCTCGGAACTTTACTCCTGAAGAAAGGACCTGATGTCTCATCTGATAATTCCAAGGAATAAAGACGTTGAACAGGACATATGATAGTTCCGGATTTGGTTTTTAGTTTCACAACTCTGACGATTCCATCTCTTCCAGGATGGACTTGCACAATCCGCCCTATCGGCCATTGTAAACGTTTCAGATTGTCTGAACCAATGAGCACTATGTCACCAACAGAGATAAGTTTCGAGGTTTCCGAAGTTTTTCCGTTATGTTTTAACTGTCCAAGATATTCTAGTCGAAACCTTTTTCGTAAATCTTCAAGTACTTTTTGTGCATAACGATATCTTTTACGCATATAGGTGACATCTACACAATCAGTATCGGGTACGCCACTTTCTATTGTTTCCTGCAGAAACATAGAAGGCGTTAAAGCAATCAAATCGTTTATAGCTTCAGATAAGTAAGTTAAGGGCCGAGAGTTAATTAGGCTTTCAGTATCGCACAACACTGTGTTTAGTTCGTAATTTAACAAATCCTGCCCTAATATTCTGCGTAAAACTTGTTTGACCATACCAATCAATCTCTCCCACCATTGTGCAGATGGAGGAATGAATTTCCAAGTTATCTTCTTCATCATGGATTCAGACTTTATTTTTAGCCAGTCTACTTTGCAAAGTTCCCTGTGAGCTTTTACGAAATTACTGCCATTATCACAATAAATAATAGTGGGTCTCCCTCTGCGAGCTATAAATCGTCTTAGTAACTGCAGGAAGGCTTCCGCTGTCAAGGAAGTAATTAATTCCATGTGCACTGCGCGATATACTGCACAAGTGAACAAAACTATCCAGGATTTTGTCCCATCTTTCAAATACAGCGGTCCGGCAAGATCAACACCCAAGACTTCAAATATCGTTGCATTCCTTACTCTATCTTCAGGTAAGGAAGAAGCTCTTGGTTCTGGATGGGTCACAGTGAATCGTTTGCATCGGATACATTTCAAGATAACTGGTCTAATCGTTTTTCTGCTACGCAATATCCAATAACTTTCTCTTAGCTGGTTCATCAATATTTGGACTCCAGGATGTCCTAGTTCTTTATGCTTACGGTCTATAAGCATATGCACTATCCTATGTTTTGATGGTAAGATTATGGGTAATCTAAAGTTATTTTTGTCTTTTCGGTTAAAAATGCGCGTTTTTACTTTCAATAACCCCTTTTCGTCGAGTACAGGATAAAGAGTCTTTATTTGTTGATCATTTACTCCACCAGAAAATGCGTTGCGTTGGATAATTTTTAACAAAACTATTTCTGCGTGATTTGCTTCTTTTAAAGTTAGATCCCCAAGGTAACGCGATGTTTTCAATTTTACATTAGAGAAAAATCTATAAATCCAAGCAATTACTCTCACAAGTTTGACATATGAAGATATTCTATGAAAGATTTCCTCTGTTTCTAGATTTACATGTGTATTAGTTACAGCACCTTTTCGGATTTCTTGAATGTTTTCCTGATTATATATCAATTTTGGTGTTGGCCATTCAACTTCATTTTTCTTTAACCATGCGGATCCCTCCCACCATTTAACTGACAAAAGCTGTTTGGCAGTACAACCTCTGGATGGAAGGTCAGCAGGATTGTCTGTTCCTGATACATGTCTCCATGCATTCGGATTTGTTAATTTCAACTTTGTTTGTAAATCTCTCTTCTCTAGCGTTTTGCGTGGCCGGGTCAATTATTCCAATTGTTTCAAGATTCCAGAGTTCGGTGAGTGTTACATCCTTAAAAAACATATTTGTAACTACCATCGTAGAATTGTCATCAGAAGTTACAGTCCACACGGCAGATGAATAATCTTTCCATTGAAGAGTTCACCCGCAACATCAGCCCCGATTAATAGATCAATTTCTAGTGATTCTTCTTGTTCAGAGATTAATTGATCAGTTCAGGGATGAAAATCTTCCGCTTTTTTCTTTTTTTTCTTTCGAGAATTTCCGCTTTTTTTTCCCCATTTTGAAAATTTCAGTTTTTTTTTCTTCCGAAAATTTCCGCTTTTTTCTTTGAATTAAATTATGTCATGGAATTACAGCCAAAGAATAAATGTAAAAAAAAAAATAATAAGGAAAGTGTGTCCTTACTTCAGGTAGTAGATTCTTCCGACTTTTCGTAAATTTTGAAAAAATGACCGATTTTTATCATTTTTTACAAAAAGATTCCTATTTTTGCCCTTATCAGCTTTTTTTTACGTTTATAGAAGACAAATAAGTCTTGCTAATTCCTTTTTGAAAAGAATCCTTTGTGAGAAGCTTATTAGTTTAATGGTAAACCTGGAGAACTTGGATTTTGAACTAGTTAGCGTACGTTGTTGCATATTTGTAGGTAAAACTACGGTTTCATAAAAAAGCGGAGCTGTTATCTAAAGGCCGTGAAACGTCATGATGCGGCGGAAAAGGTATAATGAAATATTTTAAGTTGATCAGCTTTTAATGTGATTTTTCTTTCAACTAGAAAATAAGATGCTTTGTTATTTCGTCTTTCATGGCAACCTCGGAAAGTATAAATTTTCATTTTGAATATTCTAGAAATTACTTTTAAAATCCGTTAAAACTTCTTTCTTTGGCGACTTTAGAAGTACGCCAAGGCGGTGGCCATCGTTTTAAACATAGACTGCAACTATTTTCAAAATGATGCTTCTTTTAAGGGCAATATTTATGATTGTTTTAAAAAGTTAAATTGTTTCTTGGATAATAAGAGTTATTAATTTTAAGTTTATTTGATTCAAATAGAAAATAAGAATATTTATGGAAAAATATAGAGATTTTGAAAAAAAATTATTTTATATTCGAAAATAGGTTGTAAATTTAAACTGAACTAAGAAATATTTTTCCTACCACATGGTTTCAGCTTCAGTCTAAGTTTATAGCTGCGCCGCAACGACCTGCCCTTGGCGCACTTAGGCCCGGTGCACACATCCGGTTTTTCAACGTGCGGCGCCGCTGCCGCAACGCAAGTGCGGTCTGAGATACATTAAATCCAATGCAGCAGTGCGAACATGCCTCCAGCGCCGCTGGGGCGACGCACGACCAACTTGCGTGCAATTTGTACCGCAGTTCCCCGCGGCGCCGTTCGGAAGTACCTTGTTTTCATAAACAAATAGATTATAAATAATAATTAATAAATGGTTGTATCCAGTAACGTCTATTTTGTTTCAAAATATACTTTTTTTTACGCCAAGTAAGCGAAATAAACACGTTTTCTTCGATAGAATATTTATCGCAAATGGCGCGAAATGAGTTCGTGTGTCATTTCACGGAAATGTGTGCATAGCTGGGCTTCGGCGCCGCACGTTGAAAAACCGGATGTGTACCGGGCCTTAAGTCGCCAAGGAAAGAATTATTTCGAATGAACCAATGAAATCAAACGACAGTTTAACGGAATTTGAAAGATTTTTCTGGAATATTCAAAACGAAATTTTAAAAATTTTCCACTTGACCTGGTTGTATTAAAATCCGCAATAACCGTTATACATATGGGTTACCTTAACCTGTAATTACTCGCTACTAGAAGTGCGCCAAGTCCGTTGCCATTTCTATAAACCAAGACTGAAGCTGTACCATTTTTATTTTTGGTGTCTAATTATTTTTTTTTAATAAAATTTATGCTATTTAATAAAAATAGTATATATTTGATTTTTTTCTTTTGTAACAGCATTTTGATTTCTTGTTAATTTCATTTTTGGTATCAAGGTTTTTGAAAAATTGCAACTCTTAAGAAAATCTTTCCATTGGTGAGGTGTTCAAAAATATTCATAAAAATAACATTTTCAACTTCATCCAACTTATTTATACTGTTTATAGTTGCCTAGATATTTTTTCTCTTTTACAAAATTTGAGTTTGAACGTAAGGTGCCCACTCCTACTTTTCCAAAGACAAATTTCATTGTTTATAGTGGACTTTATAGGGTTTTTATCAGACTAAAAATTTGCCTACCCCCTCAGAAAAAAATTTCTGGCTGCGCCACTGTTCTGTACACACATTAGTACACAAATATAGTAATCTTATTCAGCTATTTTTGTACTTCAAAATAACGCTGCATATATTTTCCTCTTTTTTACATTTTGACTGTTTTCACCCCTGTCAGGCCGACCAACCGGTATAGTGGTTAAGGTGTTAGCCTTTAGATCGGAAAGTTCCTGGTTCGAATCCGGGTCCGGGCATGGATGTTTGTAAACGTATGGTGTAGAGGCGGCTGGTGCACCTTAAATCTGTCGTGGCCGAAAGTCCTCACGTTGGGTTGGCGTGGAAGTTTGGAGAGTGGCGTGCCAGCTCAGGTGTTGCTTCGTCATCTGACCGTGGTTCAAAATTACGAGGTGTTGTCCTCGAATCTTTCCGTTAAGGGACTGATCCCGGACCGTCGTCAATAGCCCTTTGTGTTGCTCTAGTACGACGTTAACTAATAATTACCAATTACCACCCCTGTCAGTTACAGTAATGTTATGGTAATCAAGTTCCTCTGCACATGGTTTTAGTATTGGAATGGGTATATCTGAGCAAATTGTTTGCTGGTCAAGGATCTCAAAGTTACAATTATAATCACCTTTCAAACTGCTAATGAATACTCTGTATCGAAAATGTTTCTCGGGATGTTCTCTGCCCCCAAATAAATTATGAATAACACTTTCTTCTTTAATAAAGTCGTATAGCATTTTTTCCGCTACACGTTTACTCAAATAAGATCGTTGACTTCCAGAGTCGACAAGTGCACGAACTATTTTCCCCTCATTTGTAGCACCTCGTAAACGTACATACAATGTTTGTAAAAGAACTCTACAACAAGTACGATTGCTTAAAGCTGCATCATTGATTACATTTTGACTATTAGTTTCACCTGTGTTCGTTTTGGATTTATTATCTTTAAATTTATCTTCATTACACATAATAGCATGTCTGCTCTTACACTTTTCACAATTAATCTTGCATCTGCAATCTCGAGCTCTATGACCGATTTTTAGGCATATAAAACAACAGCCCTTTTTTGCTAAGACTTTTCTTTTATCATCCAAACTCATTTTTAACGCGATTCTGCAAGCTTGTGAATCATGCGTTCTCTCACAAAATGAGCACAGTGCTTGTTTATTACGACGAGTCTCAGCATTATCAAAAAGTCCCATTGCGGTTGGAAATTGTTGATCGTTATTAGATGCCGAATAGGAATATTTCCCTTTACGTTTTGCATCTGAACCAAACCCTTCTTTTGCTGTTGAAATTCTTTCTTCCCCCTCAACTTCTGATTTAAGGAAACTCATAAGAGCGGTCAGTTTATTTGTCATTTTCCCAGTTTCATTTGTTAAACTAATACTTCTTTCCCATACTCGAATCATGTCTTCTGGTAAACAGCTTTCAACTATGGGATACAGCATAGAAGCATACTTATCTGAAGTTACACCTAATGTGTCAAGGGCACGGAGGTGTGCTTCAATTTTATCATACAATTTGGCGAGACGTGTAACTTTAGCTTGATGCAAAGAATTGTTCAAAATTAAGTTTAACAATTCTCTCACATACACTTCTATGAGTAAATCTTCTCTTCCGAATCTAGCTTTTAGACACTCAACGGCTTGTTCATAATTTTCAGCAGATGCGGGAAAGGAATCTACAATATCTCTGGCACGTGATCCCTCTACAGTGGATTGTGACAAATATTGTAATTTATCCTCTGGTGCAATTTCCATGTCTTCGTGAATTTTCCTAAACTGACCCCAGAAACCAAGCCATTCCTTAACATCACCATTGAATTTTTTAAGTTCAATTTTAGAAAGTTGGAACTTTCGCTTCGATACTGTTTCACTAAGTACGCTTTTAGTATCGTCATACATCCTTTTAACATCGTCCTTAATACTTTTCTTAAATTTAGTTTTAAGTCGTATACAGGGTGTTTCAGTGAACCGTTTCAGAACTTCTAAGAGGGGTAGGGTACATCCTGACAACTCGAAATCATATAGCAATGTGGGGTCGGAAATGATTTCCTGAAGCGGTGTTGTACACAGAAGCTCCGTAAAGAAAAGAGACCGTAAGTGATAAATCGTTTTAATAATACATGAAAAGAAGCAAAAGGTACATGGATTAAAGTAAGTGTTCGAAGTTTCTTCCACGGGCTACAATGCACGCCTCATATCTCCGACGCATGGACATCCGAACATTCTGGAATACTCCAGGCATATCTCGAATTTCTCCGGCAGCTACTGCAATTCTTGCAACCAGCTCCTCAACATTGTCAACAGGGGTGTCATAAACTAGCGATTTCAGATGACCCCAGAAATAAAAATCAAGACCTGATAGGTCGGGTCCGACCCACTGCTGACCAAATGTGACATCCAGGTAGTTACGAACATCTCCGCTATAATGGGCAGGGGCTCCATCGTGTTGGAACCACATTGTCTGTTGCGTCGATACAGAAATCTGTTGATCTCTCAAAAGTTGTGGCAATACATGCTGCAGAAAGAGCAAGTAGTTAGGTCCGGTTAGACGAGACGGTAACAGGTAAGGTCCGATGAGGTGATCTCCCATAATACCGGCCCATACATTGACCGAAAATCGAATCTGTGCTGCACGACGTCGTATTGCATGCGGGTTCTCGACCGCCCAGATATGGTCGTTATGCGTGTTGAAAATTCCTTCCCTTGTGACGGATGCCTCATCGGAAAACAACACTTCAGCAGGAAAAAGGGGATTTGTAGCACATTTTCCAAGGTACCACTGTGCGAAAGCAATACGAGGTGCATAATCCTCCGGTTGCTGTGTCTGGACACGCTGCACGTGAAACGGATGCATGTCTTCTTCTCGGAGAATCCTCCAGACGCTGTAATGGGAAACCCCGACTGCGTTTGCTACACTTCGTGTACTCGTTCTTGGATTCCCCTGTACATGCTGCAGCACATTCTATTCGACGTCTGCAGTCCGTGCTGTTCTTACCCTGTCCCTGTCAGCTCTTTCTAATGAACCTGTCTCAGCCGCCTGTGTCAGCCGCACAGCGTACAAACGCTGTGCGGCTGGCCCACTACAATTTGCAGCCCCGTATGCCAAATGCATATCGGCTAACTCTGCGATCGTGTAATCATCCATCCTACAAACTTGGCGTTCTTGTGCGAAATGAAGATTCCCTATACGAAAGCTCGGGATTTTCGCACAACGCCATCTACCGCGTCAGGAAAGCATTTCTGACTGCCCATTAGTATATGATTTTGGTTCGTCAGGATGTACCCTACCCCTCTTAGAAGTTCTGAAACGGTTCACTGAAACACCCTGTATATCTTTCCTTATACTCTTCAAAAACTTCGTAAGCCTGATTACAACTTTCTTGAGAACACTCATCTTGAACTGATAACAAATCAATTATTTCTTTTTCTTTCAATTCAAGTTCTAACCATTTTTCATCTAACTGAGCCATTAAAATTTCTATTTCATCAAAATCAAGTTCCTCCTCTTCTAAACGTTAATATAACGCATTATCGATTCTAGTGAAACCACTTCTAAGAGGAGTACGCAATTTCTTCAAACTCTCCATCATAAGATAGAAGTAAATAAACTATCACAAATCAACCACAAATTATCAATAACAAATTCCAAGTCCTGTCGCGGACGCCATTTAATATAGCAAATCATTCAAGTTAAAAACTACCAGTTTTTCTTTCTGCTTCTACTTGGAATTGTTTCTTAAAGTTAATTTCAGGAGAGAATGAAGAACAATTAATTTAACACATATAATTTAATGAAATGAACTTACATAGGGCTCCCGACAAGTTAGATAAAATGGATGTGTAAAATTCTAAATATTTCAGAGTTCCGCACTTGAAGAGATCACACGAGCGTCTGCTTAAAGTTTCAGTTCGTGAATATCTCCACGCGCTCTGAGTACATCAGATCACTAGCGACGACAAAGGATCAACACTGAGAAGGCTCCAAAGGTTGCGACACATGTTGGCAGCCATTTTTTATGGATTTGGAGCAATATTTTATAAAATCTATAGTTATATTCAAAAAATTTCAGAAATTATCTTCAAAATATATAACACAATATATATGATGCATTTCACAGTATTAAATTGTTACGGACTACACTTCAGAAACATTTTATCCTCATATTCACTTAGAGTGAAAATATTTAAGCTAAGCTTCAAGTAATTTAATATTTTAGTATCTAATTAAAACATTAACACTGAAAAAAATTTTAAGAATTCAAATTTGTATTAAATATAGAGATTTATATTGCATGTTACGCGAACTCTACATTAAAAGGACATGGATTTTTTTACTTAAAAGCAAATGGCATCCCCCCTGAAACTAGTTGTCATTTCTATCTATTAAAATTTTCTTTTTATATTTTAGTTCACATATTAAATATCTGCACCACAAAATAAAAATTGGAAGGACAAAAATAATTATAAATGAATTATTTATTACTTAACTCCTTGTTTACAAGCCTGTTACGGACTACACATTTGTCTTTAGTGAATATTAATGCAAATACTGAGAACTGTGTTAAGACTATTACAACAAAATTGTTTTACTGTTGAATAGTGTCTATGATTGATGAAATTTTTTTTGGCTATTTCCTCATTATATACAAAATAACGTGCTGAAGAATCAGTCGGTGGTTTGTCACTGGGTAGAATTGACAGAAGTGTCCCGGTTAATTTCTTCAAACTCTGCTTTTGGCATAGCTTTAAATTTATTTGTTGAGATGTGTTTAAGTTCAAACTTAACAAGCAATTTTTTTTTCTGGTAATATTTTCTCTATTTGTCCTGGCCACCTCTAGCTGTACTTTACAGTCATTACTGTAAAGTACAGCTATCCAAGTGCCTACTTCTATATCAGGTTTGGAAATGCTTTGGTCAGTGCTTATAGCTAATGATTGAGAATTCTCATTCCTATGAATGTAGGAAAGGTCAGAAGACTCAATCCCACAAGTGATGGACGCAGTGATATCTTTCACATTTTATTTATTGTTGGAAATTACAGTAGCAAGAGGTCTAAGAGGGATTTTAACAAAATTTAGATTTTAGGTAAATATCTAGGGACAGGGGGTGATGTTGGATGGACTTAAACGAAAACAAAAGCTCCGAAGAGCGCCAGATTTCGAACGTTGGAGAAGGGGGTAGTCACAAAAAAGGTGGGAAGAACTCCCTTAGTCAAATGTGACGTCATCTTGCGGTCTCCAGTGCTGCCATCTGTTGGAACGCGCCTGGTGACAAAAAAACCTACAGATCGAGCGTCGCTGACCACAGCGGCGCAACCGGAAACCAATGTGCTAAAAAAAAAACTTTAAGAAAAGGTACCAACTGAAAACAGAACTGGACATCGCTTACAAATTCAGCTGGCTTAAGGGTTCATCTTGACACATTTTGCCACATCCCATTCTGGATGGTTTCCCTTAAACGAGAGAAGAAAATGAGTACTCAGAAAAATTACAGTTTTAAAGTAAATAATACAGTTACAAATCATTGTACCGGACCAATTTTTGGTGTCAGAAGTGGGATAATGTACACAAAATACACATGCTTAGTAATATGCAAATTACCACGATACGAAATATAAAATAAACAAATTTATTATACGGGAACAAGAATAAAATTGAATTAATACTCTAAAGCAGGGATTACCAACCGGTGGTACGCGGCAACGTTTCACCTGGTACGCAAGGATGATACGAGCAATCCAAATATTCTACGAAGTTTGTTCGAATTTTTAGTATGTACAACGACGTTATAGGGAAAATGGGATTTTTGAAAACAATTTTATTACACTGTAATAAATAACGCTAACAGTAGCACATTATTTGAAGAGAAACTTTGTTGCTGATTATCTATTCCTATTCAATGGCTATCTAGGCGAAATTAAGTTGATACCTCTCCCTGTCTTATGCCATTTGTTACTAGTTACTTGTGTAAGAGTGGTTTTCTGAACTTTTGTTCATAAAAAATAAATATAGAAACAGAGTAAGTGTTGAAGAGGACTAAAGAGTGAAGTTAAACTCCATTGCTCCTGATATTTTAATAAAAGACAACAACAAGTTTCGCACTAAAATTTGATTTTTGGTTGTGTTAATCTTTGTTTGCTTAGTTTGTACTATTTATTTAAAATTATTTGTTTTTAGACCTGTGAGTAAAAAATAAAACTAATTTTCACTAACCGTTTTATTTTTTCCTTTATTAAAACATCATTAATACGAAATACAAGTGAATTAATCATAAAATATGAAGCTTTCTTAATATTTTGATTAAAATAAAACAAGCCATTGGACACTTTTCTGACATTAGATATATGTTTCTAAAAAAATATAGGACTTGTGGAACGCCAAAAAATTCAAGTGGTACGTAGTTACTAAAAGGTTGGGAACCCCTGCTTTAAAGGGGAAAAAAACCGAAATCAGTCTGACTAAACAAATGATTTCATGAGATCAGCCGAAGTGGTTGTGTGATTAGGGCTGGCGTGATACTCTACTTTGGTCACTTCGTACCTATCCTTTGAGTTAACTTTCGAAACTTCGTACGGGCCAAAAAATTTAGGTCGCAGCTTTAATCATGTGCCGAACTGGGTTCGTTGGAATGCTACGAGATCGCCCATTTTATAGATGGTAGCTTTCTTGCGTTTTTTGTCATAGTACTTCCTATTCTCGTCATGGAATGATTACAAGACTAGTGTACGGAAGTAAATAAACCTAATTGAGTGGCAACACATAACGAACCATAAAGCTGGATCGGCGAAGTTGTATGCTGGGATTTTAGCAACTCCCACTTCCGTCATGGTTTTTTACAAGTCCAGAATTTAGGAAAAAAACGTTTGAATAAACGTTCAGATGGTTTTCAGTTAACGTTCTTCAGACCCGGTCATCATTGTTATGTTGTTGGATACAATGAATGCAAGCAGATATAAAATTAACAGCTTTATTTTGCAACGATGATGCTGGGAAATAGACGTGCAGATCTTCGAGCCAAGTGCTCGCATGAACAAGAAAATGCTAAGCTACCTATCTGTGTCGTGCACCATGAAATGACACTGAATAGTTGTGCCATCTATTGTATAGAAAGTAAATGTAAATTAGGTAAAAAAAATTATCACTACAGGGATATGCAGGAGGAGCAATTTCTTGGCATAGTCAGAGCCAAGATATTGTAGCCACTTTATCCACAGAGGCTGAATTTGTGGCAGGATCTGAGGCAGTCAAAGAAGTCCTTAGGCTTACAAGACTGTATCAGGGAATAGTGAACCTGAAGGAAATGCCCTCACTTTAAGTAAACAATCAAGCAGTCGTAAAGCTTGCCCAGAATCCGAAATATCATCAAAAGACCAGAAATATCGAAATAAAGCATTTATTTATTTATGAAAAAGTGTTGGAAGGCAAGCTGCACGTTGAACAAGTATATCCACCGAAAAACAACTTGCTGATATCATAATCAAGCCACGGTTATTGATCTTGTATCAGCAAATTTGACTAAGGAACTAATCTGTTCAGTCTGAATTAATGAAAAATCCAATCATCACTGCAATGGTAATGGTAATTTGAGTTAACGTCGTACTAGAGAAACACAACGGGCTTGTTTAAATTCGATCTAAATCTTGTTTAAATTCGATCTAAATCTTGTTTAAATTCGATCTAAATCTTGTTTAAATTCGATCTAAATCTTTTTCTTTAATAAATGACAATGGAACTAAACGAAAACCTTTTTAATTAACAGCGATCAGAACAGTATACAAACGAACTATATCAATATTTTTCACAAGAAACAATCAAAACAACATCACTGTTGCCACACACATTTACCTTAAAAAACATGTTAAATTGAAGTCACTAGTAAACAAAAGTCACAACCATTGAGTCTGTTCACGTTCTTCAACATTCTCCCACCTTGCAATTTTACAAAATTGCAACACTATAGACAATTTCAGTTCAAAGATTCAGCCGATGAGGAACTTTTACTTGTCTCCCGATTCTAGTGGTTATAGGTTCATCCAGTATAAAGGACTCCGAAAATGGTTTAGTAATCTCTGATGCATCAGTCTGTTGATGTGTTGGTGAACTTAGTGGGAATGATCTCTTAGGATCTGTGGCTTGATCTGGATTTGGCAACACTTGAGATTGACAACGCGGAGGTAGATCTGCAGGACGAGCTACTTCTAAAAAATAAAGGTTTTGGACGGGTCTTATTTTTTCACCCTGAGCCGTTTTTACTTTCGCCACTCTTACATGGCCATCTGTACCCGGAAATACCTGAAGAACGAGACCCAAAGGCCAGTTGATGCGCTTGTCGGGAGTGCCAATCAAAACCACATCACCCACTTGTAAGGTGTCTCCCCTTCGTTCTCTTCTATGCACTAGCATGGCTAGGTATTCATTTCTGAATCTTGTGCGTAAATCATTTCGGAGCTTTTGCAGATACCGCAGACGACGATTCAAGCTGTTACTGTCAATAGTATCGAGATCCTGCACATCATTGTGTGGAATTCCTTGCATAAAATATGCAGGTGTCAATGGCTTTAATTCCATCGTCTCGTCTTCTAAATAAGTCAATGGTCTTGAATTCATCGTTGCTTCACAATCGCATAGCACCGTTTCTATTTCAATATAACTTATTGTTTTAGAACCCAAAACTCGTCTTAAAAGCTCTTTTACCATCCGCACCAACCTCTCCCAAAAACCACCCCACCAGGCAGCGGTTGGAGGATTGAATTTCCATTCAATCTTCTCAATTGTCGAAAACTCTAGTATTCTATCTGAATCGTCTTAGTGCCATTATAAAAGAATCTGTTGATAAGGACTCCGTTAATTCGAAGTGTACAGCCACAATACCTCCTAGAGATAAGAAAGCCAAACCACTGTTTTGTGACGTCAGAAAAATTAGGCGATGCAAAACATCATTGTTGAGCGTTTGTTTATCAGCGAGTTCCGACTTCATTCAACGAATTATTTAGTTATTGGAATTTGTCAGCTTAAAGTAGCATAATGAAATGAAATTGAAAGCAGGGGAAGAAATATATAGATATACAATTTATAATTGTGGGAAACAATAAAATATGAAAAAGCAACGTTCAGAAGGTTAAAATATAAATAGTAATGTTTGCGATGCTTCATTGAATATCTGGAAAGTTACGGGAGGAAATAAATGCGACCCAGTGAAATTAAGAGTTTAAATTAATTATGGATACAAAATCAAATTGACAGTTTAAATTATATTTAATAGGCAATGATTAAAAAATTCTGAGACATCTGTGGGAAAAATAAATTTTGAAGAATACCCATCATCCTTGATAAATGCAGCCATATAAATAAATTTTTAATTTAGATTAATTTTCGGTTATTCATAAGAAAGGTTAAAATTTTCCAGGGCTATTTTTGTTGGGTTCTAGGACCTGTTGATAAATTATTGTATCTACGTGTATAGCGACAATATGATACATTTTACACAAAGAAAAGCTAAATTATGATAGTAACATTTAGTAAATCCATTATTCAAATGAGTTTGCTAAAAAAATAATTTCCTTGTTAATGGAATTTAAAAAATGACGAGTTTAGTATTAATGCTTTTTTTTAGGTAATTAAAGAACATAACTATAGAAGTTGATCAGATAATTTTTTTTCAATTAGAAGCATTTGAAAACTATTTATATTTAACTTGGAGGATGGATGCATATATCAGGTATCTCCAATGTCAATTGCATAATATTTTTTGACCAATATATCCATATAGTCCCTTTTATATTGTGTCAACTATTTAAGAAATATTTTGCCTTAACTTTTGAAAAAGGAGGCTGGAGAAGTAAATCCTGTATGCAAGAATTAGTGAACACCCATGATATATTAGGGTAATTCCATGCTGAAAAGTAAAAACTTGAAAAAATAAAATAAGATATATTTTACATAATTTTGGGCTTAAAAAAGACTGGAGTTCTTTGGTTTTGATTCATCATGATTGTATTTGATTTATTGTAATGAAAATTTAGCTATTAGAATAAAATTTTGGAAAAATGAAATGTTACGTATGTTACTTAAATTTTTTTTAATTAAATTTAATTGATGAATGACAGTTTTAAAAAATTTGCATGACTACAATTATGAAAGGCTTTAGAATTAATGTATATACTTTTCAAGCTATATCATGTTGAACAAAACAGAATTTTATTCAAATGTTCATGAACCTTTTCTGTTATTCCTCTTTACTGTAACGCAAGTTATTACAGTAAATTTAATTCTGTGGACTTAAAAATATCAGCAAATTAATAACATTCTTATCAAAGTTTAGCTTTTTACTAGTTTGTTGAACAATTCAAGTAAATATTTTGTTTTCTATTATTTTTTGCTAATATATTTACACTTCAAGATCAGTATATTTGTCTAAATGTAAGTTACCGTGGAATTGCCCTATATACATATAACTTGACATGAAAATTCAATTCCAATAATGGATTAACTTTAAGCATATAGTGATTAGTACATTATTATCATACATGAAATCATTGAGCTAACAAATTAATATACAATTATATCAACCAGTCATTTCCAATGTACCCTATTGATAACATATTGAATACTATGGTAAGAAATTTATTTTAGAATTTCTAAAGTTCACTCACTGAAAGCAAAAAATAATAGGACACTAGAAAAACAAATTTAATTATCTTTATTAAACATAAAATTATCACAGCATAAATAAATAGCATAAAAATCAATACAATAAATTATTCATTTTAATGAATTTACATAGCATATCTGCCAACACCACATTGCAATAAAAAACATCCACAGTTACCTTTAAATAATTAAATTTTAAAATTTGTTAGAGTTTGAATTTTTCTATCTTTAGGAAATTTATCATTTTGGGATTTTTAGGCCTTTTTTTATCTTTAGCAGACAAAACTAGCACAAATCATTTATTCTTTTGCATCAGTTCTTCAAAAATATGTTTGTTGATTTTTTCAGAATTGACTTTTGTCGCAAGTTTCAACTGGCAGGAAAATTTCTGACGAGTTCAAAACATTTGACGTGATATTACATACAACATTTCTCTTATTTTGAAAGTCAACAATTTTCAAAGTCTGTGGATAATAACTTAGATACAATTATGTAATTGTATATACTTTGGTAATTACATCATTAATTGGATACTTCAATCCACCTCGATCTAGATTTTTGATCAAAGCATAACATGAACTTAATTCAAGTTCTCTATCAACAGATAATTGAGCTTTACAAGATAAACAGTTGATGGTTTTTGAAAGAGAATGAACACAATAGCCAGCTACAAACACAATAGCAAGAATAGTGTCATTCAAGTCAGAAATATCAGAGTTACAAACATTAATTTTACCCAAAAATTGAATTTATTCCCCCAAATTTTCAACTTCAACTACATCTTTCACATCTGAAATACCAATATCAATTTCACCATTTTTTTTTTAGCTTAACCATAATGGAAGAAGAGATATAATTCTAATTTTTTTTTCAGTTTTAAAGAATTCTGTCAAATTTATATTATACTGGGCACCTGCTAGCTGGCGATAACTGCCAAAACAGTCTTCTAATTAATCAGTTTGCAGTTAATATATACTAAAAATTTAACTCTTCTATACAATAAGTTGTTAGTTCTAATATTGCACGCGTTGTGTGATACAATGCTGTTTGTGTATCAGCATATTTTACAATAGCATTTGATTCAATTTCATGAAGCTGTTTTAGTGTTAAGAGAGGCAGATTTTAATCTTTCTGTGATTTGTTCCGCATTAGATAAATTATTGTCCAATTGGTAAAACATTGGATAAAACATACATTGTCCACAATTTTTTTTGGTTTAGCCAATTATTTCTAATACATTTCAGTATGTGGACAGGTACAATAATGGAAAACAATGGTTTTGAAGGGTCAGCAGGATGATTATAACAAATACTCAATTTGGGTGGGGAAGCAAAAAAAGAAACAGCTTTGCGATTAATAGCATTATTGTCACTGATGATGTACCCAACTTTAAAACCAAGATGTTCAAGACCTATAACAATTTTAAACAAGAAATAAAGAATGTTCAAAATAATTGTCTTAGCGGGTAAAATGTGTATAACATCTTTATAACTAGATTTTATACTTTGCAGCATAAATACATAAGCAGAATTAGTTGCCTTCTCACAGTTATAGGATACCCCAATAATATCACCACCCTTATAATCAAGAAAGGCTTTCAAATGAATTTCATCAATAAGTAATGATACATATTTGTCAGCATCATTTAAGTGTAAAATCTTTTCCTAAGCATATAATAAAAAATTATTTTCAAGTCCTTCAGTTTAGGGATCAACATTAAATTTTGAACAGTCTCTTTACTGTCGAAGGATGGGGTATAATTACAAATCCACAAATTCTTAAAAATAGATAAGTGTGAGGGGATATGGTAAAGATCAAACTGTTTAAAATTAAGAAATCAGAACTGTACCGATTTCGATTCTTGTGATTTTCAGCAAGTGATAGTTGTTCAGCAACAAACCCAATAATAAGCTTTGACTTTCACTTGCGACACACTTTAATAAGTCTTTCAGTACATTCTGCGTTAAACTAAACATATTTTTAACATTACCGTCTCCATTTGGAGCATTCAGGTTTGATGTTTCCAAAAGAATGGAATCTAAAGTATTGATGTTATTAATATGGAAAGGGAAGTTTGTAATTTCCAATTTCAGAGATCATAACATTCTCTTTATAGGCTTTTATAAAACAATCTGAATCAACAACTACAGACAAGGATATCACTAGTGCTGACGTTGAGATGATAAGAAATAAAATGCCCTTTTCTTTTTTTAATACAGAATAGCAAGTTGGCACATTGATCATTTCAACACCTTCCAAATGCTGGGGATCGCTGCCTTTTGAAGCCGAGGCTTACAAAGGCTAACATAAATTTTCCTTCCATTTTTTTCGTCGAACTCTTCTGCGACGTACCTGATGTCACTTGACAAAGTGAAGTTCAGAAACCTAAAATTATGTAATAATTTTAAAATAGAGTTCTTATTTAAATTTCTAACGCACAAACACACACAAATCGCACCCCGGCTAGAAAAGTGAAGTCAAAAAATTAAAATTTTGATGTTATGTTATAGAAAAATATGTATGAGGTGCCCTATATTACTATTAAATACAGGGTGTCCTAAAAGTTCCTGTACTGACAATTCGTAAAATTACTATACAAAAACAACAGACTTCAAAACAATAATTTTTATGCTAATGGTAAAAAGCACTTTTAACCTAACGTAGAAAAAAACAATTTGAACTTACGTTTACAATAAATGTTCAAAATTTCCATCTTTTTCTTGGAGGCAAGACTGAAGTTTGCTCATATTTTTAGAAACACGTTTCAAGATGCTGAGTAATGACAATTTTCAGATTTCCTATTGTTTGGTGATTATCTTCATAAACTTTGTTCTTTAAATATCCCCACAGGAAAAAAATAAGGAATGTGCAGATTAGGGAACGAAATGGCCAAAGGTTTATTGAGACGAGGTGATCGCCAAAAAATCTTGAATCATGCTCATGGTTGTTTCAAAACATTTTGAATGGCAAGTTGCAACGTCTTGTTGGAACCAAGAGTCTCATTCATTCACTTCTAATAATGCAACAAATTGGTGAATAAGTTGATACAGGGTATCTTTACTTAGTATTGCATCCTTTGGATATTTCTGTCACCAAAAATCTTTACATCTTTCATGCGATTTATATTCTAAATAAGCCTCAAACAGGACAATTCTCTGAATGCATGATAAATTTATCTTGCAATGAAGAACAAAATTACATGGAACTCTTTTATCGCACAACTTGAGTGCAAAGAAAATCAAACGATAAAAATTAACGAGTCGATAAAACAATATGCAGACGATAAAATTCAATAATTAAAAAAAAACACTGGCAATAAATTTTTTTAAAGTTGGAGTACAGGATCTTTTAGGACACCCTGTAGAATATAATAGAAGTAACCACCATAAATACTTACCTAAAATTTAAAGAAAGCTTATACTATTTCAATGTTTTATAGTATCCTTTAAGTGATGTTTCTCAAATTCTGCAATTTTGAGCTGTGTCACTTTTATTGCCAGGGTGCGATATGTCTATACAGAAATGCAGAGCTCCCCCAGACAGTTTCAGTAGGACGCAGAAGGATAATTATGAATTATTACTCGACAAAATTTTCTCTTCTTCTATAATGCTTTTATTTTTTTTAAAGTAAAATTGCATTATTACTATTTTTGTTGATTGGCTACTGTTATAAACATGGAGTATTTTACAAAATTAATGCCTTACAAATGATCAAAACATGCATTTTTCTCAATGAAAATTATTATTTTTCAACTCTTATCTCAATACTGTCTATGGATATTAAATTCATGTCACTCAACAGCAAACTTTCCATGTTGATATTATGACATCGGAGAGGTTTAGGATATATAAACAAAATAATACTGTAATAGGCTTATTCATTATTTGTTCGAATTGTTTTTTAATCATAATTAAAGTCAATTAAGATGTTTTGCTGTATTGTTATCACTATTATTGATTTATACATTTTAAACCGTAACTTTATATATACTCAATTATTTATCATTTACCATATCTTTATCATTTATAAGTCATGTATAAGTTTCAACGAAGTCTTTTTACTGCACATATCCTATCCGGGTTCTTGCCGGCTTTTAACTAATTACGTTATATTTTTACTCAAAAACAAAAGTCACCATACAAAAGTATCTTTATATTTTTTCAATTCATGAAGTTTTTTATATGCTTCGATCATCATAAAACTACAGAATATAATGCCAACATAAAAAAATATCTTCACTTACTTTAAAATTGTTAAGACATAATCCTTCCTCGGAATTGCCGATATCCATTTTCTTCTGAGCTCTGGGTCAGATGGAAAGCTGAAGACTAACTATTGAATTTGCATCGTAGTTCTACAATCCTCTACAATGAGGAACTGAACACTCAAAGGGAATCTTAATACTGCTTTGAGTATACAAAAAAAATATGCTTCAACAAAAGTATAACTTTATAAAAGTTAAAAACCAACACATTCATCAATTTTCACCGCATAACGTTACGCAGTTATTTCAGGCTTTTTCGTAACCAGTGCGTTCCTATCATCGCCTAATTTTTGTGACGTTACTACTCTCTAGTGACGTAGTGGTTCGGCTTTCTTATCTCTAGGAGGTATTGGTACAGCACGATAAATGGTACATGTAAAAATCACAATCCATGCCTTTTCACCAGACAATACATAGAGTGGGCCAGCCAAATCAATTCCAGTAACCTCAAAAACTCCCGCATATTTTATACGGTCTTTTGGTAGGGGTGCGAATGGCGGCTGAATAGATTATTTCCCTTTGAATCTTTTGCAAATAACACACTTTGAAATTCTTTTTATAAGTCGTCTCACACCGACAATCCAATAATCTTCTCTTAAATTAGAGATCAAGGTTCCGGCACCTGCATGTTGCAGTCGTCGATGCTTCTGTTCTATTAAGCGGTGAACTAGTGTATGGTTTCCTGGTAATAGAATTGGACACTTGAAGTTCTCGTCTTCGTCACTTAAAACTAGTTTAGTTCTTATTCGAATTAGTCCACTGTCATCCTTAAATGTATGCATCCCTTTTAAAGCCTTAGCATCAGTATTATTAAAACTCTCGGTTTGAATCAAATGTAACAACTTTTTTTCTGAAAAATTCACTTCTTCCGAGATTAGCTCTTTACATCTTAATCTTGCATCCTTCTCATGACGACTGTTATTGAAAAATCTATAGATCCAAGCTAACACTCTCACATTCTTATAATAACTAGAAAATCGAGTAAATGTATCCGAAAAGTGTGGGGTCATACAGGAAACGCTAGAAACCACGTTTTTCCTTCTTTCTGAATTAACCGTTTCTTCATCTACTTCTGACACTCCATACATAGGCCATTTATCTGGCTCTTGTTTAAGCCAGTCGGGCCCCTCCCACCATCTGCTCTGCAGTAGTTTTCAGGCATCGCACCCTCTAGATGGAAGATCTGCTGGATTGATTGAACCCGGTACATAATGCCAATCTCCAGTTTTGGTGCATCCCCTAATTTCGGCGACACGATTTGCCACGAAAATACTCCAGTGTGAATCTCTTTTTATCCAAGTCAGAACTACAGATGAATCACTCCAAAAATGCGCTTGTCACCTTGTCAATTTGAGAGCGTCAATGACTTGACAATACAAAGTAGCTATGAGTGCTCCAAGCAACTCTAATCTAGGAATGGTTACTTCTTTGGTAGGTGATACTCTAGACTTGCACAATACTAACTGTACCGAAGTTTTGCCCTCAAAAGATGTACGTAAGAATACGCATGCTGCATAAGATACTTTACTAGCATCACTAAAACAATGTAGAGTAATAGAGCATTCGTCAAAGGATCCAAACACAAGTCGTCTTGAAAGTTTACAATAATTCAAGAAATGCAACTTTTTTAGCCAGGCCTGAAACTCCCTTTCTATGTGTTGTGGAAGATTTTCATCCCAAGAAAGTTTCATCTTCCATGTTTTTTGCAAAATCAGTTTTGGAATTAACGTAGCTGGACTAGTATATCCGATCGATGGGGTCGAAGATTCTCTGTGCAACTGACAGCAGAGACCTTTTGGTATGGACACTCTCAGAAAAAGTCAAAGAGGTTAAATTGCAATAAATTTCATCAGTCTCTGTGTCCCATGAGAGTCCCAGAATTGAAACGATCTTTTGAGTGGAAGTTGTGCCTTTGAATGGTGCAGCAATCCACCCTCTAAGGTCAAACCCTCCTGAAGACATCAGAGTCCGGGATTCTTCTTTGAACGTGACTACTTCCTCTTCGGTTTCAAAACTGGTGATACAATTGTCGACATAAAAGGAGTTCTTCAATTTAAGCGCTGTTCCTTTTAACCCTTGTGGAGCATTATCTAAGTGGTGGGAAATTGTTGCTCCCAACAAGAACGGACTTGAAGTAATGCCGAACACGACACGACAGTGCCTATAGGTAACAATTTCATTTTTGCTTGCATCTTTCCACCATAGGAATTTCAAAAAGTCTCTGTCCCTAGCTGACAAGCCAATCTGCAGGAAAGCTTTCTTTATATCAGCGGTAACACCGATGGTATATTGCCGGAATTGCATCAAAAGTTTTGGCAGAATTTCTATCAAATTCGGCCCCCTTGCAAGGCAAGCATTTAAAGAATTCCCTTTTTCATCCTTTAACGATGCATCAAATACAGGACGAACTTTTGTAGTCAAACTCGAATTCTTGATTACTGCTTGATGCGATAGATAGTGATCAATTGTACCATTATTTGGAGCTATTTCAATTATGCCCTCCTCGTGCCAGCTTTTTATAGTATCATCGTAATCTTCAAAATATCTCATTTTCTAAAGTCTTCTTGTATTAGCATAAAGCCTCTTTTCCGCTTTATCTTTATTATCTCCAAGAATCTGATGACCGTCCTTCCAAGGCAAACAGACTTCATACCTATTACCTTCTATTACTTTCACATTTTCTCGAAAGAATTTTAGGGTTTCATTATCTAAATTCTCCTTTGACCTAACTTCTGCCGGATCTTTTATGCTAATTGTTTCTAAATTCCACAGTTCTGTGAGATCTAAATTGCAAAGTCCGACGGCATCAAGCAAGGTAGATTGACTCTTCACCGGACCTTGTAGTGTCCAACCCAGTTTTGTTTCGATAGCAATAAAGCTTTTGTCAATCGTCATGATATTACTCGTCATCAATTGTCCGGAATAATCGGCACCTTTTAACAATTCGATCTCAGGAGTATCTCTACCAGAATCATTGATTTTAATTTTATGTTTCCGAAGTGAGGAACTTATATCTCTGAATTTCACCCTCGGAATATATCCACAAATTTTATCTTTATCTAAAACCGATAAATTGTATTTGAATTCGTTTTCCACACTTTGAATCTCTATATCAAAAATCCCATGAACCTGCAGCTCAGTTTCAACTCCTCCAAAAAGATTGTGACTCAAAGTCTCTTGATCTAACGGGACTAAATCTAGTCTCTTCACTATTTCTTTCCGTATGTAAGACCTCTGTGATCCACTGTCAAAAAGTTTTCGCACCAATTCCGTCTTTCCATTGTGGACAATCTTCATTATAGTTTGCAGAAGAGTTGTTCGCATGTTTTGATTAGACAATAAGACTTCACTCGTTTCATTAGCTAGTTTAGGTTGTTCTTTTTTGAGGCTTCTAGAACCTTTTAGTTCTCTGCACATCACCGTTACATGACGTTTGTTGCAAAGTAAACATTTCACAAAACTTTTACACTTTTCGGCACCATGCCCAGTTTTTAAGCAACTAAAACAAGCCTTTTTCTTTCTTAGTAAATTTTTCTTATCCTCAAATGAAAGATTGTGCACCTTAAAGCACTCGGAGGAATTATGTGATTCCTTATCACACCATATACAAGAATGAACTTGTTTCTTCTTTGAGTCTCCCGCATAAATACAGGCGGCGGTAGCCGGAACAGAGACAACTTTGTCTGCAGCAGAAAAGCTTGTACGTGCCAATTGGAGACGCTCTTCACTTTCAACTTCAATACGTAGAAAATTCAACAAATTTCCTAAGTTTTCAGAATGCGCGACACTTTCCTTACGCTGTCGAGATCGATCCCACGCCCTCAGAATTTCTTCCGGTAGGGTAGACTCTACAAGGGGATATAGCATAGCTGCATAAATCTCACTTTTTACCCCTAATGTCTCCAAAGCTCTGAGTTGAGTTTCTAACTTATCATATAAATTGGATAGAGTCATACTTCCATCTTTGGCAGCTTGAGCTAAAACCAACCTTAATAATTCATGAACGTATATATCTACCAGTAATTCGTCGCGTGCAAATCTGGATTTTAGTTGCTTGACAGCTTCTTTATAATTCGCACCTGACGGAGGATAACTATCTACAAGCTCTCTTGCTGGGGAACCAACGACAGTCGCTTGTAATAAATACCTACTGGAATTTATCATCTATATTTACATCTTCGTCGATTTTTTTTTAACTGTCCCCAAAATCCTAACCAATTTCGAGTTTCCCCATTGAATTTTTGAAGCTCCAACTGCGGTAGTTTAAAATTCCTCTTCGTGGAATTTTCTGAAATTACAGGTGTAACTACAGGCATCAAATTCGCCATTTTCTGTTCTACTTTTGTTTTTAAACCGATATATTTATCGCGGTATGATTCATAATTTTCAAAATCAGTCAAATAGTCGCTTTCGTTTTCAGCTTCCAGCAAAAGTTCAAAAATTTCTGATTGAACTTCATCTAATCTATTAAATTTACCTTCTAATTGCGAGTTCAATACTTGGAACTGACCAATATTCATATCAGCTTTTAGAATTTCTGCTTCTAAAGCATTGGCTGTAGTTGTAAACGACTGCCTTAAAGGCTTGCGTTTTCGTAATAAAACTTCCATACTTATACAAATAAATATTTCGAATGATATATTCAAACTATTAAACTCACCCGAATATCTGTAATATCTTCGCTGTTTCGTTTTCTCTAGATAGCCATTTGTCCTGTCGCGGACGCCACTTGTTTAAATTCGATCTAAATCTTGTTTAAATTCGATCTAAATCTTTTCCTTTAATAAATGACAATGGAACTAAACGAAAATCTTTTTAATTAACAGCGATTAGAACAGTATATAAACGAACTATATCAATATTTTTCACAGGAAACAATCAAAACAACATCACTGTTGCCACACACATTTACCTTAAAAACATGTTAAATTAAAGTCACTAGTAAACAAAAGTCACAACCATTGAGACAGGCGCCTCAATCCCATGATAGTACTTTACGCAAGTCCAACTTGATTGGCTAATCAGATCACATGACCTAGATACGTATGTCATCAAGGTTTATAGTTGTTGGCGATTTATCTCTTCCTTTCTGCTTTCTTCTTTTCTTTCCAGATCCATGGCTATGGGTGGGTAGACGTGGGAGCCGAAAATTGTATCCTTTTATTATATAAGTTAATAATTATATAAGTTAGTGTTTTATGTATACTTTTTGTTACATCAGAATGGGGTCCTAAGCCAGCGGTGGATACGACACTATCATCCTAAAGCAAAGGGGACGGCAGAGGGGCGGAAAAATATCAGCTGGTAGTGAGTTCAGGAGTGGTTCTTAGATTATTTATGTAAAATCAACGGAAGCTTGGAAAAATATGAAAAGGGTATTAAAAATTAGGAAAAGTAAATTAGAACAAAAAGGAAATAAATTGGAATTTTTAAAAAATTATTTGGAGGATCTAAAAATTTTTCGGTTAGCTGGGTTCGAACTCGGGAAGTCATCTTTCGCTAGCGACGCAAATCTGAAGGTGGGTGACTTTAGCCATTAGGCCATCGTTGCTTCATCAAAAGAAGCTCTTTAAAGTATAAGTACCCTTAATATAAGTTGGCAAGAAATACTAACAACAACCATACGACATATATATGAGGAGCAAATCAGAGTCAACTTGTCGGACACTTACGCTGTACGCTGAGGCGCTAGTGTATATATTGTATTTCTACGAAACAACGCGCATATTCAAAATCAAATGGTTACTGCAACAATCAGATTGGCGAGATATCCAAGTGAAGCCAAGCCCGTGAAACTAGCCAATCAAGTTGGACTTGCGTAAAGTACTATCATGGGATTGAGCCGCTTCTACCATTGAGTCTGTTCACGTTCTTCAACAGGGCTATTGACGACGGTCCGGGATCAGTCCCTTAAAAGAAAGATCCGAGGACAACACCTCGTAATTTTGAACCACGATCAGATGACGAAGCAACACCTGAACTGGCACCCCACTCTCCAAACTTCCACGCCAACCCAACGTGAGGACTTTCGGCCACGACAGATTAAAGGTGCACCAGCCGCCTCTACACCATACGCTTACAGACATACATGCCCGGAGCCGGATTCGAACCAGGAACCTTCCGATCTAGAGGCTAACACCTTAACCACCATATCGGTTGGTCGGCATCATCACTAGAAAGTGCTGTAACTAATCATTCTATATGTAACAAGTTTTTGATGTAACTGTAACTTCTTTGTATTAGTTTTTTTTAAAATCTTTTAAATAGATGTTGTTATTGAACAACTCAACTCAACAACACGCTTGTTTTTGTCTTGTTCTCCGTGAAATACTGTTTGTCAATAAAGTAACGTTAGTTTTGCTCTACTAAAAATATCGATCAGAGAATTATTCAAACAAAATCACAATACTCTTTAAATGAGTTCCTGAGTGCGTGGGCTTGATGTTGCACTATTTTTTTTTACTTCTGAAACGACAATCGAGTTCGCAGAGATGTTTATTCTAAATACGGTCCCTGGGTAAGAACAAAATTTTCTGTGCGTTTTTTAGTATTTTTCTATTTATATTTATTGGTATTGTTCTTTAAATGTTTGAAATCGTTTTTGCGTTTTCTATCACATTGGTGAAAGACTAATTTTTGCTTTGGCGCTGCTTCTGCAATTCCAGACCTTGTCCCATAAACACACAACATTCCATTCGTTTTAACTATTAGGTAGGTATTTAATTAACGTCGCCCTGGAGATACGCAACGTGCTATTCATTTTCTCCAGATAATGGATGCTATTTGCTTCTTTCAGATAAAGTTCCAATTTAATTTCACTGAATAACACGTTTATACTAGAGAAATATATTTGGAAGTTTGATAAACAGGTGGAGTGGTCGCAAACGGGACAGTCCTTTTTTCTCGACAAAGTGGTAACCTTTCCTTTTGGCTTTTTTTATGGCAACCCTATTAAGAAGATTAGGATTTTAAAGACGTTATCTGATTGGAATTAAACCATGTTTTGAAGTGAAATTAAACGTGCTCTGATTGGCTTAGATTTTTTTTTCTCGTTTAACGATAAGAGAAAACGATGCTTAATCCGCCACTTTGTATTTTATCGTTTCACCGTGGTCTGTGTTTTATCGTTCCTCGTGCATTTTTTTTTCTTGTTTAACGACTCCGTCTTTTTTTTAAAGCCCGTTGTGTTACTCTAGTACGACGTTAACTAAAAATTACCAGTTAATTACTGTGTATTTTTGGTGTAAAGGTTGGTGTTTACTTCTTTTCAAGTTGAGAATGAGCCATTCGCGAACTCGGATTGCCAGGAATATATTTGCTTCGGTAGGGAGATCTGTCCAAAGACTAAATGCGTCCATTGGCAGGGCTATATTTATTTTAAACAACGGCGTAGAATGTCCGAGATCAAGAAGCTTGATAATGATTTGCATTTTGAGGCTACTCGTGTTTCCCCAGCGGAATGTGCAGCATATTGCCGAACGGATGGTATATTCAAGGAGTTGGGTACTCTTCCCGTAACTAATGTCGGCAGTAGCAAATTTGCAGATGTACTTGCTGCCGCAAAAACACGGTGACATTGAGACCGTTGAGAGAGATTATCCGGGCATCTTCCTCCGTTATAAGACGAATATTCTTTCGTGCATCGAATTTTCTAGCCTTCGTGCAAGAAATTAACAGAATTTACAATGTGGCGACAAAATGAGGGTAAGTTTCATTTTTCTATACTATTTCGCAAAAAATTACTATCAAATCCCTTTATGCAAAGGTTCACAGTGTGAATTTTGCTACATGGACATCGCGGCATCTTGTTGTGGCGATCTCCGTCATTTTGGTTTGGCGACCAAAACAAATGCCTTGGCGCTACAGTCCCGTTTGCGACCACTCCACCGAAAAACATGCTAGTTTGTTTGAGGTACCATGTAAAATAGGCACATAAATTGTGAGTTGAGGTAATCGCAACATTTTCAGACTAGTTGATCCCATCTCTTGCAATTCAAGAACTATGTTTCTTATACTATTCACAGTTGTCTGCAAGCTTTTACTTTTAAAGAAATAAAGTTTTATACTTCTGCCAGGATATTCCATCTTTATAAATTTTGTTTCAAATTGATTATGCAGTACATAGAGAAATGAAAAGTCAACCATAAGCTGGTTTTTCAAAAGATTTGGTTTGTGAATCTGCTGAGATTGCTTTATCCGAAATACTGTGCCTGATCTTCCTGCCATGAAATATAAATGGCATATGAAAGTTAAACCTTTAGTGAAGTTTGAGGATGGGAATGTTGGAATTGTAATGAACGTGATTTGAATTTGATTCTTTGCCTAGGACTTTGAAGGAATGACAAGAAAGGGTACAATGGTTGGGAGTATAATAATATAAATGGAGTTTACACTTGACTTTCGACTGGGATGCTCAGGTATGATCCGTATTCCTCACATGTTAAATGAAGGAATATGTTCCTTTGCAAATGAGTTTTCAATTCATGCAATGATAACAGCTCTAATCTTTTGCAATAAATATAATTTAACTACCTCAATTTGTGGTGGCAGTACTCATAGATTGTATTGGATATTTAGGCTTTATGGCGCAAGATCCACACATGGGAAAGCTGTGCCAAGCACATGATAAAACAATACAAATTATGTTGATAAAAAAGTTTTAAAAGGAAAGTGGAAAAATTCAATTGTTAGAATTTAAATTTGGATCATAGTTGGTAAAAATGGGTTGAAAAATTAATGAATGGAAGTGATTATTTAAAACATGTTGACTTTATAACACTTGAAAGCATTAAATAAGATAGAAAACCTGTTTTTTGAATAAGTTCTAAATAACTTTTAGTGCGCAAAGGACATAATTTTGCTATTTCCCAATCTTATGTTACGTTACTATTGACGTCAGCCTTTGGAACTATGCCAAATTTTTTCACCTTCCTCTCTTCCCAATTAAATGGCAATGCGTAGTCTCCATTCAAACGATTCCACAGCGAACATTTTGACTGACATTGGTTAGTTCTTTTTTTTTTTTGTAAAATCGGGATCATTAAAGATAAATTAAAAGTTTCAACAGATTTGAAATCTGCTTAAAATTTTACTCAGTAAATTTTTATGAATGGACTTGTTAGGGTTTTAAAAAAAAATACCAGCCTCCAGCCAATTGTCTCCTATTTCCACCTTATTCATGCGCGTAGAAATGGGCAAATCGATTCTTTCATAAGATTAAATTCATTTGAAAGGTTTGATCAAAAGAGTCGTTCACTGGAAACAACTAACTTGGTTTTCCGGTACATGCAGCGACATCTGTAGGTAAATTTTCACACTGTATAATGTTTGTTGGGGAGGGTAAAAGCTGACTATGTTCCTGCATATGTTGTGGGGGGGGGATGAGCATTTGTAAAACTTGTTTCATGGGGTTTTTTTCTTTCTGAGAAACGACTTACTCGACTTGGTGTGGCGTTCTCGTCGTGCTCTATTTGTAAATCCTATATATTTATAGACTCTAGCTTACAAGATCCGAGTTCTATTTTTTAGTCTTGCATTAGAAATTAATTTCTTATGGCTTGATTCACATATACAAACAAATCCTAATGTATGAAATATTCATTATTTCTAAAGTAAAAAATACATTATCTCTCTCTTATTTTATAATTAATCTCAGAATTAAACAGAAGAAAAAAATTTAATTCAATTATTCAAGTTTTTAACATGTTTAATTCAGTTAATTATTTTTTCATTTGTGAGATTAATTTTAAAATGAAGAATATATTTTTTACTTTAGAATATAATGCATATTTTAAACATAAGGCTTTGTTTGTGGATGTGAATCAAACTATAAGAAATTAATTTGTAATGCCAGAACTCTGATCCCATAATCTAGAGTTTAGAAAGCTAGTGGCCTTATTTTAAATTGTGCAATACTATCCAAACTGGAATGGGAAAAAAAATGTTAAAAAATAAATTTCACTCATAAAATACAGCACTAGTTAATAGGTTCAAACTTTTCCTTATATAAACCATACCTGTTCAATCAAATTCATACCGTATACAAATTTTGCTAAGTACATTAAAGACAATTGTATACGTACAAATTTTAAATTTATATGATTACAGATCATAAAAAGCACACAATCTAGAGGGTGCAAACATAATTTTTAAAAAAGGGTTTCTGTTTTTATTTTCAATTAGATAGTTGGTAATTTTGAATTAATCTCGTACTAGAGCAACACAATGGGCTATTGACGACGGTCCAGGATCAATCCCCTAAGGGAAAGTTTCGAGGACAGCACCACATAATTTTGAACTACAGTCAGATGACGAGGCAACATCTGAGCTGGCACCCCACTCTCCAAACTTCTACACCAACCCAACATCAGGACATTTGAGGCCACAACAGAATTAACATGCACCAGCCCACACATACGCAATGGTCTTTGGTTGGATTGAGTTTTGAACTCATGAACCTCCGGTTACCAATACGATACTCCTCCAACCGGGTTATTGCAGCTCCATCTCAAAATACAATTGTACAAAATTTAACTTCATGGTTTTAAAAAATAGAACGGTGTAAAATGTAATGAGTATAGAGACAAAATGTTTGTAAAGGAAAGTGGAATAAAATGTTAAAGAAAGTTTCATGTCAACCCGTCATAGCAATTTTAATCAAGTTCAAAGCATAATTTTGTAATGCTTTTTAAAATTGAACTAGAAAATATATGGGTGTGTGAAAAGAACACAACTTTTTATTCTTGTCCTTAAACATTTTTTTTTCAAGAAAATAATAAATTAATTTCTGTAAATAAGAGAAAATTTTTTCATAATTGCAGTTTGTTTAATGCATCAAAAGTACTGCCCAATTTTAAATTCATAAAATATGAAGAAATTCTGAAAAAGATCTAAGGAATAAATTCAAAGCAAGAAAAATTAAATAAAAGTTCTTCTACTCGAACCGAATCAAGAGTTGACTCCCTAATATCCTAGAAATAGCCCATTATGTTGCTCTACTGCAAAGCGACCTTAATTCAACCTTTTGACATTTATACGACTTGACTAAAATTTCCTCAGCCTTTACCAACCCATTGTGTTGCTATAGTACGACGAAAGTTTCAACTTACCATCCTTGTTCATCCTCGATGAAATAATAATGATAAAAATACTAGCAGTAAACACTAAATGTGTGTTAAATCTGACTTTGAAATAGGTTCTGTTTGTTTTCAAGATTGGACATTCAGGTCCCATATCTCTCGCAACTTGAATTAAGCACACGTTATAATTTTACTCTCAAGGTTTTTCGAGATACATTTGTTGCATGCTTGAAAGACCACATGTTATAGCATTGAAATACTTCTATTAAATAGAATTAAAAAATTTATATCCATCTATATTCATTTCAAATTAAAGGTTAATATGCTGATGTAATGACTTTCTTTATCACATATTCCATAGAAAGATATTAGTGAAGTAGATTGAAGTAGTTTACTTACAAGTAAACTACTAATTATCATGCAACTAAAGTTGCATGATAATTTTTTTTTAAACTAACTAAAATCTAACATCCTATATAAAGCTTACAAGAATGAGAGATTTTTTGATGGTTCATACGAAGGAAAATATTTTCAAACTAGTAAATAAATGTCCTCAAAATATAATTGCACTAATTGTAATTTGATTGCTTTAAAAAAAAATAGTGTAAAATACAGAAATATTTCAGTAACTAAATTTTTCTAGGAAAATGAATAAAATGTGAGCGAAAATTTTCTTCGTCAATTTTTATCAAAGCTACTTCAAATCAATTCAAACTAATTAGTCAATTTCCTTAAAAAAATTAAATTAGAAAATATTTAATGAACTCAAGTTTATTTTTATGAAAAACAATTTTTGTTTTTGAAAAGAAAAAATCATTTCTGGAAATAGTAACGCTATCTAATTTTAAATTCCACATTTTGTGAAGAAATTGTAAAAAAAAAATAATAAAGTCTTTCATCTTATTCCAAACTAAACGAATAAACTCCCAATGTTCCGTATCTCAAAGATTCGAATCCCTAACTGAGTCGTGAACGAAATGAACTATTTAGGATTCGAATAACCAAATGATTTGTGTCACAAATTATTCATGAATTGAATCAGTTGGCTTCTATTGGCGATAGGAGAGACACTCTTTTGCTCAATCATATGCTTTGGCATCCATTGTATGTGCCTTGGAACCTGTTCAAACACTTTTCAATGAAAAGATAATCACTAAACCTGAAAATGTAGTAGCCATACAGTGGAAACTAGTAACTCTACAGACAGCCGCCCATAAGGAAAAGTACGGAATCGATGATATGATTCATTTTGAAGGGAGTTGTTTGACTGATTCGTTCACTTTAAAGATTTGATTGAATTGAACAAATTACTCATTTTCGTCCCATCCTTAATGTGCGGTATTGCTTTAGATTTCTGTGAGGATGGTTGTGTTTGATGGATACATTGTTTCCCGGCATTTTATGGCTTAATAAGGTACATTTTTTAATAGTTATTTACAAAGTTATTTTAAATAGTACATAAAAGTTCTGATTTCAAGTTTTTTTACTGAGATTTTATGAAAATCTATTCAGTTGGTCAACACTTGAAAGAAAACTTTACTACCTCAACTCAAGTAGAATGTAGTCAAGAAAACTTTGTATGTTGTTCTGAACTTGGGGAAGAAGAAATGGAACTTTTAATCCTAACAACAAAATGTGTGAATTTTGAAAGTATATGGAGTCAACATATGCACCTTTCTTTCAATGTTTGAGGATTGACAAAGGGTAAGTTGTGATACATTTATGAAACACATAAACAACGTATACAAAGATCTTAAAACTGTCTTCCATTTTCAAAAAAATATAAACAATGGCTTGAAAATGGTACACCAGGTACAAAATTAAGTATTTTTCTTGTAGAAAAAGAGTTTTCTCAACATTTCTTCAAGATAATGACAAAGTAAGCAATCTTTCAGACAGTGATTATGAACCAGATTATTTAAGTAATAATGAAGTCATTGCAAAGTTAATTGAAAGCTCTGAATTGATAGAATGTTCCAACTTAAAGTCAGAAAACAAATACTTAATGAAAGAGCTACTTATTTGGAAAACAAAGCTGAGCAAATTGCAAATAGATTCCAAAATATGGCATAAAAAGGCTCGGAATATTGAAGCTTTATAAAAAAACAAATAGAAGTGTAGTGATTGTGATAATCTAATGCATACATTGAAAGAAAAATTTTAAATGAGTAAAATAGATTATCTAATTCAGAATTGACTCTAGTTCCCAAGCCATCTTACGAACAGTCAACATTTTTGAAACCTCGGAATACTTAGTGAAAAAAGCTGGGAAGTTTTTGAATGAAGAAGGCATTTGATGTAAATGTAAAAAAAGAAAGAAGCTGTACTCTAAGTGATGAAGTTATTCACAAAGCAAGGGATGATGGCAAGTTAAGTAGAGTTTCACCTAATAACAAAAGGTTGTATTTCTTTCCAAACAAAACATGGTAAAAGAGAATTCATAGCAAAAAGATTAATATCAGGGTTCCCACGGTCCTTGAAAAGTCCTTGAATTTGTTTTTCCTAACTAGGGGCCCTTGAAAGTCCTTGAAAATTAGGAAACTTGGTGAAAAGTCCTTGAAAGTACTTGATTTTTTTTAACTAGTACATAATAGTGTAATTTCGTGTTGCATTGCTACTTGTCCAGACTAGTTTCCTCCAAAGCAGGTGTGCCATTTGAGCGTCATTCTGAATGAAACCGATGTTTCCCGCTTTGACACTACAAGATATACTAGTAATGCTATGTCTAGATCGTCCATTTTCCACAGTATTCTGTCCGTCTAAGTTGACACCTCTGGTCTACGTTAAGACAGCCATCTTGTTATGTCCGCCACATAATGACGTATCACGTTCGCTAGATAACAGCACTGCTTTCTTAGGAAACCGTAGCTTTAGCAGTCAGGATGTCATTGGAAACCTGTCACGCATGCAAAGAAATGAAGCCAAATTCTTATTGCAAAAATATAAAAGTTACAATTGAAAAAAAAATTTTTAAACAAGATTACAGAAATTGCAGATTTTAAATCCGTTGAAATTTTTCCTCTATCTTTAACGATCACAGAGATAGAAACTCAGACTAGATAATAAAGAAGCCCTAACACCAGTCAAAACTTTTGATTTATTTTGTTACTCAAACAAAATAAACCATGACAGCCGTCTGTTGTAGGCAGTGGACGACAGGAAAATAGAGATTGTGTCATGTAGATCGAACCGTCTGTGCAAGCTCCCATACTCTTCTTCGTGCGACTAAAAGTATTTATCGCACGGCCGAAATTGATATGTGTGCAAGTAGCCTGATAGCATTGAGTTGAGACAAAAAGCAAAACAAAAAAATAAAGTCCAAATTTTTACCAAAATTGATGATAAACTTTCTTTTCTTGGCTATCAGTAGTTTTTAAAAAATTGTCTTTTTTTTGTATTCACATTTTTCTTTTTAATTGACAACTTTTGTGTATGCCTTGTTTTAGGTCGTTATAAAAAATTTTAGGTCCTTGAAAAATTTGTTTTGGGTTTTGAAAAGTCCTTAAAAGTCCTTGAATTTTTTTTGGATAAAGGTGTGGGAACCATGTAATATTGCATAACTTAAAAGATGTTTACTTATCATTCAAGGAGAAGATTCTCACAGAAAATATATTTTTTGCCAAGTTTTGTGAATTACGTCCACGAGAATGTGTAACTGGAAATTGTCAAGGGATTCATTCAGTGTGTTTGCACCTATCATCATAATGTTAAATTTATGATGCAGAGTATACATTTAAAATTTCCAAATCAAGAACTGCTAAAAATGGTGTGAAATGTGGAATCGGAGGAATGAATGCTTCATTGTTGTCCTGAATTTCCCAGTGAACTGGACCACAGAAAATGTCTTTTGGGGGTTAGAATACATTGAAACTAAAGAAACAGTTACATTTTCAGTGGCTCCAAACTGATCAACTATTCCTCAAAACTTTAGTAAAATCATTGGAAGATTTTGTTGATTTACTAGTTTCAAAATTCGTAAAGTTAACAAAACATAAATTTAAAGGCAAATCAGAGTCAATACTTAAAGCAAATAAAAGCAGATTCGGGTGATGAATGTTATATAATTTTAGCAGATTTTGCAGAAAATTACCCCTGCATCTTGTAAGATGCTGCTCAAGGTTTCCATTGGCATAAAATTTAGGTTACACTACATCCATTTGTAATCTATTACAAATATAACTGAACTTAAAGGCAATATGCTTCATCAGTGACTGCCTTAATCATAACACTGCAGCATTTTTTCTTCCGAAGTCCCTTCTACAGTTATATGAGAAAAGAACTACCACAGTTAAAAAATGTTATATATTTTATAGATGGTAGTTCAGCTCAATACAAGAACTACGAAAACTTTATAAAGAGCAAGTCTTCAAAGAACTATTAGGGGACAGATTTTGAATTTGCCTCCAAAAACATAAAGGGGATTTAGATGTTTTTCACATCATCAGAGGTGGCAGCAAATGAAGATTTTCTGATGGAAAGATATGAAAAGTCATTACTAATAGTAGGTACCAGAAAGAACCTTTTCTTCAAGCCATTAGACAGAAGAAACATTTTGGTGAAGAAGATTTCGGTTTCTGAAAATTCTTTTATGGCCACTATGATAGCAAAACCTGAAAATTAGTAAATATTATTCCTGAAAAGTGTTATGCAGTTCAATTCACGGACAATTTTTTGGCCAACTAAAACTGATTGCTGTTGGGTGCCCTGTGAAAATATAGTCCAAAAGTTCCAGTTTCTTTAACATCTGTATTAGAACTAACATACAAAATAGATGAAAAGGTTGACAAACAACTGCAGAAAATAGTTATTTTAGTCTCAAATAAACTTTAAATTTACATTTTAAAAAGTTGATTTTGAATTAAAATATTTGCAATACATTTTTTATTTCATAGCTACAAAAATCACCCTTCTTATTTTTAAAACTCAAAAAGTTCATGATTTGCACTATCTAGAAAAAATTATGATACATGTGTTAGCTGTGGTTTATGATGTATGACCTATTGAATCTACCGACTGAAAAAATATAAAAAAATCACTTAGCCTGTTGAGTGGCAACATAACCCTTAGTATCACTTTTATAGATTAAGAGAAAAGCATTAGCTTTGATTTGATACCAAATAATTCAATATCAGTCATAGTATTGGTTGAAAAATAAGTAAAACTTTTAAGGTTTTTTTCTAAAATAATAACAAAGTAATAATAGCAAAAATCTAAATTTTCTGAAACATTCCACAGAGTTGAATATTTAATAAAAAAAATCTGAAAAATGAATTTGGTTTTATTTCTTAGGTATATTCAAATTTTTTTTTTTTTTTGAAGAACATATAAGATATGATGATTATAGCCCTGGGTGATTTGGCATGAAAAGACCCCTGATTAAAAGTTTAAATCATGACAAAAAGTATTTGGAGATTTAATGAATTTGTCAAGGTATGATTTAGATACGAATCAAACTGTAGTTGTTGCATTTTAAAAGCAGTTTTTTTTTAACATAATCAGGTTTGAGATGACATCGCAAAATAAATACTCACACAAAATAATTTACCTTTAAAGACCAAAAACAAAATTATTTTTACTTCTACTGTATTCAATCTTTTTATATTTGTTTTAAATAAATTATTTTGCACAAGCCGAAATGAAAAGACAGATGATTCTGCAAGTACTAGACTCTCTTTAATTTAGGTCTTGGCTTTGTCAAGTGAAACAATTACCGCTTAACAAAAATTTAATGCAAGACCTCAAAATATTTTATCATACCAATATTAATCAATTAAAGATATCATCTCCTTGTTTACACTAAAAAAAAAATTTTCATTTTTCAGGGTTATGGAAAAGTTTAACTAATTTTTAAACATGTTGGAAAAAACTGGAATTTGCAAGGGAAGAATCTGTAATAACCCAGGAATATTTAAGAGATCAAGTAAGAGTTCTTGATGCATAGGGTTCGTTTGAGACCATATCTTGCCCTGATAATGCAGAACACAATGTGCAATTTGGAGGAACTACATTCTCTAAGCAGGCCCTGTCAGGTCTTGTAAACAAACAGCCATCAAAGATTTCTACAAAATCTGATTTGAATGAAAGAAAGCTGTTTAGGTGTGAAATTTGCTGCAAAATGTTTTCAAGAAAATCAAACTTGAATCGACACAAAAAATTGATGTGCAGAGATAGTTAATTTTTAGTATCACCCCTCAAATGTCCACATCCATCAGTAATTGGGCGCCATCACATTTGTGTGAAACTAGATCAATGTACTATATGCAACTAAGTACAAGGAAATAAAACAAATATGCGAGTACAAAGCGGTGCGGAATCCTATGAGTGCCATGTGTGCAAGAAAATATTTTCACGAAAGAGTCATTTGTTAACTCATATGCGAGCCCACACTGGTGAGAAGCCTTTTAACTGCGAAATATGTAACAAATGTTTTTCATATAGTACATCCTTGCAGTACCATAAACGAATCCACACTGGTGAGAAGCCATATGAATGTGAAGTGTGCAAGAAATCATGTTTGCAGAAGTCTGATTTGAGAGCGCATAGACGCATCCACACTGGGGAGAAACCTTATACTTGTGAAATATGCACGAAAGCCTTTTCACACAGTTCACACTTACGAGCACATGGACGCATTCACACTGGAGAGAAGCCGTATGAATGTGCAGTTTGCAAAAAAACGTTTTCGGAAAAGAATCATTTAGTTTTGCATAATCGTATCCACACTGGAGAGAAACCATATGAATGTGAAGTGTGCAAGAAATCATTTTCGAAGAAGTCTTATTTAGGAGTGCATAAACGCATCCACACTGGGGAGAAACCATACGAATGTGAAGTGTGCAAGAAATCATTTTCGAAGAAGTCTTATTTAGGAGTGCATAAACGCATCCACGCGGGTGAGAAGCCTCATCAGTGTAATGTATGCAATAAAACATTTTCGGCAAAACATTCTTTAGTGACACATAGACGCATTCACACTGGAGAGCAACCATTTAATTGTGAAATATGCACAAAAGCCTTTTCACACGGTTCACAATTACGATTACATAGACTTATCCACACTGGAGAGAAGCCATATGAGTGTGAAGTGTGCAGTAAAACCTTTCTGGTACAGAATCTTTTAGTGAGACATAGACGCATCCACAGTGGAGAGAAGCCGTATGAATGTGAAGTGTGCAAGAAATTGTTTTCGCTGAAGTCTGCTTTAGGAGTGCATAGACGCATCCATACGGGTGAGAAACCTTTTACTTGTGAAATATGCACAAAAGCCTTTTCACAAAGTTCACACTTGCGATTACATAGACGCGTCCATACGGGTGAGAAACCTTTTACTTGTGAAATATGCACAAAAGCCTTTTCACAAAGTTCACACTTGCGATTACATGGACGTGTCCACATGAGTGTAAAGTGTGCGTCAAAACATTTTCGACAAAAAATTATTTAGTGAGACAGATTATTAGATTACAGAAAGTGGTTACGAAGTGTTCAAATTTACAAAAACGTGGATGAACCCATCGGACAGATGCTGTAGGACTGAAATATGTAGAAAAAGGATTTTCTGTAAGCTTGTAGTGAAGTCTCTGTATGAAGTTTCTGTGGTGAAATCTCTGCTGTGAAGTGATACTTCATATGTAAAAACGTAACTGCGAACTGAACTGAAGTAGTGGTTCACCGAAATGAATATAAAACCAACTGTGACAAGAACAGAAGATCAATATCAATACCAGGCATTAAAGAATGTAAAGTGTCAGAACGGTTCACCAATAAATAACTTGAATGTTTTAGTCGTAGTATTAATTCATATGGGATTAAATATTCTATAAGCTCAAAACTGCAAAGGCAGATGCATCTGGAATGAAGAGAAACTGTTTTGATGTGAAATAAAGAAAATCATGTCTTGTTGGCACTAGTGGCATGGCTTCCCCTGGAAGTATGACATCCCTTGATGAAAACTTAGATCAATAATACCAGAAGCATAACAATCAATAGAGCATAACAATCAGAAGAAAAAAAATCAATAATACCAGAAGCATAACAAGATTTTTACAGTAAATATGAAAGGGATTGTCGTGCTTACTTGGAAGGATGCTATGTTGCATAAAATTTGTAATCTTCATTTTGTTACAACTGTATTTTAAAATAACTTTAGAAAATAATTCATCATTTCTTATTTTTATACTTATTTAAAAATTGAGAATTATTGAAAGCAATTTTCAGTTTTGAATTTTTTGTTTCACTGAATATTTTTATTTAGTAATAAATTCCTTTTTTGTAATTGAATCACTATTTTCAAATTATGTTTAGCAATTAAGTATTTTTCATGTTTTTAACACACCTTTTTGTAACAGATTGGTAAGAATACAAATAACTTTTTCTTTGTATTCAAGTGTGTTTTATGCAAGTTTTCAATGTAAACTTGCATAAAAATTTTAAACTCCACACGCTTTGCATATTAGACACTATATCTAAATTATTCATGCACCTATTTAATAAGCTTTTTGTGTGCATTAACAGAATACTATGTGTTCATCATGCGTAAGTTCTATTAATAATGGAGTCTATTGATAAAATTTGCAGAATTTGGAACTAATGAAATTGATTCAATCTTATCACAGTGCGTTATTATTACCCATTCATTTTTCGGTTTGGATGTATGAGGATCAATTTAAATGAACAGCAGAGAATTTAGTTTTGCAGCAATATTTAATGGTTAGTTTTAAATAGGATTTCACAATAATAGTAACTTTTTTATAGCACGCTAACCACTGCGTGACTAGCCCGGCGTTGCCCGTGCCAGTTGCTTTTGTGGTGTTATTGGTGTGCTTCGCAAACCAAATGTGAATTCGTAGCCTATTGGATAACAGCCATCACGAATTCCCATTTGGTTTGCGAATTTATAGCCTATTGGATAACAGACATAACGGCGTTGCCCATGGTGTTGGTTTGCAAAACAAACCAAAATATATAAATATTTAATTGGTAAATTATTTATTAAAAGAAAATCAAGCGTATAAGGTATCTATCTGGTATATTTAAGGCTATAAACGTATGAGGCTCTATCTATCTTCGAACAAAAGTTCGAAGAACGCCAATGATAACTGTAATAATTTCTTTTGTTTCGCTCGAATCAGTTTCTCAGGAAATCAAAATAAATGAAACGAAGGTTAATCGAATCTCTGTCGCTATCTGTTTGCTCCCATTCAAGACGGAAGATGAAAAAAATTGGCACGGTTCCAAAGGCTGACGTCAATAGTGACGTGAGGCAGAAAAGTCAAAATAATTTGATGCTTCTTCATTTCAAGAAAGAACGATGAAAAAACTTTTAATACATTTAAAAAGTTCTAGATTGAATTTTAAAATTCGCCGCTACCCAAAAATTGAGAAAAATTCGAACTACCTGTGTGCCTAATGCCATAGATTCGTCAGGACTTTGCGGGCAAGAAACAAACAAACACTTCCTTTTATAAGGGTAGAGATAAACTGTAGGAAAGCTTTTCTTTGCAACATCTCTAAAAGTGTTCTTGAATAATTCAGTGTTACAAAGACATGGATTTATATGAGGGTGGTCCAAAAAAAGACGCTTTTTTTTAAATATTTTTATTGGTCTCCGCCCTCTACCTCCCTACCCTCCCATTCTTTTCCATCTATGTAAAAAATGACTATTGTGAAGTTTGAGCTCATACTTTTAATATTTAAGATTATATCCACACCCTCACAGTTCTGTGTTTTTCTATTGTATGCTATATATGTAGAAAGAAACAAAACTCCAGCTAGGAAGAAAAAAAACACAATTTCTAGTATTTTGCGAGTTAAAAATAATACAAGTGACATTTAAACAGCAATGGATGTGCTTAATGTCCTCGTGCCGGCGCCTGCTAAACTCGTCGGTGTTCTTCGATACCCTGCAACAAGAATTGTAGTTGGTCTTCACTGTGTTATTGTCCCATTAAACTCTTATGAAGGCTATACCCCTTTCAGCATGATCATTAACTGGAATTCCTTCAATAATTTTCAGGGCCTTGTAATAATCCTCCTAATGCTCTCAGATTTGTGGACCTACGAGAAGGTACGTATCGGGTAAACTCATCCTTTTGAATAATAAAGCTGACCGCTTTGTTATAAAGTCCTCACATTTCATGTCCACAAAAGTTTTGAGCTTTTAATGCAAAGAGGTACATGATTGTCAAAAAGAGCTGAGGCCATAAGATCCTCTGATAAATACCAAAAGTGATTGGCAAGTTTTTCTGATGCAATTTTGCTTATTTCTTCATTAATCTTTATATACTGTAATAAATATTTCGTTAAATTAAAATAATTGAATGATGCATTTTGAGGTAAAGAAGCTGTCATCCAAGCTTTTAAATACAGTAGTAAATAAACATATCTTTTGCAATCCTTTTTCTTCTGTTGGAGTGATGATAAACTGGAAACTAAACATCCATGTTTTAAGACTACAATATTTTTGACATCCATCGACCGTGGTGCATAGCTCCAGGAGACAGGTGCCATTGCTTTACTAGCGCGTCTTTTTAGTAATGGCTCTTCGTTACGTGGACGATTCTATTTAGGACCGTAGGGAGGTCGGTAGATATTAAACTCGTGATAAGTGAATCGATTCTTCAGTTTGATTCTTTCGTAACTTGTTTTGATCATTTGATCTACAGTGAGCTATGATTATTTACTTGTCTGGTAGTCTTTTTTTGTGTGTCTTCTATGATTTTTTGAAGCAGATTGATGGAATGTATGATTGATGAAAGGGTACTTACACTTTAAAGAACTTCTTTTCGTGAAGCAACGATGGCCTAATGGCTAAAGTCACCCACCTTCCGATTAGCGTCGGCAGCGGAGTATGACTTCCCGAGTTCGAACCCAGCTGGCGGAAAAATTTTTAGATCCTCCAAATTATTTTTTAAAAAATTCCAATTTAATTCCTTTTTATTCAAATTTACTTTTCCTAATTTTTAATACCCTTTTCATATTTTTCCAAGCTTCCGTTGATTTTACATAAATAATCTAAGAACCACTCCTGAACTCACTACCAGCTGATATTTTTCCGCCCCTCTGCCGTCCCCTTTGCTTTAGGATGATGGTGTCGTATCCACCGCTGGCTTAGGACCATTCTGATGTAACAAAAAGCATACATAAAACACTAACTTATATAATTATTAACTTATATAATAAAAGGATACAATTTTCGGCTCCCACCTCTACCCACCCATAGCCATGGATCTGAAAAGAAAAGAAGAAAGCAGAAAGGAAGAGATAAATCGCCAACAACTATAAACCTTGATGACATACGTATCTAGGTCATGTGATCCGATTAGCCGATCAAGTTGGACTTGCGTAAAGTACTATCATGGGATTGAGGCGCCTGTCCTCCCCACGGTCCTAAATAGAATCGTCCACGTAACGAAGAGCCATTACTAGAAAGACGCGCTAGTCCATTGCTTTGGCCAGTATTCACACTCGTGTCAAAGCACAACAGACACTTTGTCAGCTAATCCCCTGTCCTACATAAACTGCAACAGCTTGGTTTTCTCCGGTTCCTGTCGCAAGTTTGGTCACTAAGTAATTGATGGACACTTTTTCCAGATACTACGACAGGAAGTCTCGACTTTTTTCCCTATTAAGTTTTGTAACAGTGTACCATCCCAGTGAACTGTAAATTTAGCATTTTGTTCCTGGAATTCAGTTTTCAGCTTCTGAAACATATTAGAGCAGTCTTTCATTCTTTCTCGAAGAATAGAACTTCTTAGAGTAATGTCATCCATTTCACAACCCAAACTCCTTGCCGTTTCAGCTCCAACAAACAGCCTTGCGATCTGAAACTTTTATCCTGTCTAAAGCTGCTGTCAAACACGGTGTCATAACTTTCATTCGCTCTTTGTTTGCTTATCAACTTCTTTTACTGTAAATGATGCTTGTTTTTCCTGTTCGAACTCGCCTGATTCATCAGAAGAAACCAATTGCGCAGTTGCTTCCACTTCACATTTTCTTTTCGTCTGTTGAGACTAGGGATGGGCAAATCTAGTCAGTTGAAAGATTCGTTCAAAAGTTATTCACCGGAAACAACTCACTTGGACTTCCAGTACATGCAGCGCCACTTGTTGTTGAATTTTCGCACTATGCCGTGTTTTTGGATTGTTGAGAGGGGGAACTCAGCTTCGAATCCATTTGTGGGATGGGGATACTTTCCCCCAGCCTTGATTTCCACCCAATCATCGAATGAGGACTCGGGGTTGTAAAACTAGTTTCGTTGCATTCTTCCTGAGAAACCACGATTGCAAGTAGTATTTGTATTCGTACTTAGCGCGTTAAGCTTTTCTTACTGTCTAAATTTTACCTTGTCCTTCGGGGAACGACAATAATTCTGCTTACAGAAGTCTATGTGTGGTAGGAAAATAATTTCAGGTATTCAAAATTTTAAAATGAGGTGAATTAAAATTCACCTATCACTTGGACTTGGATACTGTTAATATTCCTTTTGTGAATATACTTGAAATAAACACGTTTTTTGCGTGCATCAGTAGTTTAATCAGGTGTATCGTTTTACTGCGTATGTGACACGTCTCGCAACCGGAGCTAGTCTATGATTAGGGTCTGCCTCCCCCAAACATGACTTAAGGGACTGATCCCGAATCATCGTCAATAGCCCGCTGTGTTGCTCTAGTACGACGTTAACTAAAAATTACCATTACCCCCAAACATGAGAGATAAATATAACGAGTACATAGATAATCTTTGCAAAGATATAAATAAAATGAATTATTCAGGACACCCTCATAAATATGTAAAGTAATTATTATTGTGTATCCTACCGATCATTTCTCCAAATTGGTGCCATTGCTCTCAACCATTAGCGCACGTTAAAACTTTTAATATCTACGTTTTACGAGATATTTTTGCTTTGTAGATCGCAGATTATTAGCGTCATAATATTTATATTGAGTAGTTTACTCAGTTGTATGATCATTTAATTAATGAAAATCTAACATCTGACACAGTCCAGTCACATTAATGTGACCACCTCTCAAAAGTCAGAATAACCACCTTTGTCAGAGTGGACCGCTGCGAGACGTGCAGGAAGAGAGCCAATTAGGTTTATGAAGTTGTTCACTCTAGCGCGAATGCACGATGCGATACGAGCGGGGATTGAGGCATACAAGTTCCGTATGATGTCATGAGACATCTCGTTCCACAGCTGCTGTAAACGCGCCTCTTGTTCGACCAAACTCGTAGGGTGTCCAACTTGCCGTCCCAAATTATTCCATATGCTCGCTCGATTGGTGACAAATCTGGGAATCGAGCAGGCCAAGGAAGGGTGGTAATGTGGCGGAGGCAGTCTTGTGACATCCATGCTGTGAGTGCCCGAGCATTGTCTTGTTGAAAAATGGCTCCTGGGAGTCCTGCCATGAGTGGCATCACATGTGGCTGAAGGATGTCATGGACGTACCGCTGGGCTGTCATTGTGCCATGGATCAATATTAGGGGTGACCGTGTATTGTAAGCAATGGCACCCCATACCATCACACCAGATGTGGGAGCGGTGTGTCGCTGTAAAGCGAAGGCAGGATTGAGGCGTTCACCACGGGGCCTCCACACACGAACACGATTGTCATCACTGCTCAAATTGAATCTAGACTCGTCGCTGAAGACGACCTGGTTCCATTCCGTTGAAGTCCAATAACGCGACACCACTCCAAACGGAGGCGTCGGTGGGTGGGTGTCATTGGCAGCACACGTAATGGGCGCCGCGATACCAGATGTTCTTCAGCCAGGCGCCTTGCGATGGTTCGGGAAGACACAGGGGCCCGTAGTGAAGGTGCTGCCTGTGTCTGGATAGCGGCCAATGAGGCAGTTGGCTCTACGCGTGCGTTTCGTATGATGTTACGGTCTTTTTCGACTACTTCTCTGTCGAGGGAGTCCTGAGCCTGGTCGCCGTGTAAATGGCGTCTCTTCTGTCCACTGGTCCCAACACCTCCTCACAGTAAAATAAGAACGGCCTATTTGACGAGCTACTCGCCGAGATGACCACCCAGCTTCCATCATCCCGTTGATTCTTCCCCTCTCGAACTCTGACAGCTGCTCGTATCTTCGATGGCGGCGTAACGGCATGTCTACCTCAGCGTTTCCTTTGCAAAAGATTAAGTACACTCAAACAAGCTCTGCTTACCTGTTTTATACTCCAAGGAGAACGAAGTTCAACGCCCTCTAGTGGCATTACGCAATGCGCAATCACGCTGAATTTCTAATCATTTGCATATCTGGCTGACATGTACCTTCATGCCAAGTTTCGTTACGATCCCACAATTATTTCTTGGTACGCAAATTTTTATGACAATGAGTTCACTTTAACTGTTTAAATGTGTAATGGCAGTACTCATGGATTGGATTGGATATTTGGACTTTATGGCGCAAGGTCCATGCATGAACAAGCTGTGCCAAGCAAAATTATCAAACAATAAAATTTATGTAATATGAAAGTTTTAAAAAGAAAGTGGAAAAAAAAATCTCTCAAATTTGAATTCGAATAATAGTTGGTGAAAATAGGTTGAAAAAGTAATGAATGGAAGTGATTTAAAACATGTTGACTATATAGAACTTGAAAACACTAAATAAGATATAAAAAGCTGTACTTTTTGAATAAGGATTTTCCCCTAGCAAAGCTTGCAAGTTTAAAATATATCAATCTGTGATGGTTAAAAGCATGACAATCTATTAAATATGACGGGCACTAAAATAAGTTGAACATAAGAGGTCTTGATCAAACATGGTCAGATGATCAAACAAAAATGATGTTATACAAAAGTTTTAGAAGGGGAAAGTGCAAAAAATCAATTGCTAGAATTCGAATAAGAGTTGGTAAAAATGGGTTGAAAATTGATGAATGGAAGTGATGATTTAAAACATGTTGACAAAATAGCAACTTGAAAACACAATATAAAATATAAAAAGCTGTAATTTTTTAATGTGGATTTTCCCCAAGCAAATCTTGCAAGTTTAAAATATCTCAATCTGTGATGGTTAAAAGCAGTACAATCTTAAAATATGACGGACCGTAAAATACGTTTTACACAAGAGGTCTCTTTCTCTCAACAAAAGGTGATACATGAAGCAAGTATGCCCAATGCGGAGGCTAGTCAGTTTGACACCGGTTCTTTGCATTGGAGCAACTGGCCACATATGAAAATGGTGGTTTTGATGATATTTAGTTTATTGTTGATTTGAAGTTCCCATGACTCTTGCTATAACGAGTTAATAACCTAGTGGAATTACTTTTATCAAAGTAACGGCTTTCTGTAGTGAAACAGGCCGTTTTTGCAGCCCTGTCAGCAAGTTCGTTTCTTTTAACACTCCCATGACTAAGAATCCAATTGGACAGAATATCAAAATCCCTCTTTCCAATGTACTCAGGATAGTAAATTCATCTGACACAATTGGATGACACGTGGTATTAGAATGTTCAAACTGTTTTAGATGAATATGTCGGTATGATGGAGATACAAATCAAAATCATGACATCAGGTATCAATTGAAGTGATCATTCATTACAAATCAAATTAATTCTAGTTGTTGCATTTTAGAAGCATTTTTTTAATATCACATTTGAGATGAAATCGCGAAATAAATCCTCACACACACAAAAAAATTTACTTTTAAAGGCTAGAAACAAAATTAATTTTACTTCTGCTAATGAATTCAATCTTTTTATATATGTTTTAAATAAATTATTTCCCACATGAGGAAATGAATACACCGTCGTGATGTCTGTAAAGATTTCTTTTATGATTCTGCAAGGACTAGACTTTTTTTAATTTCGGTCTTAGCTTTGTTATGTGAAACAATTAGCGCTCAACAAAAATTTTATGCAAGACATCAAAATATTTGTATCATACCAATGTTAATGAATAAAAGATATTATCTCCTTGTTTGTACTAAATAAATGTTTATTTTTTCAGGGTTATGGAAATGTTTGACTAATTCTCAAACATAGTGGAAGAATCAGTGGAATATGCAATGGAAGAATCTGTAATAACACAGGAATGTTTACGAGATCAAGTAAGAGTTCTTGATGCAGAGGGTTCATTTGAGACCATATCTTGCCTGGATAATACAGAACACAATGTGCAACTTCGAGAAACTACATTCTCTAAGCAGGCCCTGTCAGGTCTTATAAACATCTTACAGCCATGAAAGATTTCTTCAAAATCTGATTTGAATGTAAGAAAGCAGTTTGGGTGTGAATTTTGCTGCAAAATGTTTTCATGGAAATCGAACTTGGAACATCAGAAATTGGGCGACACCACATTAGTGTGAAACCAGATCAATGTACTATGTGCAACAAAGTACAAGGAGATAAAACCAATATGCGAGTACAAAGCAGTGAGAAATCCCATGAGTGTCATGTGTGCCAGAAAATATTTTCACGAAAGGGTCCTTTGTTAACCCATATGCGTGTCCACACTGGTGAGAAGCCTTTTAACTGTGAAATATGTAACAAATGTTTTTCATTTAGCACATCCTTACGACTACATAAACGTATCCACGCCGGAGAGAAGCCATATGAATGTGAAGTGTGCAAGAAATCATTTACGCTGAAGTCTGCTTTAGGAAGGCATAGCCGCATCCATACGGGTGAGAAACCTTTTACTTGTGAAATATGCGCGAAAGCCTTTTCACACAGTTCACAATTACGATTACATAGACGCACCCACACTGGAGAGAAGCCGTATGAGTGTGAAGTGTGCAAGAAATCATTTACGCTGAAGTCTGCTTTAGGAAGGCATAGACGTAGCCACACGGGCGAAAAACCTTTTAATTGTGAAATATGCGCGAAAGCCTTTTCACACAGTTCACAATTACGATTACATAGACGCACCCACACTGGAGAGAAGCCGTATGAATGTGAAGTGTGCAATAAATTATTTTCGCAGAAGTCTTCTTTAGAAAGGCATAGCCGCATCCATACGGGTGAGAAACCTTTTACTTGTGAAATATGCGCAAAAGCCTTTTCACAAAGCTCACATTTGCAATATCATAGACATATCCACACTGGAGACAAGCCACATGAGTGCGAAGTGTGCATTAAAACATTTTCGACAAAAAAATATTTAGTGAGACATAGAAATATCCACACTGGAGAAATACAACATAAGTGTGATGTGTGCAAGAAAATATTTTCACGAAAATACGATTTAATGCGACACGCAATCACCCATACAGGTGAGAAACCTTTTATTTGTGAAACATGTAACAGAGGGTTTATTATGATTTCACAATTAGTACGTCATGAACAAACGCACACTGAAGAGAAGCCATTTTGTTGTGAAGTATGTAACAAAGGGTTTAGGAGGAGTTCACATCTGCGACGTCATGAACAAACCCACGCCGAAGAGAAACCATAAGAGTGAAATATACAAGATATGTTCGGTTTTGCGTTACTTCGTAAGACAGATATTTAGATACTGAAGATAAAAACCATTTAAATGTGATGTATGCAACGAAAATGTTTCAAATAAAGGTGGTTTAACTATGCACAGATGAGATACCTTTTCTGAATTATTTTACAGAAGGTTTACGAAGTGTTCAAATTTACAAAAACATGGATGAACCCATCGGACAGAAGCTGTGTGACTGAAATTTGTAAAAAAAAAAGGATTTTCTCTAAGCTCATAGCTGCGAAGACAGATGTATCTGCAATGAAGGAAAACTGTTTTGATGTGTAAGAGGAAAGAAAATCATGTCTTGTAGGCATTAGTCGCATGGCGTTTCCTGGAAACTATTTGGGCACACACACAATGTGCTATTTGTGACGCTTCTGAATCAACCCTAAAGGGAAAGATTGAGACATCTAATTTTGAATCATGGGCTCAAACAACGAGGCAGCACACCAGGCCAATGTGAGGACAACAGATTTAACATGCACCTACACCAACTCCCTCTACACGATGGTCTTTGGCTGGATTCGAACTAGCAACACCCCGGTTGCTAGTCACCCTTCCAACCGGGCTTCCCGGTCACCTGTTATATCAATGACCTTACCTACTTATGAATGAAAAAGAATGAGAGGAACGCTTTTCCACCTTCTGTTCGAGTTATTAAGCTTTGATTTTAGTGAATGTAATCTACCTTAAAAAATTGTAAGTCATTTTCTCAGTTAACAGATGGGATACATGTCTGGACAATGTTTCACTTTCAAGTACTTTAAATGAGTTTCTATTAAAAATTTGAAGAATGGTGCAGGTTTTATTTATTTTTCAAAACGGCTATTCAAAATTATTTTGTCATCTAAAATTTTCATGTTCTGATCAGGACAGATGTTATGAGTGAGTTACATGTGTGGAGATAGCCCGAGCACAGTTTGTGTATGTTTCACAGAAGTCTACTTTAAACAGGTCTAGCTGACTCATAGTTTATAAACTTGTGATAGCAGAACACAAATTTAATTACCATATTACTAACGAGTATTATATTTATTTAGAGTAGTGAAAAAAACCCTAAATTTTCAAATAAAGCTTTTTTTTTTATTATTTTAATCAAGAACATACGTCTCGGGGCTCCTAACGCGTCACCTTTTGTGACCTTTTTATTTTTTGTCACCTTTTTGACATTTTTTAAACTTTACACGGGTTTTAAGTTCTTAAATTCTATTTGGAGAAGAAAAATTTTTTTGCGCAATTAAAAAATTCATTTCTTTTTTTTTTAAATAGGGTTCGCAGGAATTAAATTTCGAAATGCACGCTACGTTCCACCGCAAGAATGGATTCAAAAACGTACCGTTTCAACTGTAAAAGGATACTTCACGTTGCCCGCGGTGTATTAGCAGCAAGTTCTGGAAATTTTCACACGGGAAAAGGCTATCAGTAAAACGAAGCGGCGTAAGGGAAGCAGGACCATCTGCATGTCCGACCTCTCGTACCTAATTACCTAACTTGAGTGGTATTTACGACTAACGTTAACATTTGGCGCAAGATAGATGTCACCGGTCGACAGGGTCGAACAAAAGGAGGAACCCTCTAAGAGGTCAGACGCTGACAGCTCGTAAATGGTGATCGATGCCAGTGGTCACTGAAAAGGGGGGATAACATCCTCCATACACAGATCTGAGGGCGGTCTCAACAGACCCATTTTATTTTCGGATTCTGGAATAAGACCGGACGGATCAAGCTGATATTAACTCAACGTTAACCCAGGAGGAGATGTAATGCGTTTAGTACTTTTGTCATCACATATTGCAGTTTATATGTGGGTCTGATTATGTCTAGAAGGTATAGATACGTCAGGATAAACTCTGAAAGGACGGTGGAATCTTCAATTTGTATGATAATTTAAACTCAAAGGTGTGTTCGGCAAAGTTTTTAAGGGGATAGATCATCAACCTCACACATTCTAAGCGCTCGAAGCTCCCCGACATTCCTGTCTACGGAACGGAGGCTATTACGCTCTGATCTCTTTGTGGCACAGAAATAAAAGCATGGAAATCTTAATGGACTTCAGCCGTTTCTTCAGGTGTTTGAGATCTGAAAGATTCCAAACCCCTCCGTAACCAGAGAATGCAAAAATTTCGGCCGTCTCTGTATCCAGAGGGTTAAATATTGAAAATCTTTCTCTGTTATCATCGAAGTTGATTATAACAAATTCTTTAGGTTTTTTTCGAGTGAAAGTCAGTTTTTAAAAAGATTAATGACTCATTACTTTCTTTCTTAACTAAAAAAAAGAAGTAATTAACATTGGGACATGCAATATTCACACAATACATAATGCTTTTCTTAAAGGTCTAAAAGAGTTAGGGGAAGATGTGTCTGAACTAGTTTTTACTATTCACAGATATTTTAATCAGTGGCCTAAGCGTTGGTCAACATACAAACAAATTCAAGAAGACTTGAAACTTCCCACTCACATTTCATCAAGCAGGTGCCTATGCCTAAAGCCAGCTGCTGAAAGGTTGCTTGAACAGTGGATTGCAGTGCGAAAGTATTTCCTTTACAACATTCCAATAAAGAAGCCAAACATGATACAAAGACCAGGCTACAAAAAAAATCTTCATTTACTTAGAAGAGAAACTATGAAGGCTGAGGTGATATTTGTCATATGAAGTGCAAGTATATTTAATCATGTGACCTAATTTCTTCAGAAAAAGGAACCTCTAATACGTAACCTTCATTCTCAACTTGAATTGTTGATTAGAACAATTTTGGGTAAGATCTACAAAGAGGAATTTATTCGAGATTTGAAAATAGATAAATTGGAAGACATATGTCCTCAAAAAATATTGCCTCTGGCTGATATTGTGATTGGAGATAAAATTTCTAGAGAGCTTCAGAATGTGAAAGAAAAGGAAATGAATTTCTTTTTTTAAAGGCTCAGAAGCATTACATTGCCAGTGTTAAGGATCTTTTGAAGAAGTCCTCCTTCAGTTCATCTCTCCTTAAAAGTTTATCCTGCCTTGATCCTCTTGAGAGACTCGGTGGTGAGAGTGTACGACAAGTATTAGAAGTTACAAGATAAATGCCATGGGATATCCCAAGAGACTTACTAATGGGGATGAGGGAAAATTACTCCAAAGAAAGAAACCTATTGATATTTACTGGGACCAGTTCTTCAGACTGCGAGACATTAGTTTGGTGTTGATCCTAAATACCCAGTTGTGTCAAAGCTAGTGAAGGCTGCTCTGTCACTTTCTCATGCTAGTGCTGACATTGAACGTGTCTTCTCAGCCTCAGGAAGAGCTTTGACAGGAGCATCAATGTCAAAAAGCATACTCAATGCATTTAGGACGGTCAAAAGAAGCTTGACAAATTTTGACAATCAACCTAATTTGGTGCCGATCACGTCAATGCTAATGGATATGGCAAGGGTTGCATGTAAAGCCTATTTAAAAGATATAAAATGGAAGGCACAAGAAAAATTAGAGAAGGACAGGAAAGAAAAAGAAAGCAGCTGGTAAAGAAAAATAAAGTTAATAGATGAAGAAGAACGAAAACTTAAAATTGTGTGTAAGGAAGAGGTTGAGGCGTTGGACTGCGCTTCAAAATTGTTAAAGGAAGCCAGTGATAGTTTAAGAAAGCGATAAAAAATAAAGACTCTAAGGAAGCAGTACTAGTAGCTCAGGCAAGAATTGAAGGGGTGGCCAAAGTCTCAGATTATGCTGGTCAGCAAAGACATACTTTAAAAAATGCACATTCTTCTCTTGAGAAGAAAAAGACAAATTTAATTTCAAAGTTTTCTACAAAAAAAAATTAGACAATCTGTCAAAGAAATTATTAAACTTTATTAATTTTAGTGAATGAAATTACTCCTATTTAATACTCCTTTCTTCTTTGGTTGGACAATGAAGGGTACAGTGCGTTGTCTGCTAAAATATGTGTTTTAATGAACAGCAAAATATAGTCTCCAAATTAAATCAAATCAAATTTATTCTGACATTAAAGAAAATAAATAAAAATACATATAACCTAGAGGATATAAAATAATGTGTTGGTATAAAAAGATACAAATTCATTCATAATAAATAAATAGAATATAAAAAATACAAATATAGTGAATATACATATAATAATAAAAAAATGAGACCATTTTAAAAATTAGAGTTAAAAAAAAATAAACCTTATATGTGAAACATATTTTGAAACTGGCGGAACCGTGTCGGTTCGATTAGTAGTAAATGAATTTTATGAATCATTTAAGATAGTTTACAAGAAAGTGTACATAAGAAACCAATCTCTTTCATGAATATTAGTTACAATGAGAAAACTATATTTACGTTATACTTATTCATCACATGCATTTATACATCATCAATATATATGAAACATAACAAACATCATAAAAAATCTATTTACATTAAAATATATTTATTCATCACATGCATTTACACATCATCATCACTTAACATTTCCGAATCGCTATCAGACTCACTATTAAATGAAATTACCGTTCTTACTTTCCCAAATATCGTCCACAATGTTAAAAGTAGTTCGAATTATCGTTTGCACATTAGTTACTGTTATTTTTCCGTATTATCGTTTGTACTCTTATTTCTGATATTATCGTTTGCACACTATTTATTATGAGATTTGTCGTGTAATTCCAAAAGAGAATGCCTGATAATTGAGCCGTGTAAAATATTGCTATACATATCGACTCAGAGGACGCAGATGAACTTTTGGAAATTGAAGGAAAGTTCAAAACTCTTAACGTGAAATTCTTGGAACTGCAAAGATTGGATCAAGAAATTTTGGAACTTTTGCTGACAATTGAAGAAACTACAGATGAGGAGCTCGAAATTGAAAGTAAGTCAACTGAGCATTATCAAAATAGTTTTTATAAAATTGAGGTCTTTTTCAACAAACGAGTTAAAGAAATGGAAAATGATTCAAATTTATGTCAACAAACAGAAGCCCGAAAGTTCAGACTTCCCCAAATTGAACTCGGAAAGTACGACGGAAGTGTCAAGGGCTGGTTATCGTTCTGGTCGATGTTTAAAAATATTGACGAAGATAAGAACATTGATCCAAGTGACAAATTCCAATATCTTTTACAATGTACTGTTCCGAATTCCCGGGCCCGAGAACTAGTCCAAAGTTATCCGGAGACAGCGGAAAACTATCCTAAGGTGATTGAAAGTTTTAAATTCAGATTTGGGAAAGAGGACATTTTAGTGGAGTTTTACATCAGAGAATTACTTACGCTAGTGATACAGAACTCCAACTCGAATTCTTTGTTTTCTCTATCATCTCTATATGATAAACTTGAATCACAATTAAGAGCATTGGAATCATTGTGAATAACAACAAAAATGTTTGAGGCAATTTTATTTCCTCTAGTCGAGTCATGTATTCCCGAGGAGTTACTCAGAGTCTGGCAGAGACAACCAAAATTAGGAGACGCACCAAAAGATCGTCTTAATGACCTAATGAAATTTATTCGAAATAAAGTAGAGAATGAAGAACGCATCTCAATGGCTATCGAGGGTTTTGATTTCAAACGATCAGTAACTAAGAAGAAATCGCTTCAGAAAAATGAGGAATGCGTACCGACTAAAAATGATTTATTTACAAGTGAAGAAAGGAAAGAAAGAAAAAGTAGCTGTATCTTCTGCTGTAAATTGCATGATAGCAAAGAATGTTTTCAAGCACATCGCGCGGATGTCTCTGGAAGATAAACAGAGAATAATTAAAGAGAAGAAGGCGTGTTTTACTTGTCTGAAGCTTTGGCATCAATCAAAAGCTTGTAAATCGAAAGAAATGCGTGATTTGTGGGCGAAAACATTGGGTTATAATGTGTCCAGAAATACCAGCAAACCGAAAGAAGGATGAAGTTCTGAACACAGAAAAAAAAGAGGAAATACAAAATTCATTGTCAAATCACAGCTGTTCAGCAGAAGTTCTTCTTCAGACTTTACAGGTAAAGCTGAAATCAAACAAAGGAAGTCGGACTATTCGAGCACTTATCGACAGCGGTTCACAGCGATCTTGCATCTTGAAGAAAACTGCCGATGAGATGGGTTATGAGTCAATCGGAACAGAATATTTGACTCATTCTTTATTTGGAGGTACAAGACTGAAAAAAGAACAGCATCAGCGGTACAAGATAAATGTGAGCAATTTCAACAGTGACTACAACTGTACTATTCAAGTTCTAGACGAAACTGTGATATGTGGGAAATTACCTAGACTCAAAAAGGGACCATGGGAAAAGGAGTTAAGAGAAAAGAAAATATGGATAGCAGATTATGGAAAAGGTCGTCCTGATATTGAATTACTAATTGGAGCTGATATTTGTGGAGAACTTTTTACCGGGAAAAGTTACAAACTCAAATGTGGACTGATAGCTGTAGAAACCAGACTGGGCTGGTTAATTATGGGAAAAGTACCCGGCGAAAGAATTCATGGTTTATCGTCTCTGACTGTCACATCCCTCTTATCTCAAAATGCTTCAATAACAAATCTTTGGGATCTAGATACCTTAGGTATTAAAGATCCAATAGAAACCAAATCCAAGCAGGAGTTGGAAAAGGCTGCTTTGGATTACTTTGAGAAAACCGTCTTTCAAGGAGAGTCTCGCAACACACAAGTCCATTTACTTCCCACATTAATTTCTCTTTTACAGTAACATGGTTTATGCAGTTTTTCCAATTTTTTACAGAGACCTTTTCAATCCCTTGGATGACTAAATCCTTCACATCGTTCAGTTTAAAAGTCTTGTTTTCCCTGACAACATGTCCTTTTACTTGACTCCATATCATTTCGATGGGATGAAGCTCACAGTGATACGGGGGAAGTCTCAAAACCGTATGCCCAAATTTTTTCGGCTATTTCTTCAACTCTGTATTTATTAAACATATGTTTGATTTCTCTAACTTTTTTCAACAGTTCAATCATGATCATGTCCTGGTTCCACGTAATGTTTTTCAACGATAGCCGTTCTTCAATTGCATTTTTTTTCCAAGATGTCGTCTGAATTTTTTCTTTCTTCACCGAATGATAGGGGGCATTGTCCATCACTACAAGCTGTTTGGTTTCAATTTAGGCATGACATCTTCAAACCACTTCTCAAAATGGTTACCATTCATTTCTTCGTTGTAGTCCACGGATTTTTTCCTACAAAAATGTCAGCCGCATCAGGTACAAATCCTTCATCACTTCCGATATGGAAAATGATGAGTCTTCTTCCTTTTCCTTTTGGCGCCGCCAAGCCTGTTGTCAAACTTGAAGAGGAAGCTTCATTGGTGGCTTTTGATGTTTTTGTCTTGCCATACTCTACTTTGAGAGTGTCATTCATTCATCCATGTTTCATCCAAATTATAGGTTGAGGCATTTTCGTTCTTCAGTTCTCTAATTTTTCGTAAATAATATCTTCGCCATGAAATTATGTTGAGTCTTTCAAAAGCATGGCCTTCCTTTTTCGCTTTTCAAAGGAAAATCCCAAATCTTTCAGTGTCCTGTACAGTGTACTTCGGCTAATGTTCGTCGAAAAAATATCTTTATCGTTGTTAATTTCGTTTAGAACTTTGTCCTATGTAGTAATTTTATTTCGACGTAAAAATCATGAATTTTTCGTCGGAAGCACGATAAAGTGAAGTTGTCATATTTCATCATTCTTGTTCTTTTTCCAACGGCAGAAGTTCGTTTTTTTCCCGGAGTACTCAAAGGACTTGACGTCTTCTTTTCTTTTTTCAAATGAAAAACAGTTCTTTTGGAAGCACCAGTTAGTTGGGTCACCTTTTTGACGATTTGGTTAATGGTCTCGAAGTCAAGAATAAGCATTCAATATGTTCCTCCGAGCTCCACTACTAATTGATTTTCCTTGCTTTGATGGCGTATACAGCTTGGTTGGTGACGTTCCTTTAACAGCCATGTTCAGAGCATCAAACACACTCCAAAAAAATAGTACAAGAGAGAAACGAGAGATATGAACGTAGGTACGTCTGTCAACTAGAAAAGCAGATGAACTTCATAGGAAATAGAACACTTTAGGACTTAAACATGTAAGTAGTTAAAAAGCTTCTCTTTCAATTAGGTTTAAATTTCTTGTGGCCATGATCATTGGTTGAATTAGGCCTAATTTTTTTTCATTGTATTAAAAAGATATTAATTTTTCTCTACCATAATATGGGCAAATTTGATCAAGAGACCAATGTAATTCATTCTTTATTTCAGATAAATAGCTCAAATAACACTACTTTAATATTTTTATGCAAAAGCTTTGCCAGATAAGTAGCACAAATCTAGAGATGCATGTAGATCTTTCTCTTATCCTTCTGTGTGGGTTTTTCCAAAGAAGACTTGTATATTCTTTTCTTCTTGGCAGAATAAAGCCTTTGTTTACATATGTTTTTGTTTAAGCAAATTTCTTTTTCTACAAACATTGGCAGTAATACACTTTGCCTGAATGCCTATATTGTAGATTATACAGATTTAATTAAGTTTTGAACAACTTCGATCTCTGACACATTTTTAACACTGCTTGCAATGCTGTCTAGATCTTTTCAAGTTCTGAAAGTTGGTTGCAAAAGAGTAATATTTGGTATGCTGTAAAGTTGTTGACCTATCCTCATGTGATGCTGCTGTACCTTCTGTCAAAATCATCTTATGATGCTGCAGTAACTTCTGCCGAGGTTCTAAATCCTCCTGTGATGGTGCATTAACTTCTGCCAAAGTTTCCAAATCTACCCTTTCAGAGTTACTTCGGCACACGAAATGTATATGCTTGCGCATATTTGCCCTTATCATAGAATCATGACAAGTACAAATACATTTGTGCAAACAAGCATTGTAATCTTCACATACCAAACTACAATTGCACTGAGCATCATTTACTTTAATTATATACATATCATCTTCCGTACTAGAAGATTCAATCCAACTGTCCTGGTATTGTATGACTGAATTTAGTGCAAGAGAAAGACTAGCGTTGTGCTGAGTTCTTAATTACATCACCTTCTTTGTAACTTTACCTTGAAATTCGTAACAAGCCTATCAAATTTCTTGTCTACAATGAAGTTCACTAAGGCACTAGTTGCCTTATCCAGCCTTTTATTATGCTTTTTGTATCTAAATATTCATACTTCAGAGTTATATGCATCCTTTCAAGATGCAGGTTTGTATTGATGCCGCTATGTCCCCTGAAGCAATAGGCCCAGTTCTTAACATTACTTGAATAATTCTTCTCACAAGTGTCCAAATTCACCTAAGTCATCATCATTTTGAAAATATGCTAGTGCTTTTGGAAGTAACGACCATAAAATTTCTTCATTTTTCTCCTTCAGGAGAGTCCTCAATACCTTGTAAACAGGAGATTTCTTCTCTGAAGATTTAATTTTCTTTGTGGCCGGGGAAAGCCACTGGGTTCTGTTTTGATAAGAAAAGGGAATGCTAGTGAGCCAAAATTTAGTGTAACATCTTTAATGAGATCTAAGTTACACACAACACACATATTAAATTTAGTTAAGAGTTATGGGTACAGAAGACCATGCGTCCGTGCATGGAAAACTTGGGGAAAACTTGGGAAACTCCATGGGAAACTTTGCTCTCGACTGCCTATTTCATATTGCTAACCGTCAGAGGGAGACACTGTCATTAGCATAAACATGGACGCTACAGACTCCCCCTCTGGTCCCGACGACGTCCCGGTGAGGAGACCAGGATCGGTAAGTTCTGGAGTGGTTATGGCTAAGTTCAAATTCTTTTGGCTTTCCGGGGAAAGCGAACTGTCCGGGAAGCAGTTCCTGAAGGACTTGAAAGTTCTTTATCTGAGTTCGAGTTCCCAGGTACATTGGGTGGTCGACCTCTCTTACGAAGAGGGGCTACTGGAGTAGTATCAATGTCTCTGAAGGGTGTGAGAGCAGAGACTTGGTAAGTCGCGAGTGGCTCACACGGTTCATCAAGACTAGCTATGACATAAGAAGTGGGGAACTTAGGAGTGAGCAAGTCCGCAACAACAATGTTAGAAATTTCACATGAAGAACTTTGATCTTCTTTACAAACTTGGCGGGAGAGCTAGTCGGGGATGACATTTGCCTTTCCAGGGATGTACTGTACATTGTTGACAGGGTTCATCCTGTAAGGGTGCACTGACACAGGAAGATTATCACGCGTTGTGATCCGTTGTTCTATTGACGGTGTAGGCTCTCCCCCTGGTTGAAAACAAGTTTCATATTGCTTCAGGAGAGGATTTATTTGGTGTTTTTCCACTACCAAGTTTCCTCTATTTTTATCCTTTCGAAGGGATGTATCCAATAAGGATGTAGCATGCGTTGCCACTCGTGTTAGGGAAAGAAAACTGTTTTTCTTTTGTGGGGTTTCAGAGAAAAACCATTCATTTTGTTGCAGATCCAGAACTATCCCTGCTGCTTGGAGGAAATCCTGACCCAAAAGAGTTCTGTTTCCTTTGGCTTGTTTTAAGACAAGAAGTTTTGTTGGGTTCACCTTACCATTGATGCTAATCTTTATCACAGTAGTGAGGACATCTGTTGTTTTCACGCAGCCATCAGCAAGCTTTAATTCTACCTTCCTGTCCTCAAAATGCATACCAAACTCTTGGAGACGTTTGTACAGCTTTTCTCCAGCCACGGAACACGTCGCACCCGTGTCTGCACACACGGCAGCCTGTTGGTTGCAAATTGTGATCTGGATAAGGCTCAATGGGTGTCTCAATGTGGAACAACTGTAAAGTTCCAGATGATTAACATTCGGTGATTTCGAATAGTCATTTGTTACGGTTGGATTGCAAGTGCTGCATCTTGATTTGATAACTCCTGGGCAACCACATCCATAACATGCTATGGGAGGTCTGATGTCTTCGTTTTGAAGTTCAGTGGTTCTTTGGGCTCTGTCTTGACTAAGAGGATACTGTTTATTTCTGTTAGCACCTCTACCATCTTTAGTTTTGTCCCAATTTGGGTAGGTTCCTTTCATGTGTCCTTCCAATCCACATGAGAAACAAGTTACTTTAGCATTGGACCTTCCGTTGTCCTGCTGTGCCCTTCGATATGTTCGTTTATCCTGCTGAGCCTCACGGTTGTTGCTGTCCCCTCTCCAATACCGACGCTGGGCCTTGCAATCCCCCTGCGCTAGCGGTTTTGGAGTTCCATTCCACAGTTTATTTTGTGTCTTGGGAGTAAAATTCTTACTGTTATTTGGCCGAACCGTTTCATAGTCGTCTAGCTTCTTCACTAGATCTTTTACTGTTTTTATCCGAGTCCACTCATCGATGAAATGTTCTCGAATCTCCCGAGGAACACGGCGTTTTATTTGATCTACAATCATTAGATCAGAGAGTCCGTCGAAAGTGGTGATTTCAAGACCTGAAATCAAACCCTGAAAATAGTTCCTCGTTTCATATGCGAAATCTGTCCATGTGCTTTCTGGACTCTTTGCATGTCTCGCGAATGATTAACGAAACTTCTCTGGAGTTAACTTATAGCGCTTGAGCAGAAGCTGCTTAACTTGTTTATAATCCTGGGAAACTTCTTCCGCTTCCCTGGCAATAATTTGAGCAATATCGTATGGCAATAAACCAATTAAATGTGCTGCCCAGAATTCTTTAGGGATTTCAGCTCTCCGGGCTTGCCTTTCGAAGATGACGAGGTACAAACTCACATCGTTTGTTGCAGAATCAAATCTTTGAATCAGAGTCTGCAAATCCAGTTTGGGTTTGGCTGAATGTGGAACTTCATTCTGTTCTATGGAAGCTGACGTTCGAGCCGCTTCTTCCTGGAGTCTCAACTTCTGTAGCTCGAATTCGTAACCATCCTTCCTCTTTCGCTCTTCGAATTCTAAACCTTCCTTTCTTTCTTTCTCTTCCTTGATATTTGCTTCCAGTTCCTGTCTCTCAGTGATAATACGCTGGAGTAAGTTCTTTACAAATTCTTCTTCATAAGCCGCACTCGAAGTAATAATCGTTCTTAGTTTGATAACTGTATCTATCATCAGAATGTTCCCCCATCTCTAATGCCAGACCGACAAGATCGCATTTTCTTGCTTTACCGAGGAATGACATTTTCCTTATAGTTCTGTTGTTCAGAGTCACTTTATATTTTGACCATTAAAAATAGTATAAATAAAATGCACTAATTTAAACGGAATATTGCATCATTAAACCCAAATAATTTCAATTGAACACCTAAAATGTGTGTAAAAGTTATAAATTTGTATAATAAACACTTATTCAAAATCCTCAGAACAGTGACAATATTTCACTGAAATAACCTTTGCTAAGAAATATAAGGTTAACAATAACACTATTATTAATACGTTTGCAATATTTTGACATTAACAAATATTTTATGCAAGAATGAGTAACAATGACAGTAAATGTATACCAGTTAACATATATAATCAAACTAAAATCCTAAATTTATTTTATACACATTTGTTAAAACAATAGGAATTCAATTGGTATTTTATACACAACCCCCAAAAACTTTCATGTAACCGAGCTCTGAAAAACCAATCACCCCAAATGTGTGAACAACAAAAACAAAAATCTCTCTCACGCGAAGCAAATAAAGTTCGTCAAGAAAAAATCCCCCTTTAAAATGCACAATTATAAACAGAGCACCCGAAAAACCATAAACACCTTCTCTTTCAATTACAAGGTCACAGGAGTGCAATTCGAATGAATGAGTAGTCCCTTCTACTTTACATGTACATTGTCCCTGAGCATCTCTTTGATCACGTGATACTCAAAACTAGAAATTATATAAAATTACAAATGTGTACTTTATAATACTAATTATTACTCCAATCATTCTTGAATTTAAAAAATACTATAATACAACACTATAGTATATTTCTTTCCTTTTATGAAATGCACTAAAAACCTTTTCATAAGCTTTTAATTCGAAAATAAATCTTTAAGATCTCACATAAAATATATCTTATATCAACAATATACAAGAAAAAATTTGTTTCTTGTCTACTAAACCCAAGAATGATACTTTCAAGGTCCGAATAACTTCCAGTCCGATAAGCACGAACATTTATATTTCAAATCGAAAGTAGAATATTTTATTTAAAAAAAATATCATAGCTTAAAAGATAATTAAAATCTTAAAAGATTGTGAGATATATCATTTTTGAGACAAATTTTCAAAACTCAAACAAGTAATTTATACAAGATATAGCCTTTTGGTAACAGGATGTTACTTGAACACAAAGGAATGCTATATTACTACAGAATGGTTTCCCAGTTTGGCCTGGCGAAACAAAAGGTAAACAGAAAATACCTGTTATCCATAAGCGGAGACTGATGGTCCGTACAGCACAGAAACTAACCTGTTTCCATGTGCTTAGCAAAATCTAAAACAGATGTAGGATTCTTCAAGCGACACCTTTGTCCTAAGTGCGCATTATCTGAAAAAAATTACCGAGCCAGGAGCCAAGTTAAAATTTTGACCTCAACAACGCATTCTAACACACATTGGGCGCCAGTTTGTGGCCGGGGAAAGCCACTGGGTTCTGTTTGGATAAGAAAAGGGAATGCTAGTGAGCCAAAATTTAGTGTAACATCTTTAATGAGATCTAAGTTACACACAACACACATATTAAATTTAGTTAAGAGTTATGGGTACAGAAAACCATGCGTCCGTGCATGGGAAACTTGGCTCTCGACTGCCTATTTCATATTGCTAACCGTCAGAGGGAGACACTGTCATTAATATAAACATGGACGCTACAGACTCCCCCTCTGGTCCCGACGACGTCCCGGTGAGGAGACCAGGATCGGTAAGTTCTGGAGTGGTTATGGCTAAGTTCAAATTCTATTGGCTTTCCGGGGAAAGCGAACTGTCCGGGAAGCAGTTCCTGAAGGACTTGAAAGTTCTTTATCTGAGTTCGAGTTCCCAGGTACATTGGGTGGTCGACCTCTCTTACGAAGAGGGGCTACTGGAGTAGTATCAATGTCTCTGAAGGGTGTGAGAGCAGAGACTTGGTAAGTCGCGAGTGGCTCACACGGTTTATCAAGACTAGCTATGACATAAGAAGTGGGGAACTTCTGAGTGAGCAAGTCCGCAACAACAATGTTAGAAATTTCACATGAAGAACTTTGATCTTCTTTACAAACTTGGCGGGAGAGCTAGTCGGGGATGACATTTGCCTTTCCAGGGATGTACTGTACATTGTTGACAGGGTTCATCCTGTAAGGGTGCACTGACACAGGAAGATTATCACGCGTTGTGATCCGTTGTTCTATTGACGGTGTAGGCTCTCCCCCTGGTTGAAAACAAGTTTCATATTGCTTCAGGAGAGGATTTATTTGGTGTTTTTCCACTACCAAGTTTCCTCTATTTTTATCCTTTCGAAGGGATGTATCCAATAAGGATGTAGCATGCGTTGCCACTCGTGTTAGGGAAAGAAAACTGTTTTTCTTTTGTGGGGTTTCAGAGAAAAACCATTCATTTTGTTGCAGATCCAGAACTATCCCTGCTGCTTGGAGGAAATCCTGACCCAAAAGAGTTCTGTTTCCTTTGGCTTGTTTTAAGACAAGAAGTTTTGTTGGGATCACCTTACCATTGATGCTAATCTTTATCACAGTACTGAGGACATCTGTTGCCTATTTCATACTGCTAACCGTCAGAGGGAGACACTGTCATTAGCATAAACATGGGCGCTACATCTTTAAATTATTCCTCCATGCTTGTCAACATGCCAGGTACAATATAACCGCAATTCAGGTGGAGGAAAGACTTTGTTCCAAGCATTATAAAAGTTTTCTGCCATGTCAGACATAAAAACTTTAGGCTTTAAATCCCCACATCGGTTCCTAATGACAGACAGAAAACCAGCAATTGTCTCATAATCTGTACGATTACTAATACAAAATGCACCTGGATATCCCTGTCTCATTTCATCTAGCACTAGGAGGGTTGTCTACTCAAAGTGGTAAGCATTTGTACCATGGGTGCCGTCCATACAAACAATATCATGCCTACATTTTTTTATCATCTCCTGTGACTTTTCCATTATAACTAGCAAAAGGTCCTCTGCAAGAAGCATGGGAAATTCTGAATCCATTAGACCTTGAGGTTTATAACCGATAAAAATGTCCTGCCTTTCCTTCATCTCTCTAACTCATGCTTCTACACTCATAGCATCATTAGGGTTTCTTATGATGTCTGAATCTAGCCTGTAACTTGCTTTGATGTTGAACAAGTCCTTTTTTGTGAGCAAATGGAATCTGCTTACTGAACTTGATGGAGCAGATCGAACCTCCTTAAGGATTTCCGAGAAGGGTATCTTTTGAGCAATTTTAGCTGCTAAATAATCTTTTTCTTCATCAGAGTGTCTTATATGGCCCAAGTCAATTTCATGACCAAAATGGGTTTTAGCTCAATAACTCGAATTGGCTTTGCCTTCATTTCTAACAGTAAGTTTCATGTGAGCGGGGCAATATGTATTCAGTTTTGAACTTCCTTGAGATTTCAAGGGACGTCCACCAACACCTCTACTTTTAAAATATCCAGATCGATTGCAGTGAAAATATGAAATGGACTCTTCTTTCAATTTTTTTCTTTCAGAAAAATGCTTGACAAACAAAGCTTTTGAATTCTCCTCTTCTTTTACTGTACAGAATAAAAATTCTTCCATGCATGTAAATTCAATTGATTCTTCATCAATTCTAACATTATGGCTTACAAATACATGATTGCAGAGATTTTTCACACTTTCACAAACATGAAAACATTGAGGACAGCACACTTTCCTTATGCTTGAAGGCTGATGGGAGTATGTTATGTTATGATTTTTTCTCGTATGCTCCCTCAATGAATACAACTTTTCATAACTCTTTTCACAATTAGAACAATTATATTTCTTTTCTATTGTAACAACTGTATCGGGATATTTTTGCACTATATGCCTTTTCAAAGACGTGTTCAGTGCATATACACACTCACAATAGTTGCAACTGAACATTTTTACAGTTTGTTTTCTGCCTTTTAAATTTTTAATAACCTCCAAGAGCATTTAATAATGAGTGTATTGTGAAAATAACTTACCTTAGGTCTTTTTAGCGTGCCGTTGAGCCATCTTCCTCTAAAAGCTTAATCGATTCTACAAATAAATATTAGCTTTTAGAAATGATAAAAAACAAAATGTCTACACTAGGCAATCTTTTGGAACCGACTTAAAATGACGAACATCACAAAGTAACGACTACATACGCGACTAAAAATTTATCAATGATCCATAACTGCAGGAAACCGTAGTGTTATTTCTAAATTCCTCGACATAAAGCAACCACAACAACAACTCCGATAATGAGTGCATTTATCATGAATGGATTCCAAAAGAAATATAACCTAAGGTCCTTTTAGGATGTCGTTGAGTTTAAAGTCCTCTGGAAGCTTAATCAATTCCACAAATAAAAAATAGCTGTTTAGAAATTATAAAATAAAATAACTATAGTTTTTTTTTGTAAAAAAAAACAGATTTAAATTGAAGAACATAACAAAATAACCTTTTATACACATGCGCCTAAAGTATTGCATAATCCATGACCTACATAGTGGCACAAAATAGCAAGAAATCGAGGTGTCGTTTTTAAATTAGTTGACATAAACCAGCGACATTAACAACTCCTATATTCAGTGCATTCAAAATTGAATAGATTCCGAAAATAAATTTAAAATAGCTTTGTTCCGTTCTCATCTCGTACTGTTGAGACAAATGTTTTCCACAGAACTCTAGTCCTATCCTAGTACACTGATTAATTTAATGTTTGTTGTTATTTGCACAGGAACTGCTATTTTCTGTGCCTAAATCTGTCGAAAGAGTCATTTTATAGGCCAGCCAATGAGAGGAGACTCGGCTCATTCGGGCACCCTGTCCGCAGAATCTTCTCTGATCAGGCAGCTCGGAAGGCTGAATTATTTAACGTGGAAGGTGTTTCAGCTGAAGATATTATAAAACATTACAAAAAAAAAAATTTTAATAAGATATGTACCCAATGTAAAAGCTACCATAGAAGCGATAACTTTCCGCATATCAACCCTACAGATCTATGGTATGAAAACATTTCTCTAAACAGAAATGATGAGAACCTCATGTAGAACTTTCAAACTAATCCCTGATGATAAACTATATATATATATATATATATATATATATATATATATATATATATATATATATATTAAAAACAAAATCAAACTTACAGACACTCCTAATTGCCTCAGATGTGACACCTGCGAAGATTTGGAACACATTCTTTTCCACTGTCCAACTTTCCTAAAAGGTCGAAACAATCTAATTCATACTCTCTCCACTTTGAAAATTCCACATTCTTTGAATGGTATCTATTCAAATTTCTCATTGACTATTTGTAATACCATATGCTTATTTTTAAGCTATAATCCTCGTTTCTAAACCTTTTTCATTTTTGAAGTATAATTTTTTCTTCTAGAGGCACAAGGCAAAGCAGACAAGCCATAATGGTGGCTCCACACCAACGGCGACAGCAACAGAGACAGGCAACATTTTGTCGCCTGTCTCTGTTGCTGCTAAAAGAGCCTTCACATCAGCAGCGACAGCAATTTATTTACGCATGCGCATAATCTTCTTTTTCAAAAGCAAAACATTTATTTCTGATTTTGCAAAATGGCTGACAGATTGCATCTCTCCGCCTTTAATAAAACTCCTTTTATTTTTGTTGGACGTGCTTAGCGGCCTTTATCTCCGTAAAACGATTTTGGTGGAGTGACTTAATTCTAAAATAGAATGCCCAGAATTTAAAAAATAGTAGAAATAAAATAAATAAGTTGTTTGGAATTAAATAAGTAGCTATGAAGTGGTAATAAAGGTTTAAAAAGTAGTATTGCATCAGTAAACAGATTGCCGTTCGCGTGAGCTTGTGTGGTCACCCTCCCAAGTACTGACCGCGACCGGAAGCGTATTTAGAAACCCTGGCGCTTCCAGCACAAACGGAACTACGTCATATACATAGATGCGCAGACGCGCAAGCAAACACCGCGAGCCGCGGCGTAACCATCGGCCGCAGTATACGACGCCACGCCGTTGACGAGTCATTTCACCGTGAACTGGTCTCATGTACTTTTTATTTAATTCTAACTATAAGAATCTCTTCTTGGTGAAAAATACAATCTACTTAACAATTGCAACATGTCCATGCACACATGATAAAGGAATTACCAATTTTTAGAGGTTTTGTGTTTACCTACACTATGCCGTGTCAACATTATTCAGGCAGATGATTTTGACATGCTTTCATGTAACTTTCATTTAATTCTTTGTAATTAACTCCTTCCAAGAAAAACAAAAGAAAGAACACAATAAAAGAAGGTTATTATAGCCAAAATATTTTGGAAAAAAATAAAAGTTCTGGGTATCATAAGTGTCTGTTCACCTTCGTCGATGCATTTGCACTGAGTACTTGTTTCATGTACTTTTTAATTAATTCTAACGTTTTAAAATATTTTCTGCTTGAAAAAGTGAAAGCATTTATGATTTCCAACCTGTCAATGCAAAGGGAATCAAGAAATTATCCCTTTTTAGAGTATTGTGTTGGATTCTAATTTGCTCTGTTACCACTGTCAAGACAGGTGATTTTGACATGTTTCCATGAAACTTTTATTTAATTCTATGTAATAATCTCTTTCCAAGACAAAGAACACAATAAAACCAAGTTATTCATGCAAAAAATTGTGTAAAAAACAATAAATAAAAATTTTAGGTGTGAAAGTGTCTGTGCTTCTTTGTCGAAGCATTTCACTGTGAACTTGTTTTCATGCACTTTTTAAATAATTCAAAGTTTTAAATGTTTTTCTTGGTCAAAAACACCAACTATTGGATAATTGCAACGTATAAATATTAAAGGAATGAGGAAAGTAGTCGTTTTTAGAGGTTTTGTGTGTATTTTAAATTGGATTTGTTAACATTATAGGAAGGCACCTGTTTTGACATGTTTCCTTGAAACTTCATACTAATTCTATGTAATAAACTATTTACAAAATGTATAGAAAAGAAAGAACATAATAAAATCAACTTATTGATGCAAAAATATTTTGGAAAAAGCAATTAATAAAAATTCTAGGTCTTAATGTGTGTGTTCAGCTTTGTCGATGCATTTCACCGTGAACTTGCTTCATTTAATTTTTACATAATTCCAACTTTCTAACAGTTTTGTTTGTGAAAAACAGAAAGTATTTATCATTTGCAACCTGTCCAAGCAAAAGAAATCAAGAAATTGGCACTTTTTGAATGTTTTGTGTGTCTTTCTAACATGCTGTGTTAACATCATGAAGACAGCTCATTTTGACATGTTTACATGAACCTTTGTGTTAATTCTAATTAATAAACTATTTCCAAGGTATATAAAACAAAGTACACAATAAAAGAGACTTACTGATGCAAAAATATTATGGATAAAAACATTTATAAAAATTTGTGGTATGGATGTGTCTGTTCAACTTTGTCGAAGCAGTTCACTGTGTAGTTTTTTCATGCAACTTTTGGTTATTTCCTACAATTAAACTTATTTCTTGGTACATAATTCAAAGTAAACACAGATACAAATTGAAAATGCTAAAAAAAAACATGAATGAAGCTTTTTTTTTTTAAATTGCCTCTGAAAGTACTTTGTTGACCCAGCTCACCATGAACATTTTGACACTCATCCTTTAGTGAAATTCAAGTGTTAATGTTTTTTCTTTGTAAAAAGGTGAAACTATTAATAAAAACAAACTTTTTCATCCCAAAAGTAAAAAGAAGTAAGCATTTTTAGAGAAGTTGTGTGTGAAAATGTGTATGCAGCTTTGTGAAAGGGTTTCACCGTGAACTTTTCCCACTCCTCTTTTAGTAAATTTGAATTACTAATAGTTTTTCTTGGTGAAAAAGTGAAAGTAATAATTAATTCGAACTTCTTAATATCAAAATTAAAAAGAAGTAAGCATTTTTTTAAAAAGATGTGTGAAAATGTGTGTGCAGCTTTTTCGAAGGATTTCACAGTGGACTTTTCATTCATCTTTTTTAGTAAATTAGAACTATTAATGTTTTTCTTGATGAAAAAGCGAAAGCAATAAATAATACTAACTTTTTACTGCCAAAAGTAAAAAGAAATAAGTGATTTTAAACATTTTGGCTCTATAAGTACTTTGTCGACAGAACTCACCATGAACTTCTTCACACTCATCTTTAAGTTAATTCCAACTGAAAATGTTTTTTTCTTTGTGTGTGAAAAAGAGAAACGAATAATTTATTCATACTTTTTAATGCCCAAGTAAACAAGAAGTAAGATTTATGAAAAAAGTTGTGTGTACTTGTGTAATCCAACTTCTCTCTTCAAATTTCAGATACACGTGTTTGTTTATATGGAGTTATGCTACACACACAGTTGTTCGTTATGGCTTTTTTTAATACATTTTTCATTTGCAAAAAGAAATGTAAACCCAACAATTATTAATTTTTAGATAAAACGGCCATAACACATCTCTCAATATCAATGCGAGCGAGGGTTGTGTTTTGTTTAGGCTCGCTGTGTTTGTGTGCGCGGACGCGTCTGCGCAGCTACGTATATGACGTATTTCCGTTTTGTGCTGGAAGCGCCAGGGTTTCTAAATACGCCGACCGGAGGTGCTTAAAAATAATAACAATATTTGGGACGTTGGTGTGCTGACTGTTCCAGTTTATTGATGGTATAAGCTGAATATTTAAAAAATAATTGGTTATCAAGGCAAGGAAAAAATAGTGCTGAGAACGACTTTATAATATCTCTTCAAAGAGGAGTTAGATTTTAATTAGCTATCTGCATTAAATACCGTGGTTTATTTTTTTCGAAAGTTTAACGAAATTGGTTTTAAGGGAGGTAATTCTAAGAACGTGTCTTATAATTCCGTTTTTCGTTGGAATCATCTTGCTTTGGCAATGCTTCGGAGTGTAGAAGTTTGAAGGATTTCAAGTGAATTTATATTTTTGTTATTATAGTAGATCCCCAAATTTGGCTTGCGTATGTGATTACTGGTCTGAGATAGCTTAAGTACACGAGTATTTTGTTTTCAATAGTCATTGGCGAATTCCGAGCAATTAGGTGGAAAAATTTAAGTTTTACGTCTCGGAATCTATGGATAACGTTTTTTGTGTTCTGATTCCATGTGAGTTTTCTGTCTGTGATAATACCTAGGTATTTAGCTTCCTGAGCCCATGGGATTTCGATACTATTAATTTTTTGCTTGCTGGGTGAAAAACATCAACAAAAATCCGATTAGGCTTTATTCTGATTGGCTGTCGGCACGGCGACAGAGACAAAAGTTGAACTTCCTCCAAGACTTGAAAGCGACAGAGACAAACCTGGAGAAACAAAATGTGTTTGTACTACGCATGTGCAAAGCGAAGAGACACATGTTTTTGTCGCTGTCGCCGTTTGTGTGGAGCCACCATAAGTCTCAAAAACCTGCTTTTTCTCAAGGAAGAGCATCATCATCATCATAAATAGATGTTGCTATTGCACAACTCAACTCGACAAGATGCTTGTGTTGATGTTCTGTTCTCCGTGAAATACGGTTTGTCAAAAATAACGTTAGATTTTCTCTACTAAAAATATCGCTTCGAGAATTATTTAAATAAAATCACAAATTTTCACGTAATCGGTACACTTCAAATGAGTTCCTGAGTTTTATGTTGCAGTATTTTTTTCACTTCTGAAAAGACAATCAAGTTCGCAGAGATGTTATAAATTTCTAAATACGGTCACTGGGTAAGAACAAAATTTTCTGTGCGTTTTTTAGTATTTTTCTATTTCTATTTATTGGTATTGTTCTTTAAATGTTTGAAATCGTTTTTGCGTTTTCTATCACATTGGTGAAAGACTAATTTTTGCTTTGGCGCTGCTTCTTCAGTTCCAGACCTTGTCCCCATAAACACCCAACATTCCATTCGTTTTAACTATTAGGTAGGTATTTAATTGACGTCGCCCTGGAGATACGCAACGTGCTATTCCTTTTCTCCAGATAATGGATGCTATTTGCTGCTTTTAAATAAAGTTCCAATTTAATTTCACTGAGTAACACGTTTATACTTTTTTATTTCCAATGGCAAGGCTGAGTACATATTGCAAAGACAAATACAATACAGTACAGAACTGACCGAAGTCATTGTAGCCTTATACAAGGCCAGAAGTGATGGTCACTTGTGAAGGGGCACCCAATGGGTGGACCATCATTGTCCCTAACAAAGGACAGCACAATTTGCATCCATGCCTTGACCCGGATTCAAACCAGGAACCTTCCGATTCAGAGGCCAACACCTTGACCACTAGACCGGTTGGTCGGCTCATGTTTATACTAGAGAAATATATTTGGAAGTCTATAAAACATGCCAGTTTGTATGAGGTACCATGTAAAATAGGCACATAAATTGTGAGTTGAGGCAATAGCAACATTTTGAGACAAGTTGATCCCATAGAGCTATGTTTTTTATACTATTCACAGTTGTCTGCAAGCTTTTACTTTTAAAGAAATAAAGTTTTATACTTCTGCCAGGATATTCCATCTTTATAAATTTTGTTTCAAATTGACTAAGCAGCACATAGAGAAATGAAAAGTCAACCATAAGCTGATGTTTCAGAAGATTTGGTTTGTGAATCTGCTAAGATTGCTTTCTCGAAAATACTGGGCCTGACCTTACTACCATGAAATATAAATGGTATATGAAAGTTAAGCCTGTAGTGAAGTTTGAGGATGGGAATGTTGGAATTGTAATGAACGTGGTTTGAATTTGATTCTTCGCCTAGGACTTTGAAGGAATGATAATGAAGTGTACAACGGTTGGGAGTATAATAATATAAATGGAGTTTCCACTTGACATTCGACTGGGATGCTCAGGTGGGATCCGTATCCCTCATGTTGAATTAAGGGATATGTTCCTTTACAAATGAGTTTTCAATTCACACAAGGATAACAGCTGAAATGCCTCGATGTGTAGTGGCAGTACTTATGGATTGAATTGGATACTTGGGCTTTATGACGCACGGTCCACACATGTACAAGCTGTGCCAAGCACAAGATGAAACAATAAAAATTGTGTATATATAAAAATTTTAAAAGGAAAGTGGGAAAAAAATCAATTGTTAGAATTTAAATTCGAACAAGAGTTGGTAAAAATGTGTTTAAAAATTGTATTAAGAGTTAATGAATAGAAGTGATGATTTAAAACTGTTGACTATTGGGTCAGGTGGGGTAAAACAGTTATAAAAAGAGTTGCTTTATTATTCATACCTAATTTGCAAAAAGTTTATTGGTTATTTTTGCAAATTTATATTCTTATATACAGGGAGGAGATTCTTCCAACTTTAGTTGGTATTTCCAACTTTTCTTACATTTTTGAGAAAATGACCAATTTTTATTATTTTTTAAGAACAAATTCCGACTTTTGCCCTTTTTGTCTTCTATAAACGTAAAATGCGCCAAATTAGACGTATCTCGCCAACATTGCACTCCTAAATTTTTCCAAGCTGATAAGTCTGCAAATTCTTCTTTTAAAAGAATCCTAAGAAGCAAATAAGTTTAATGGTAAACCTGGAGAACTTGGATTTAAAACAAGTTAAAGTATGTTATTGATGTAAATTTCATAGGTAAAGCTACGGTTTCCTAAGAAAGCGGAGCTGTTATCTAGCGACCATGGTCCGTCATAATGAGGGAAAATTTATGAATGAAATATTTTAAGTTGATCAGCTTTTTAATGGGCGGTTTTTCTTTCAACTAGAAAATAATATGCTCGGTTATTTAATCGATAAAGTTATTTCGTCTTTTATGGGAGCCTCGGCAAGCGGAAAGTTTAAAGTTTCTTTTTGAATATTCTAGGAAGTACTTTCAAAATCCGTTAAAACTTCTTTGCCGGCTTTAGAAGTGCGCCAAGATGGTGGACACCACTTTAAACATAGACTGCAGCTATTTTTTGCAACGGAAATTTTCAAAATGATGCCTTTTTAAGGGCAATGTTTATAATTGTTTTAATAAGTAAAATTATTTCTTGGATAATATTGGTTATTATTTGATTTAAAGTTGACAAAATTAGAAAATAAGAATATTTACGGGAAAATATAAGCCAATTGAAATTGCTTAGAGATTTAAAAAAAAAGTCATTTTATAATCGAAAATAGGTTAATTTAAACTGAAATAAGTTACATTTTATTTAAAACAGGGGTGCAGCTTCAGTCTGTTTATAGCAATGGCAACTGCCTTGGAGCTTTTTTTTTGGCGCACTTCTTAAATCGCTAAGGAAAGAATTATTTCAAATGAACCAATGAAATCAAATGATAGTTTAACGGATTTTGAAAGAACTTACTAGATTATTCAAAATAAAAGCTTTAAACTTTCCACTAGTCCAGGTTGTTACCTTAACCTGCCATTACTCACTACTAAAAGTGCACCAAAAGAAAGCGCCAATACCGTTACCACTGCTATAACGTAGACAAGCTGTACTAAAATATATCAAGTATTTTTTAACGATTTATTAAGCTAGTATCGGTGAAAAGCTATAATTATGCTAATTTTTATTTTTAGTGTCGACTTTTTTTTTTCATAGCATTTATGCATTTAGCATTTTTAACTTCATACAACTTATTTTATACTATGTACAGAATTGCCAAGATATTTTTTCTTTTTGTATGAAATACGATTTCACGTGCCCCTTTTCTTTGCAAAATTCGAGTTTATGCATATTTTCAGACTTTTTGTCCTTTTCCCACTCTCATGCCTGTATATATTTAATGAAAAAAATTTAGCAAAAATATTGCAAATTAGTAATTACTAGGGGGCTGACCAGTGAGGATTGCAAAGCAATCCTCACTGGTTGGCTGTGCGAACCTATGCTCGCTTCGCTCGCATCAATAAAGACATAGGTCCGATCACAAGAGATTGTTTACAAAATATGAACTTCTGAAAAAGAAATTTTTTTTTCCAATCTAAATTTGCTGTTTGCAGAAAAGATATATACAATGCCTCTATAATTATAATTCAAATAAAAACTTTGAGCAAATTTTCACTCGAAATGTGATTGCTGCTTTGGAAATTGAATACCCAACATGTTGTTTGTGTGTACATTTCCCCAGCACTCGAGCCGCTCACACTTTTTCATTGAGTTTGTTGTTGAAAGTTATATTGCAAGCGTCTTGTTGAACTACAATTGCTGGTCCTGAAAAGATCGTCCGCTTTCTTTGATTTTTATTATAAACTGCAACAGCTCGACTAAAATTCATATTTTGTTCAATAAAATTTCATCCGATAACGCTATGAATTCAATTGAGGTGCGAGTCTTCATGGTAAACAAACAATCGTGCATTGTTGACAAAACGCGATAACAAATAACATATTTTTTGCGTGCCACGTAAGATAATTATATATATATAGATAATGCTGTTTTAAAACATGTTGTCCATTACTTTTTTTACCCCATACTGTAGAGTAAAATAAGTAATGTGTGGGGTAAAATAGGTATAGTCATTTAAATTTTGCTTTAATCTTTATTGTTACCTAATATTGCGCACAATGTTTAAAGAAAAGTTAATTTTTATTTTTTAAATAATGTACACATATTGGGTCATCCTAAAGGTTCTGCGCGTTTTCAAATCGTAGCTAGCTTTGTTATTATTTTGTTACAACTGACAGAGTTGCCAAGTGCTCCGTAACTTCCGGAGTTTCCCCACTAAAGCATTGAAAATCTGAAATTCTGCGTAATCTTTAGTTCACTCCGGATATCGCGTCAATGCAGGGAAAAAGGAAATTTCCCCTTTGAAAAGGGTAAATGTTTCCATTTTCGGAGAAATTGTGTATTTTAATTTTCTTTCTATAGTTTAAAGATAAAATCTTTCATGTATAAATGTAATTTTTTATCTCTAAAACAGTCCAAAATCCTGAATCCTTCGGTCCTCGGCCATTCCGATTTTTGGATTATTTGCATTTTTTGTCAAAAAAACCTTAATCTAACCTTTCCTGCCTGAATTTTGTGTTTGCAATACTAAAATAATAGATATATAAATAGGAATTTTTTTTAAACAATGCAAGAAATTTTACTTGCAAATCTTCTAATTTTTCCGTTTGGTATTTACTCTGAACATGTCCGTTATTTTGCATTGTTTCATCAATTAGGTCCAGATTTACCTCCTTCTTCTTTGAAAATTATCAGAAAGATGGAAAAACAAAAAAAAACTCTGGTTAGCAAAACGTCCGCATTTGGGACTAAAAAGAAATTATTTGTGCTAACAAGGAATTTTATGACTGTTTTTAAAGAAAAATATGCAGATATTTTATTTTTGTCCTTATTTTCGTGTTGCTCCTGAAGCAGCCTCAAAACTCCTGAAATTTTATGAGAATGCTCCTGAAGGTGCTCAGAAAAGGTTGGCAAACCTGTGCTGATAAGGAGTGACCTTGATTGAAGCACAGATGTTTGAATTCAGTCTTTTCTGCTTACACTGCTTAATTATATCATGTGTTGTGGCATAATTTTTGTTTCACTGCAGTGCTAAGAATAGAGAACCAGAAAGTTCATTTTTGTCAGCAGAATATGCTTTTTCAAATTTTAATTCTTTGCTGAAATGAAATATGAAGAAGCTCCTTTTCTGAAACGGCTCATTACTGGAGATGAGAAGTGGATTGTTTACTTGAATGTTACAAGGAAAAGATCATGGGGTAAGTTAAATGAACCTCCCAAAGTAACATTAAGAGGACTGCATCCCAAAAAAGTAATGCTTTCTGTATGGTGGGACTACAAAGAAATAGTTTATTATGAATTGTTGCCACAAAATCAGACAATAAATTCGGAATACCGTTCTCAAATGGGAGTATTGAAAGCGGAAATCGAAGCAAAGAGGCCAGAACTGACCTATCGTCGAGGTGTTGTCTTCCAGCATGACAATGCTCAGCCCCACATTTCGCTGACAAAGACTTATTGAGTATGACTGGAATGTTTTGTGTCACCCCTTCCCATATTTACCAGACCTTGTCCCCTCAGATTTTCACCTCTTCATCACTTCAAAATTCTTTGAATTACCAGGAGTTCAATTCTTTGCAGACTGTCGAACAGGTTCGAGGTCGGGAGGTTGATTTGACCTAAATATCTTCTTTACAAATAGACCTAATGATTTTTTTTCCTTAAGATTTTTCCAGCTGCCGGAAAGATGGCAAAAAGGCATAGAACAAAATGGCGCTTATGTGGATTCAATAATATTTTCTTATGTTTTTTACTGCTTCGATGGTATTTCTCTCTAAATTAAAAAAATTTACCGCCTCCGCAGCAATGAAAATTCGCTTTTTGCGGGCTCTTTTAGCATATTACAAGCACGATATGCTAAAGGCGTGTTGGTTTGCAAAGCAATCCTCGAAGCTTTTCAAGCAGGTTGCTGAGCCTCCTATTATCATAAAAAACGCAAAACTTTACGTATGACCCAATAATTTTCCCCATGTATGTTATTTTGTTTTAAAATATTTATTTTCAGAATTTTGCAACAATATTAGAAAAAGTCAGTCATTAATAAGGTTTTATAAAATAACTTCCCCTGCATGTCCAGCATGACGTTGCCCATGACAGTTCTTTTTGTGGGGTCAGGAGTAACTGCTGCTCGCTGACCCCCGGTGACTGCTACGAATTCCCATTTGGTTTGAGAATTCATAGCCTATTGGATAACAACCATCATGGTGTTGCCCGTGGTGTTTCGCAGCTTATTAGAATGTGGAGAGTACGAATTGAAATTCGTTGTTCTTGTCAGAAGCAGACGATTCGCGTAATATCACTCTCTTTCTCTCTCGGCGCAAGTTTGTAATGCACATGCGCGAAGCATTGCGAACGGAGCGCATACCAATATTCTTACTTCTTAATTTTTCCCTTTCGGTTTTTGTTCGTCTTGTGTCTCTCTTCGTCTTGTGGAATAAATTATTGTGTTCTAATTCATGTTGTATTAATTGCACACACACACCGACGTACACCACAAGAATGAATTTGTGGAAATTTGTTGCCTATTTGATTGAATTCCCTGCAAATTTCAATTTGGTTTGCTTTGCAAATGAAATTATGAATATTAAGAACTTGTTTGCTTCGCAAATTGGATAACAACCATAACAGAGTTGCACATGGAGTTGGTTTGCTTCGCAAACAAACTGGGAATTTGGCGTTATGTCGCAATCTCTTGCGAAAATATAAATATTTAATTGAAAAATTGTTTATTAAAAGAAGTTTTTTCCACAGATCTGTTCAAAATTTCAATCTATATTTAACGATCTCGATTTTACAAAAAGAACTAAGCAATACAGGCCAAAATTCTTATTTTGTTTTCTTTTGCTTAAGAGGGCAAGAAATGTAATCTGTTTATTTGAACATGAAGGCTGACGTGACGTCAGTCAGATCAGTACCTAAAAATATTATTTTTAAATAATATATTTAGGTACTGATCTAATGTGAAATTTTCCGCAGATTTCAAATCCGTTGAAATTTTTTCTCTGTCTTTTCATCTGTCATTTCATGTAAAATCACACAGGGCTATGTGCGAAGTTTTTGGAAAATTTGTATTTTTGCATGATTTTGGATATTTTACTATTGGTATCATTTTAGAAAAACCTTCCTGTTTATTTATTTTTGAACCAATACTATGGCTGATCTTGGTATCAAATTGAAGCTAATGCTTTTCTCTTTCAATATAAGCTATAAAAGTGATACTAAGGGCAATTGTGTTGCCACTCATCCGGTCAAGTGATTTTTATTATATTTTTTCAGTCGGTAAATTGAATAGACTATACCTCATAAATCACAACTAACACATACATCATATTTTTTTATAGAATGAGCAAATCATGTACTTGTTATTTAAAAGAAAGAAGGGTGTTTTTTGTGGTTATGGAATAAAAAGTAAATTTTTTATGCAAACATTTTACTTTAAAATCAATGGTTTTCTATAAATGTATGGTCTTTTTGAAACTTAAATAACTCACAAATTTGTGAGAATTGTTGAAACTGTGGTTACAAAATAATAAAAACTTATCTGCATCAATAATTAAAAACTACAGTTTCAATAGGCAAAAGAATGATGCAGAGAGAAACCCTTTCTGATTCAGCGAAACAGAAAATCATTGAAAAAATTATTTAGAAAAGCCTTCTTGTTTTCCAAATTATACACCTGCCTCAACTGGAGAAAAAAATATACTGCAAGCAATATGGAAAAGTTTTCATGAATGGCCTTGTTTGGATAAATAAAAAACACCAGCCAATGATCTCCTCCTCCCATCTATTATTCGTGTGCAGTCATGCTTTAGATTTCTGTGAGGAAGGTTGTTTGATGGATACATTATTTCACTGCATTTTTATGGTTTAATACAGTATATTTTTTAATTGTTATATTTACAAAGTTATATTAAGTACCTAAAAATTCTGATATCAAGTTTTTTTATTGGTTTTTTATGGAAATGTGTTCAGTTGGTCAACACTTGAAATAAAACTACTACATCAACTCAAGTAGAATGTAGTCAAGAAAACTTTGTATGTGTTCTGAACTTGGGAAAGAAGAAAGGGAACTTTTAATCCTAAGAACAAAATGTGTGAATTTTGAAAATATATGCAGTCAACAGATGCACCTTTCTTTCAATGTTTGAGGATTGACAAAGGGAAGTTGTGATTAATTTATGAAACACATAAACATCGTATACAAAAGTCTTAAAACTGTCTTCCATTTTTATAAAGTATAAACAATGGGTTGAACTAGTACCAGGTACAAAATTATGTATTTTTCTTGTTGACAAAAAAGATAATAAAACAGATTGTATTTCTTTGCCAACAAAACATGGTAAAAGATAATTTATATCAAAAAGATTAATATTGCATGACTTAAAAAATGTTTACTTATCATTCAAAGAGAAGATTCCCTCAGAAAAGATAGGTTTTACCAACGGTTTATGAATTACATCCACGAGAATGTGTAACTGTAAATTTTCGATAGATTCATTCAGTGTGTTTGCTTATATCATCAGAATGTTAAACATGATGCAGGGTATACATTTAAAAATGCTGAATCAAGAACTGCCAAAATTGGTGTGTAATGTGGAATCAGGAATGAATGCTTCACTGTTGTCCTTAATGTCCCAGTGAACTGGACATCCAAAATATTATTTTGTGGTTAGAATACTTTGAAACTAAAGAAACAGTTACATGTAAGCAGTGGTTCCAAACTGATCAAGCGTTCCTCAAAACTTTAGTAAAATCAGTGGAAAATTTTAATGATTTATTAGTTTCAAAATTCGTAAAGTTAACAAAACGTAACTTTATAGGCAAATCACAGAGTCAATACTTAGAGCTAATAAAAGAAGATTTGTGTGATGAATGTTGTCTAATTTTAGCAGATTTTGCATAAAATTACACCTGCATCTTGCAAGATGCTGCTCAAGGTTTCCACTGGCATAACATTCAAGTCACACCACACCCATTTGTAATCTATTACAAATATAACTGAACTTAAAGTCAATATGCTTCATCAGTGACTGTCTTAATCATAACTCTACAACATTTTTATCTTCCAAAGTCAATTCTACAGTTATCTGAGAAAAGAACTACTGTAGTTAAAGGATGTAATATATTTTAGTGATGGTAGTTCAGCTCAATATAAGAACTACAAAAACTTTATAAATTTGTGTCATCACAAAGAAGACAATGGTATGACTGTTGAATGGCATTCATTTGCCTCTAGTCATGTCAAAAATACATGTGATGGTGTAAAAGGTACAATAAAGTGCCTTGCCACAAGAGCAAGTCTTCAAAGAAATGTTGAGGGACAAATTTTAAATGCATATGAATTGTTTGAATTTGCCTCCAAAAACATAAAGGGGATTTAGATGTTTTTCATATCATCAGAGGTGGCAGCAAATGAAGATTTTCTGAAGGAAAGATATGAAATGTCATTACTACGGCAACTGTTTTGTTGCATTAAAAATGGGAAAAGTTGCTTTTATCATTCCCTAAAGTTGCATTTATGAAAATATAGTTGTGCAGCAGGGTCACAGTTGCATTTATTTTTTATACACTAAAATCTAAAATAACTTATTAGTAAAAAGTGAAAAAATTCAAAATTTATTTGCACCTCATTAGATACAAAATAACGTTGATATCGTTGAATGGTCAATCCTTGGTCAGTAATTTCTTTAACATTGAAAAACTGTGCTCAACAGAGACTGATGTTGACTGACATTGTTGCATTGGACTTTTTCTGCAGTTGTGAAGCAAGTGTACCACTCAAGTAACTTGGAGCAATCACGGATAAAGCACATTGAGTGTGATTCCAGCCGCAGTCATATAATATGCTGTATCGGATAGCAGAAGCGCAAAATCCTTTCGCTCAACATTCAGAAATTTTAAAACGTCACCTACAAGGATACAACATATTGATGATCGAAACTCACCTCGCAAACTCTGCAGTCGATTACACAAGCTTGCTCTGGATTATCACGAGTGCCAACCAATGTGTTAAAGTATTTCTTGCTATTTATTTCAACACACATGATTTGAAAGGTTGATTCAGAGGGCAAAAAATGAAATAGTAATTTCATATTAATTAATTTTAAGCAAAATTGTAAAAAGTTGCATTTATGTAGAAAGTTGCATTTATATTGCGGTTATAACTCACTTACAATGCACCCCATGTAGCAGGAATTTTGTTTTTAGTACTTTACATGAAGCGTAGAACGTGTGAAAAAAGTTGCATTTGTTGCAAAAAGTTGCCCTAGACTCATTACCAATAGTAAGTACCTGAAAAAAACCACTTCTTCAAGCCATTAGACAGAAGAAACATTTTGGTGAAGAAGGTTTCGGTTTCTCAAAAATCTTTTACGGCCACTTTCTTTTTCCACAAATCTTTTACGGATAGCAAAACCTGAGAAGTACTAAATATTATTCCTAAAAAGTTTTATGCAGTTCAATTCAGGCCCTTCACGAACATATTTTTGACCAACTAAAACTGATTACTGCTGGGTGCCCTATGAAAATATAGTCCAAGAAGTTCCAGTTCCTTTAACATCATCTGTATCAGAACGAACATACAAAGTAGATTAAAAGGTTGACAAACAACTGCAGAAAATAGTTATTTTTGTCTCAAATAATCTTTAAATTTACATTTAAAAAAGTTGATTTTGAAATAAAATATTTACAAAATAAAATTATTTTTATTTCATTAGCCACTAAAAACACTCTTCTTATTTTTAAAACACAACAAGTACAAGATTTGCTTAAGGGGAGTTAGCACCCAAAAATGTCTAAAATACCGAAAAAAAATTTCATTTCAAATAGTTAAATGAATCATTAAAAATGTTCCCTGAAAGTTTCAGGAAGATTGGAGCAATATTTATTGATATATGAAGGTTTTAAATACCATCCGACTTTGCATCTTCCCATTCTGAAAGCGTCATCTGACCGTGGTTCAAAATTACGAGGTGTTGTCCTCGGTTCCTTCCCTCAAGGGACTGATCACGGACCGTTATCAATAGCCCGTTGTGTTGCTCTAGTATGACAACTAAAAAATTACCCGTTCCAAAAGCGAAACTAACGTCAAAAAAACCAAATTCCACACTTGCAGATTCTAAGCCACGCATATGTTTTTGATGAAATTGAAAATAAAATTAGCGAGAGAAGAAGAAATTATTTCGTTGAGACTGTAACTGCAATCTCACGTGTTTACAAACGTTGTTCACTTTGTTTTGCTAGTATTTTATTTTGTTTGGATATCTAGTGCTACCTATCATCTTCAAACGTCTAAACGGTTTAACGTCAAAAAACCAAATTCCACACTTGCAGATTCTAAGCCACACATATGTTTTTGATGAAATTGAAAATAAAATTAGCGAGAGAAGAAGAAGAAATAATTTCGTTGAGACTGTAACTGCAATCCCACGTGTTTACAAACGTTGTTCACTTTGTTTTGCTAGTATTTTATTTTGTTTGGATATCTAGTGCTACCTATCGTCTACTACTGTTTAATATTCATATAGAAATTGCTGATAAAAGCTTTTAAATATGCCTAAAAGGAAACAACAACGTAATTATAAAGATTTGGCTGCCAAGAGATGGTGCAATAATCCGAAAACAACTGTTGAGCATGGTAATGAAAGAGTGTCTATGTTGAAAGATTCCTCTACAGAAAAGGGTGAAGTAAACAGTGAATCCAAGTTTATTTTTATTGACTATAAAAAAACTGAATGATTTATTTCTTTGCCTGAACTGTCCCACTTGTAAAAAGCAATGTTTATATGTTGAATTGGGAGCAAAGTATGGTTTTGCATATTCCTTGAATTTAAAATGCAAGCATTGTGAATGTATTATTACATCAGTTCAAACTTCAAAAACAGTCGCTGTACCTCCTACAAAGAACTGCACAATCATAAGGAAGAAAACCCATGAAGTGAACTTGCAAATTTCCCAAGCTTTTCTTCACATGGGCAGAGGTTTTACAGAAATAGAACATTTTTGTATGGTGATGAATATACCTATATTTTCATCTACAACATTTAAAAAATGTTTACAAAACTTGACTTTTGCATATTCTGCTGCAAGTAATGACAGTTTACAAAAAGTGAGGAAAAAGGTAATAAAAGCAAATGGGAATGAATCTCGTATAACTGACATTGCAGTATCATTCGATGGGACATGGCTAACTCGTGGACATACTTCACCAGGGTTCGTACGCTCCTTGAAAACTCCTTAAGAACTCCTTGAAAACGATTTTCATTTTCAAGCACTATGGAAACTCCTTGAATTTGGGGTTGGACTCCTTAAAACTCCTTGATTTTCATTTTTGAACATTTCTGTAAAACATTTATCTCCAGATAAAAATGCTTACAATCCGTAGCCGTTTTCGTTTTCGAAATAAAAAAATTCGGTTCTTCCGTTTTCCAAAGAACCGTTTTCTTTCACGTGGGTCATACCAAAACATCATCCCATTCATCATGACCTTCACTCCGCCCCTTAGTGTAGCAAATCTCTTATCGCTTCGAAAAGTTATGGCCCTCGTCGTTTGCCAGTAAATCAATAGAATAAACAACGAATGCCTTACTTGAATCTAAGGCAAGATATTTATGTCCTTTTGGTATTGCACCTTACTGTGAAAGTGTAATGAATAAATACCTAAAAGATATCACACATTGCTGTTTGATGAAACGCTTAACATCACCAACCAAAAGAAGCAGATGGATGTACACATCCGGTATTGGAATCCTGACGATAACAGGGTAAGGACTCAGTACTTAACTTCAATATTTTTGGGTCATTCTACTTCTTAGAATTTGCTGAAAGCTTTTTACGAGGCTACATCGAAGATAGATCTGAAAAAGTTATTGCATGTATCTATGGATGGCCCTGCTGTCAATTGGAAATTTTATGAAAAATTACAAGAAAGTTTAGGGAAAGAATTCAATGTGCAGTGTGTAACTGTAGGCAGCTGTGGGCTGCATATAATTAATAATTCATTAAATAAAGGAGTTTCTTCCACTCAGTGGAATATAACAGAAATTTTAAATGCATTGTATTGGTATTTCAAAGATTCTCCAGCTAGAAGAGATGATTATATGAAAGTATCTTATACAAAAAAATTTCATATAAAGTTTTGCAACCACAGGTGGCTGGAAAACTGCCCGGCTACTGAAAGAGCTTTGGATATATGGAATGATGTAATTAAATATTTCACTGAAATTGAAAAGGGGGTCTTTCCAAAAGCTACGTGCAAATCGTTTTCAGTGATTTTGGAGGCTGTAAAAGATCTATATATTGAAATCAAATTCAATGCATTCCTCTCTGTTGCAAAATTAATTGCACCTTTTCTGGAACTTTACCCAGACAGATAAACCTATGCTTCCCTTTTTGGGCCAGGATATTTTGAAAGTTGTTTGCAATTTACTGAAACTTTTCAAAGTAATTAAACCTGAAAGCATTGAAGAAATTTCATCAGTGAAGAAGTTGAGTGAATTTGATTTTGATGATTCATCTCTTCATGAATCTAAACATAAAATAAGTTTAAGTTTCACTGCTGTTAAGATGTTAAAGGAAAAAAATTATGAGAAAAAGATAACAGAAGGAAATGCTCTACTGTTGAAAAATGATTGTAAAAATCTAGTCATTAATTTAATACAACATTTAATGAAAAAGTGCCCAATTACCTACTCATTTGTAAGAAATGTATCATGCATTAATCCTAATTATATGATAAAATCAAAAGAGAAGTCACAAAAGAAAATGAAAAGGGGGAAAAATTCTTCTATTATATCTTGAATTTTTAGAAGATATAAAAAAGAACCTCTCGGTGGAATTCAAGAATTTTAATCCCAAAACAATGTGTCTTGATGAATTCTATTATTCCTTTTTAAAGGAGGAAAAGTATGGAGACCTGTTGGACTTCTTTAAGATGCTCCTGATACTGTCACATGGCCAGGCATCTGTAGAAAGAGGGTTTTAAGTCAATAAATATATTGACGTGGAAAATTTAAAGGATGAATCCTATATTGCTCAAAGAAAAATTCACGATTTTTTTAAAATCCATGGAGGTGCTAAGAATGTTAACATAACAAAGGAACTAAGGCTATCTGCTTCCGCAGCAAGGGGCAAATATCAAGATTTTTTGGAGACTCAAAAATGTAACCAAAACAAAGGGGTAGGAGTCAAAAGGAAATTGATTGAGGAAGAAATAGATTATTTGGAACAAAAAGGATGTTGTCTCCAGAAAGATATTGTGTATAATGAAAAAGAAGCAGATGAGCTTGCTCAGAAAGGAGAGGCAAAAAGAGACATTTCTTTTTTTATTAAGTCAAACAGCCTCAGAAAAACCGTTAAAGAAAAAAACATTACACTAGATGAAATTGCTGTACAAATAACTGCAAAAAAAGCAGATCTAAAAAATTTGTAACCTTTTTTTTAATTAAACTATGTATGAAAATTATTGAGTTTGTTATTTTTTTATCAATGCACTTAATGAGGTTTTATGGTAAGATGTTATAATTAACCTCTAACAATTAAAAGTGTGTTAGAGGTTAATTATACTTAAATTTTAAGTAAGGTATTTTAAATATTTTTTAAACTAGTCTACTTTTAAATTTGTAGCATAGCATGATTTATTGGTGTAATCGGTAAAGTTATGTAAAAACGTACTCCTTGAAATTTTAAAAATCACTCCTTGAAAACTCCTTAGATACTCCTTGATTTTGATTTGTGAAAATTTGTATGAACCCTGTTCACTTCTTGGAGTTGGCTGTGCAACAGGTTAACGACAGGTTACATTATTGATTTTGAAGTTATGTCGAAATTTTGCCATGATTGCATGGTTGCTAAAAATATGATGAGGGACAATTCTGCTGATTTTGGTATGAAGGGCATAGAAGTTTATGTCAAATAAATCATGCTGGTTCGTCAAGCTCCATGGAAATGAAGGCTGCTCGTAAGTTGTGGGAAAGATCTGAGAAGATGGGAATGCGATACACAACTTTACTTTCAGATGGCGATTCGAAAGCATTTCACAATATCTCTGGTGTCTATGGCCCTGATGTCGTCATTGAGAAAGAAGAATGTGTGAATCATGTTAGTAAAAGATTGAAAAAACAGCTGCGGGATTGTGTTACGACTTGGAAAAAACGAGGTGTTACTTTGGTCGGTAAATCTCATGGCAGTTTATCCAACCCGACAATAACAAAACTCCAACGGCACTACCAGAATGTGATACTGCATAACAAAGGAAACCTGCAAGCAATGAAAACTGCAGTTTATGCTACATTGTACCATGGTATTTCGACTGATTCCAAACCACAACACTTCAAATGCCCTACTGGAGCTGATTCTAGGTGTTTTTACGAGTATGCTATAAGTCAAAATATTAAGCCTGGACCACATAAGCTTCATGTGCAAACACCTGTAAATGAAATAAATTTACCAAAAATTCTTCCAATATATCAGACCTTAGCATCTGATGACTTGCTTAAAAGGTGTTTAAGATGTGCTACTCAGAATGCAAATGAGTGTCTCCATAGCATGATATGGGCTAAGTGTCCAAAGGAAACTTTCGTTTCGAAAACACGAGTTGAATTGGCCACTTCTGAAGCTGTTTGTGAGTACAGTTTTGGCATCATGAAAACAATTCAAAGTATTCAAAAAGCTGCTGGACTAGAGCTTGACCCAGAAACTGCTAAAAGTGCAAATATAATCAGCATGAGAAAAAACTGCAACCGTAAAAAGAGATCGAATGCCAAATTTCAGTGTGCTCGAAAAATTGTAAACAATGCAATTTGGAGAAGAGAAAGGGCCATAAGAAAAAAAGAAGGTGTGACATGGTGCAGAAATGTTTTAAAATGCTTTGGAATGCTTAAGGTATTTCTGGAAAAATTTATAGCTTCATCTTAATTGAAATTTAAAAAAATATATTGTTAACTTAAAACTTTAAATACTGTTTTCTCCCACTTTGTTTTTATGCATTCCATCTGATTCCAAGTGAGAAGGTTTTTTTTTTAACTGTATCTATATTGCTGATATTTTTCCACATATTCCTGAAACCATATATAACACATTTATGCATTACTTTTGTGATAACTTCAGAATTTTTTTTAAAATTTAAATTTTATGTAAAAACAGTTATTTTTGTGGTTTTTTTTTTGCATGATTTCAGGTTTTATTTTTTTTCTCAGAAACTGTTTGACTGATATAAAATTAAATGCATAAAAGTTTTTTTTACTTAAGTAATCAATCAAAAATTTTTTTAAAACTGTACGTTAATTTTTGAAAAAAAAAGTGTAATTTCAAAAATTGCCGATACTACTTATACCTACTAATTTCAAAATACTACTTTGAAAATTAGATTTTTTTTAAAACTCAAATTTCACTTGAAATGAAATTGCATGAGATAGCACAAAAATTGTAAATAAAAACACCATAGAGAAAAATAAAGGTATTATGGTGCCGATTCCCCTTAATATAGAAAAAAAGTATGGTACATGTGTTAGTTGTGGTTTATGAGGTTACAACCTATTTCACCTACCATCTGAAAAGAATTTAAAAACATCACTTAGCCTGATGAGTGGCAACACTCTATAACCCTTAGTATCACTTTTATAGCTTACAAGAAAATCATTAGCTTTAATTTGATACCAAGATCAGTCATAGTATTGGTTGAAAATAAGTAAAATGGGAAGGTTTTTCTAAAATGATACCAAAAGTGCAATAGATAAAAAAAAATGTGAAAAATATCCGAGATATGATGGCACATAGCCCTGGGTGATTTGACATGAAATGACCCCTGATTAAAAGTTTAAATTATGAAAAAAAGTATTTGGAGATTTAATGAATGTCAGATTGTGATTTAGATACAAATCAAATTGTAGTTGCATTTTAAAAGCAGTTTTTTTCAACATAATCAGATTTGAGATGACATCGCAAAATAAATCCTCACACAAAATAATGTACTTTTAAAGACCAGAAATAACATTTTTTACTTCTGCTACTGTATTCAATCTTTTTATATTTGTTTTAAATAATTATTTCGTACATGACGAAATGAAAAGACAGTTGTGATATCTTGACAAACTGAGTTATCCATAAAGATTTCTTTTATGATTCTGCAAGTACTAGACTCTTTTTAAATTAGGTCTTAGCTTTGCCAAGCGAAACAATTGCCGCTAAACAAAAATTTAATACAAGACCTCAAAATATTTCTATCATACCAATGTTAATGAATTAAAGATATTATCTCCTTGTTTACACTAAAAAAATGTTTCATTTTTCAGGGTTATGGAAATATTTGACTAATTTTTAAACATGTTGGAAGAATCTGTAATAACCCAGAAATATTTAAGAGATCAAGTAAGAGTTCTTGATGCAGAGGGTTCATTTGAGACCATATCTTGCCTTGATAATACAGAACACAATGTGCAACTTCGAGAAACTACATTCTCTAAGCAGGCCCTGTCAGGTCTTGAAAACATCTTACACCCATCAAAGATTTCTTCAAAATCTGATTTGAATTTAAAAAAGCTGTTTAGGTGTGAAATTTGCAGTAAAATGTTTACAACCAAATCGAACTTGAATCGACACAAAAAAGTGAAGTGCATAGATAGTTCATTTTTAGTATCACCACACCTTGAAAACTGTCCACATCCATCAGAAATCGGGCACCACCACATTTGTTTGAAACCAGAGCAATGTACTATGTGCATCCAAGTACAAGGAGATAAAACAAATATGCAAGTAGAAAGCAGTGAGGTATCCCACGAGTGTCATGTGTGCAAGAAAATATTTTCACAGAAGAGTCATTTGTTAACTCATATACGTGTCCACACTGGTGAGAAGCCTTTTAATTGTGAACTATGTTACAAATCGTTTTCATACAGAACATCCTTACAGTATCATAAGCGTGTCCACACTGGAGAGAAGCCATATGAATGTGAAGTGTGCAAGAAATCATTTTTGCAGAAGTCTGATTTAAGAGGGCATAGACGCATCCATACAGGTGAGAAACCGTTTACTTGTGAAATATGCACAAAATCCTTTTCACAAAGTACACACTTACGATCACATAGACGCATCCACACTGGAGAGAAGCCGTATGAATGTGAAGTTTGCAAGAAAACATTTTCGGAGAAGAATCATTTAGTTTTGCATAAACGTATCCACACTGGAGAGAAGCCATATGAATGTGAAGTGTGCAAGAAATCATTTTCGAAGAAGTCTTATTTAGTAGTGCATAAACGAATCCACACAGGCGAGAGACCTTTTACTTGTGACATATGCACTAAAGCCTTTTCACAAATTTCACACTTACGATCACATAAACGTACCCATTCTGGAGAGAAGCCTTATCAGTGTGAAGTGTGCAATAAAACATTTTTCGCACCGGATCATTTAGTGAAACATAGACGCATCCACACTGGAGAGAAGCCGTATGAATGTGATGTATGCAAAAAACCATTTTCGGATAAGGGTCATTTAGTAACGCATAGACGCATTCATACTGGCGAGAAACCATTTACTTGTGAAATATGCACAAAATCCTTTTCACAAACTTCACAGTTGCAATCACATAGATATATCCACACTGGAGAGAAGCCACATAAGTGTGAAGTGTGCAATAAAACATTTTCGGTAAAGAATCATTTAGTGAGACATAGACATATCCACTCTGCAATAAAAGGACATCAGTGTGATGTGTGCAAGAAAACATTTTCACAAAAATATGATTTAATGCAACACATAACCACTCATACAGGTGAGAAACCTTTTACTTGTGAAACATGTAACAGAGGGTTTAGTAGGAGTTCACACTTAGTACGTCATGAACAAACCCACACTGAAGTGAAGCCATTTAGTTGTGAAATGTGTAACAGAGGGTTTAAGAGGAGTTCACATTTGCGACGTCATGAACAAACCCACGCTGTAGAGAAACCATAGGAGTGAAATATGCATGAGATGTTCGGTTTTGGGTTACTTCGTAATGTATTCATATAAATATCTGTCATATATCAAATCATATCCTCTGTCAAATATCTGTCATAAGACCAATATTTACGTACTGAAGATAAAAATATCAATTTAAATTCGATGCAGGCAAGAAAATATTTTCAAGAAAAGGTGATTTAACTGTACACACAACCAACATAGGTGAGAAACCTTTTGTGAAACATATTACAGGTGTTTACGAAGTGTTTAAATTTACAAAAACATGCTGAACCCATCGGACTGCATTATGTAGTAAAATGATTTTCTGTAAGCTCAAAACTGCGAGGACAGATACATCTGGAAAGAAGGGAAACTGTTTTGATGTGAAAAAAGAAAGAAAATCATGTCTTGTAGGCACTAGTAGCATGGCGTCCCCTGGAAGTATTACATTCCTTGATGAATTCTAGGGCAAAAAAATCAATAATACCAGAAGCATAACAACATTTTAAAAGTGAATCTGAATAACATTTCTTATAAGTATTTGCAAGGGTGCTATGTTGCATAAAATTTTTAATATTCATTTTGTTACAATTGTATTGTAAAATAACTTTAGAAAATAATCCATCATTTCTTATCTTCATACTTATTTAAAAATTGAGAATTATTGAAAGAGATTTTCAGTTGGGAATTATATGTTTCACTGAATGTTTTTATTTAGTAATAAATTCCTTTTTTGTGTGTGTGTTTTGTGTAATTGAATCATCATTTTCAAATTATGTGCATCAATTAAATATGTTTCATGTCTTTAACACGGTTTTTTGTAACAAAAGAATGCAAGGAACTTTTTCTTTGAAAGTAATGTAAACTTGCAAAATATTTTTTAATTAAACACGCTTTGCATACTAGGACACTAAATCTAAATTATTTATATATCTATTTAATACGCTTTTTGTGTGTATTAACAGGGTGCTATGTATATCATCATGGGTAAGTTCTATTAATCGTAGAGTCTTGATAGAATTTGGAACTTATGAAATTTATTCAATCTTTTATCACAATTCGCTATTACTACCCATTCATTTTTCGGTTTGAATGTATGAGGATCACTTGAAATGAACAGTGGAAATTTAATTTTGCAGCAATATTTAATGGTTTGTTTTGAATATGATTTCACATCAATAGTAACTTTTTATAGTACATTAGCCACTGCGTTGCTAGCCCGGCGTTGCCCGTGCCAGTTGCTTTTGTGGAGTTATTGGTTTGCTTCGCAAACCAAATGGCAATTCGTAAAATATGGATAACAGCCATAATGTAGTTGCCCTTGCCATTGGTTTCCTTAGCAAACCAAAAGGTATAAATATTTAATTGATCACTTATTTATTAAAAGAAAAATAAGTGTATAAAGTATTTATCTGGTGTAAAATTTTCCTCAGATTTCAAATCCGTTAAAATTTTTATTCTATCTTTAACGATCGCTGAGATAGAAAAAAAAGCACTGAAGAACGCCAGTGATAACTCATAATTTCTTTTGTTTCACTCAAATCAGTTTCTAATTAATGACATGAAGGTCATTCGAATCTGTTCTCTCCCATGCAAGACAGAAGGTGAAGACAGGCATGGTTCAAAAGGATGACGTCAATAGTGACGTGAGGGAGAAAAGTCAATTTTTTTTATGCTTCATTTCCCGAAAAAAGAAAGAACGGTGAAAAAAAAAACTATTAAATTCATTTTGAAATGTTCTAGATTGAATTTTAAAATTCGTCGGGGCCCAAGAATTGCAAAAAATTCGGACTACCTGTGTGCCAAATCCGATTACTGTAAGTGCCATAGATTCATCAGGACTTAATCAGTGATGTCCTTTTACAACAGTAGAGAAACTGTTTCTCACTGTAAGAAAGCTTTTCTTTGCAACATCTCTGAAAGTGTTTTTGAATGGTTCAGTGTTACAAAGACGGATTTATATTAGGGTGGTCCAAAAAAAAGATTTTTATTTTATTGCCCCCCCCCTTGCCCTCCTGTTTTTTTCCATCTGTGTAAAAAATAATTATTGTAAAGTTTGAGCTCATAAATTTATTATTTAAGGCTAGATCCACACCCTCACAGTTCTTTGTTTTTCTATTTTATACTATATAGGTAGAAAGAAACAAAACTCCAGCGAGGAGAAACACAAATTCTAGCATTTTGTGTGTTAAAAATAATACAAGTGACATTTAAACAGGAATGAACCGTTATGGTGAATAACATGGGAGAGAAAGATAATTGTTCGGGGCTATTTTTTTATCAGTTGACATTTGATCTTTTAGAAAGGTGATTTTGATTCGCCCTCCTCATTCAGATGGGATGCAGTGCCCTTCTCGATATTACTTGGAGAGTTTTATTTGACTTACCCCATGATCGTTTCCTTGTAACATTCTTGTATAGTATCCCCTGACTTCTCATCTCCAGTTATCGACTGTTCCAAAAAAGTAGCTTCTTCATTTCATTTCAGCAAAGAATCGCATGCCGAAATTCGAGCAATCGTATTCTGTGTTAAAAATGAACTTTCTGGTTCTCCATTCTTAGCACTGCAGTGAAACAAAAATAATACCACAACACCTGTTAAAATTATGCAGTATTAGCAGAAAAGACCGAATTTAAACATATGCTTCAATCAAGGTCACTCCTTATCAGCGGTAGTAAAATAATTACAAAGCTAGCTTCGATTTGTAAATGCGCAGAACTTTTCAGATGACACAATAAATGGCATAAGAAAGTTAAACCTGTTGTGAGGTTTGAGTATAGGAATGTCGGAATTGTATTGACCGTGATTTGAATTTGATTCTTCACCTGGCACTTTGAAAGATTGATGAGAAAGTGTGCAACGTTTGGTGTTCATGTAAATGGAGTTTCCACTTGACATTCGGCTGGGATGCTCAGGTATTCCTCAAATGTTAAATTAAGGAATATGTTCCTTTTGCAAAAAAGTTTTCAATTCACACAAGGGTAACAGCTAAAATCTTTTGGCAATTAATATACTTGAACTGCTTCAATTTGTAGAGGCAGAATTCATAGATTGGATAGGATATTTGGGCTTTATGGCGCAAGGTCCATACGTAGACAAGCTGTGCCACGCATACGATCAAACAATAAAAATCATGTGATATAAAAGTCTTAAAAGGAAAGTGTAAAAATCAATTGCTAGAATTTGAATTCTAATAATAGCCACCTAAGAAAATGATGGGTTGGATGATATTCAATTTATTATTCATTTGAAGATCCATGACTCTTGCGAAAACAAGTTAAGAAATCTTAATATCACTTAAAGGAACAGCTTACTGTAATTAAACAGGCCGTTTTTGCAACCCTGTGAGCAAGTTCGTTTCCTTTAATGCCCCCATGACTAAGTATTCAATTGGACAGAATATCGAAATCCCTGCTTTCCAATGTACGCAGGATGGAGAATTCATCTGACATAATTGGAGGACACGTGGTATTAGAATGTTCAAACTGTTTTAGATGAATGTGTTGGGGTATGATGGAGAATGGAGATACACATCAAAATCAGGTGTCAGTTGAAGTGATCATTCATTACGAATCAAATTAATTCTAGTTGTTGCATTTTAGAAGGAATTTTTTTAACATAATCACATTTGACATGAAATCGCAAAATACATCCTCACACACAAAAATTTACTTTAAAAGGATAGAAACAAAATTAATTTTACTTCTGCTAGTGAATTCAATCTTTTAAAATTTGTTTTAAATAAATTACTTCGAACATGAGGAAATGAATAGACCGTCGTGATATCCGTAAAGATTTCTTTTAGGATTCTGCAAGGATTATACTCTTTTTAATTTCGGTCTTACCTTTGTTGTGTGAAATAATTAGCGCTTAACAAAATTTTATGCAAGACATCAACATATTTGTAAGTTACCAATGTTAATGAATTAAAGATATCTTCTTGTTTACACTAAATAAATGTTTCTTTTTTCAGGGTTATGGAAATGTTTGACTAATTTTTAAACATGTTGGAAGAATCAGTGGAATATGCAATAGAAGAATCTGTAATAACCCAGGAATGTTTACGAGATCAAGTAAAAGTTTTTGACGCAGATGATTCATTAGGGACCATATCATGCCTTGATAATACAGAACACAATGTGCAACTTGGAGAAACTACATTTTCTAAGCAGGCCCTGTCAGGTCTTAAAAACATCTTACAGCCATCAAAGATTTCTTCAAAATCTGATTTGAATGTAAGAACGCTGTTTAGGTGTGAAATATGCAGTGAAATGTTTACAAGCAAATCGGACTTGAATCGACACAAAAAATTGAAGTGCAGAGATAGTTTATTTTTATTATCACCACACAACTGTCCACATCCATCAGAAATTGGGCGACAGCACATTTGTGTGAAACCAGATCAATGTACTATGTGCAACAAAGTACAAGGAGATAAAACAAATATGCGAGTACAAAGCAGTGAGAAATCCCATGAGTGTCATGTGTGCCAGAAAATATTTTCACGAAAGAGTCATTTGATAACTCATATGCGTGTCCACACGGGTGAGAAGCCTTTTAACTGTGAAATATGTAACAAATGTTTTCCATTTAGCACATCCTTGCGGTTACATAAAAGTATCCACACTGGAGAGAAGCCATTTGAATGTGATGTATGCAAGAGATCATTTTCGCAGAAGTCTGCTTTAGAAAGGCATGGACGTAGCCACACGGGCGAGAAACCTTTTAATTGTGAAATATGCTCGAAAGCCTTTTCACACAATTCACAATTACGATTACATAGACTTATCCACACTGGAGAGAAGCCATATGAGTGTGAAGTGTGCGGTAAAAAATTTCTGGTACATAATCTTTTAGTGATACATAGACGCATCCACACTGGAGAGAAGCCGTATGAATGTGAAGTGTGCAAGAAATTATTTTCGCAGAAGTGTGCTTTAGAAAGGCATAGACGCATCCATACAGGTGAAAAACCTTTTACTTGTGAAATATGCACGAAAGCCTTTACTCAAAGTTCACACTTGCAATTACATAGACTTATTCACACTAGAGACAAACCACATGACTGCGAAATGTGCATTAAAACATTTTTGACAAACGATTATTTAGTGAACCATATTCATGCTGGAGTGAAACAACATATGTGTGATGTGTGCAAGAAAATATTTTCACGAAAATCTGATTTAATACGACATTCATTCACCCATACTGGTGAGAAACCTTTTATTTGTGAAACATGTAACAGAGGGTTTAATAGGATTTCACTCTTAGTACGTCATGAACAAACACACTCTGAAAAGAAGCCATTTAGTTGTGAAGTATGTAACAAAGGGTTTAGGAGGAGTTCACATCTGCGACGTCATGAACAAACCCACGCCGAAGAGAAACCATAAGAGTGAAATATACAAGAGATGTTCGGTTTTGCGTTACTTCGTAAGACAGATATTTAGATACTGAAGATAAAAACCATTTAAATGTGATGTATGCAAACAAAAATTTTCAAATAAAGTTGGTTTTACTATGCACATATGAGATACCTTTTGTGAATTATTTTACAGAAGGTTTACGAAGTGTTCAAATTTACAAAAATGTGGATGAACCCATCGGACAGAAGCTGTGTGACTGAAATATGTAAAAAAAAAGGATTTTCTGTAAGCTCATAACTGCGAAGACAGATGTATCTGCAATGAAGGAAAACTGTTTTGATGTGTAAGAGGAAAGAAAATCATGTCTTGTAGGCACTAGTCGCATGGCATTTCCTGGAAACTATTTGGGCACACACACAATGTGCTATTTGTGACGCTCCTGGATCAACCCCAAAGGGAAAGATTGAGACACCTAATTTTGAATCATGGGCTCAAACAACGAAGCAACACCTGAGCTAGCACGCTAAACTTTCACACCAGGCCAATGTGAGGACAACAGATTTAACATGCACCTACACCAATCCCTTTTACACGATGGTCTTTGGCTGGATTCTAACTCGCCGGCTTCTAGTCCGTTGCCCTTCACTTCGTCACCTGTTATATCAATGACCTTACCTAGTTGTGAATGGAAAAAGAATGAGAGGAACAGTTTTCCACCTTCTGTTCGAATTATTAAGCTTTGATTTTAATGAATGTACTCCACTTTAAAAAATTGTAAGTCATTTTCTCAGTTAAAAGATGGGATACATGTCTGGAGAATGTTTCACTTTCAAGTACTTTAAACGGGTTTCAATAAAAAACTTAGAAGAATGCTACAGGTTTTATTTATTTTCAAGAGGGCTATTCAAAATTATTTTGTCATCTAAAATTTTCATGTTTTGATCAGGACAGATGTTATGAGTGAGTTACATGTGTGGAGATAGCACGAGCACAGTTTGTGTATGTTTCACAGAAGTCTACTTTAAACAGGTCTAGCTTACTCATAGTTTATAAACATGGTGATAGCATAACACTAATTTAATTACCATATTACTAACGAGTATTATATTTATTTAGAGTAGTGAAAAAAACCTAAATTTTCAACTAAAGGTTTTCCTTTGCATTATTTTAATCAAGAACATACGTCTGAATAAGATTAGAATTTATTTTTTCTTAAATAGTACATAAGAGAAACTATATTAGCTATGAATGCAAATCTGACCAAAGCCAATATTGCAAAAGTTGCAAGAATCAGATTGTCTAGACACAGAAACTTTTTTTGACTTGGGGAACACCACTGCTATAAAATGCTCAAAGAATATTTTTATTTTTAATATATTATTACACTATATTTTTCTGAATAAAATAACACAAAACATTTTAATCTACATGCTGCCAATTGCGAGATATTTAGTTTTAACCGAGAGTCACTTTTGCAAAATCACTGAATGAAGTTGTCAAACGGCCGAAACCGGGACTGGTTTTTTATTTAAGTTTTAAAGAATAATACAGATTTTATTAAAATTAAATTTTTGCTAACTAGAGAGCCTCAAAGTTTTTCAAGTTTCCCACGGTCCTTGAATTCTTTTTTCAAACTAGGGGCCCTTTGAAATTTACGAAACTTGGTAAAAAGTCCTTGAAAATACTTGATTTTTTTGCTAGTATGTAATTTTGTCTAGCGTTGGAACTTGTCCAAATTAGTTTCCTTCACGGCAGGTGCTCAATTTGAGCTGTGACACCACGTGATATGCATGTGAACAACCGCAATTGGTGATATATACATGAACTTCGTGATGTATATATGAACACACACAAGGTCATAAATCACGTTTCATTGACGCTTTGTCCCTTCGCTTGTTTGTATTTACTATATAAACATGAAAGAGTTCCGCCTCTTTGAATATTCTTTTAAAGTTCTCTCAGGGATTGATGCAGAAATACGAAGAAGATATTAAGGTTTTTGAAGGGGTCACCGTACTTTTTCATTTTAACATTATCATTAAAAATTTATACAACTGACGTACGTGCGTGCAAGGATGAAAACTATCAGTTTCGGATTACTGAATTATTCACTTCTACAAGCACGTGATTCAGCGCGGCGAAATTCTATTTTCAGACCAGAAATGGGAAGGATATTTTATACAGGGTGTCCCGGAACTTCGTGTACAAACTTGGTGGGGAAGTAGATAATATCTCTTTAGGAACCATAATTACTCAAGAAAGCATAAGCGGAAATCGATAGGTGGCGCTGTACCCTTACTCTCGAAGTCGGCACGTGTGGCTTCCTCATTGAAGACGCAGACTGCTTGTGATCAACATGAATCGTTTCACAAACGCCGAGTTGATTTACATCCACTTCATCTACGGCCTTGCCGACGGAAATGGACCAGCTTTTGTTCGGTTGTATCTCTCAAGGTCGGCACGTGTGCCTTCCTCATTGAAGACCCAGACTGCTTGCGATCAACATGAATCGTTTCACAAACGCCGAGTTAATGGACATCCACTTCATCTACGGCCTAACCAACAGAAATGGACCAGCTGCTGTTAGGTTGTATCGGGAAAGATATCCAACGAGGCGCCAACCAAATCATCCAATGTTCGCTTGGGTACATCAGAACCTTGCGGAACGTGGATCCTTCGCAGGTACGATGCAGGATACCCATATTCGAAGAGGGTGTGTTACATGCTGTGGACTGGAAATCCCGGTACCAGTGTAAGGGCGCTTGCAGCTGCCATCCGAACGTCTCCATCAACTGTCCATAGCATACTATAGGGCGAAGCTTTACTTCCCTTGGGTTTGGGCACCGCAGGTGGCTCTCTCGTCCCAGCTGTGATAGCAGGTTATGAGCGGTTTTTTTGTGGCCACCAGCGGAAAGGGCTTTACTTCCCTTTCACTTTTAGAGAGTTCAGTTATTACAGCCGGATGATCCTCCACAAAGTATCGCGTTTGAAAAGTGGTTTCTACACCAAAGTGCGGCCGACACTTAATTTTCCAGTTTCGTTATGTTCCGTGATGGAGCAATCTTTTGACATGAAGGGGTGTTCAATACGCATTACGCGCACATGTGGGCCTTGAACGACCCACGCGGAACCCGAACACGAGCCGCACAACAACGCCTTATTGTTAATGTACAAGCGGGTATTGCGGAGGACAGTTTAGTCGGGCCATGCATCTTACCACCTCGACTAGACGCTCGCAAGTATCTCGTCTTTCTTCAAGAGGTACTTCCGGAAATGCTTAACGATGTCACCGCACATGTTCGTAGTGGAATGTGGTTTCAACATGATGGGGCGCCATCTCATTACGCAAGATGTGTGCGTGACCATTTGGAAACAATTGGATTGGGCGTGGTGTCCCGTCGTTTGGCCTCCCAGATCACCTGATTTGTCTCCTCTTGATTATTTTCTCTGTGGTACTATGAAGAGCAATCTGTACGACACGCCCGTAAATTCTGAAATGGACCTGGTGGCGCTACTAACTATACGATCAGCGAAACGACAGGTAGCTTCGAAAATGTTCGCCAATCCATGTCCCGTACGTGCGTCCATACGAATGGGCGCAATTTCGAACCCATCCTGTGATGCTTGTAAGTCATACATACATTCTACTCTTTTGTTGTATAATAAAGCGCTTTACATTACATTCTGTGTTGTGGCCTTATTGTGTCTTTTTGTCTCTTTATCACGTGAAGGTGACATTTCCGCCCATGCTTTCCTTTGTAATTATCGTTCCTATCAAAGTTCTCTACCTCCCTCCCAAGTTTGTACACGAAATTCCGGGACACCCTGTATCATACTAGCCACTGCGTGGCTAGCCCGGCGTTGCCCATGCCAGTTGCTTTTGTGGGTTTATTGGTTTGCTTCGCAAACCAAATGGGAATTCGTAGCTTATTGGATAACAGCTATAACGGCGTTGTCCGTGGAGTTGGTTTGATTCGCAAAGCAAAAAATATAAATATTTAATTGATAAATTATTTATGAAAAGAAAATCAAACGTATAAGGTATCTATATGGTGTAAAATTTTCCGCAGATTTCAAATCCGTTAAAATTTTCATTCCATCTTTACCGATCGGCTGAGATAGAAAAAGGCATTGAAGAACGCCAGTGATAACTTCATGAAACAACCACTGAACAACAACTTTGTGAAACAAACACGTTCTTTTATAGTATTAGAGACCAGTGTTGAATTATTATTCAGTTTCATAAATGAAAGCAACTAGAAGTTCCTGGGAAACTCTTCTTTATTGGTGTCCAGTTTAGGCTCGGTGCACACATACAGTTTATCAACATGCAGCGCCGCAACGCAAGTGCGGTCTGAGATACATTAGATCCAATGGAGCAGTGCACACATGCCTCCAGCACGGCTGGGCCGACGCACGTCCAACTTGCGTGCAATTTGTGCCGCAGTTCCCCACGGCGTCGCACATGAGTCTTCGTTCTGAAGTACCTTGTTTTCAAAAACAAATGGAATATAAATAATAATTAATAAATGGTTGTATCCCGTAACGTCTATTTTGTTTCAAAATATACTTTTTTTTAACCAAGTAAGCGAAATAAACACGTTTTCTTCGATAGAATATCTTTCGCAAATGGCGCGAAATGAGTTCGTGCGTCATTTCACGGTTATGTGTGCATAGTTGTGATTCGGTGCCGCAGTGGCGCCGCACGTTGAAAAAACGGATGTGTGCACCGGGCCTAATTAGCCAGAATCAGCTTTACCTGAGAAGTCGCTGGATCATGACAAGTGACCGAGGCTTTCCGTCAGATGAAGAGGGAATAGATTCGCCGGGAACCCGTGGACATCAGTGGTGGGTAGCGTCCGGAATTCTGGTTCGGGTCGCCCTCGCCTCTCAGGAACAGCTCAGTCCGGTCCGCCTCCCACGCTTGTCCGACGTGCGAAGCACGGAGTACATGGCCGCGGAGTGGCCTTAACCTCCGATGGAATTTAGAGTGCCTATATAATAAGTGTTGCGACATACGGGAAACACTTTCTGATTAGCTTATAGACCTTTTCTACCGCCCGAGGCGGTCTTTTCCTAGCTCCCGTAGACTCAAAATGGGAACTTTTTGTGTGTTCGACAAAAACGTGTGTATATTAAATTTAAAAGAAAATATAGCTTTTTCGTGTTCTAGAATGTTTATTTATTTTTATTTTAATGTTTTGTCACTATAAATTTGAAGACGTTTTAAGTGAATAGCTATTTTTGAACAACATGTTGTTTCCCGCAATCTAAGTTTGCGCGCTGTGCAATCCATCTCATCAATTACGCATGTAATTGAGCGATTATATGATTCATTTACACCAATGTATCCATATTATAACAATCATATGCTCTTTGTTCCCCTTGAAATGATATATTAATTCGCCCAGCGACCTGCTTTGAGACGATTCTGGTAGAAAAATGGCTGCCGCGCATGTGCATTGGGCTAAATTTGGTCCCTTGTCGCCACTCCACTCTAGTGGAATTAAAATGGTGGGTAATTTAGGTAATTTTTTGGTTAACGTCGTACTAGAGCTACACAACGGGTTATTGACGACGGTCCGGGATCAGTCCCTTAAGGGAAAGATCCGAGGACAACACCTCGTAATTTTGAACCACGGTCAGATGACGGAGCAACACCTGAGCTGGCACCCCACTCTCCAAACTTCCACACCAACCCAACGTGAGGACTTTTGGCCACGACAGATTTAAGGTGCACCAGCCGCCTCTACACCATACGCTTACAAACATCCGGACCCGGATTCGTACCAGGAACCTTTAGATCTAGAGGTTAACACCTTAACCACTATGCCAGTTGATCGGCTTGAAACATTTTATTGCACTTGTCATAATGGGTGCCATTGCCTCGAGAGGTTGGACTTCTGCCTGTTGGTCCACGGGAGCTATTTTATTTCACTCCTACCACCCATTGGTAAACCAATGGAGGCATTCCCCTATCCGCCGCCTGGGGACGCGCTCTCTAGGGGTTACAGGCTCCCCCGAGAGAACCACGCTTCCTGGTCAAACCGCTCTCCTCTGTGAAGATAAACCTGGATCTTCTCGAACCCTGCACCAAAAAAGAACCTCAAGAAACAATCAACAGAAAAGGAATGGAAACAATCGCCAAGATTTTAAAACCACACTTGGTCACCGCCTACACCGACGGCTCTTCGAACTCTGACTGCGATAGAGGAGGATCCGGAATCTTTATAACTTACCCTGATGGCTCAATTTCAAGACACAAAATCCCAGCAGGAAAAATCGCTTCTAACTTCACAAGCGAACTCATTGCAATCATAGAGGCTCTGAGCATTTACCTCACTTGGAGAACACTCAACCCCTCCGACGGCATAGTAATCTTCAAGGACTGTAAATCTGCTCTCCAAGCCCTTCAAAAAGGAAAAGCTAACCTCGTCCAAAAGATCAATACCCTCCTGTTCTTAATAGAGGCAAAGAAGAAGCTATACACACTTCAATGGATCCCGGCACACGTCGACATCAAGGAGAACGAAGAGGCCGACTCTCTGGCCAAAAAGGCGGGACCATCGAACCAGCCCCCCTAATTACAACATCTTCCTACGCCAATGCCGTTGCAAAACAAAAGCTTTGCGCTAACGCCCGAAGAAAATCATCCCTTTCCGAGCTTAACTACGACAGAGAAGTAACAACAACAATTGCCAGACTGAGGACGATGCACCTCAGAGGTATGAAGATTTTGCCAGATGGATCAAGAACTTACCCTGAATGCAGGCACTGTCCGGGCATGCAACTTAATCCCAAGCACATCTTTAACTGCCTTTCCATTATTGATTGCAGCACTCGTCAAGATCGGCTTGAACTGTTCCAGAGACCCTTTATACGGACAAAGCTGTAGATGTGGCCTACGCAGTGCTCCACGCTTTTGGACTCATTCTACTATGCTCTCCCCGTCTCTCTCCCATCCTTTTTCAATTATTGCACTGGTCACACGACAACAACATCGGCTTGAAAAGACGGGAAAACGGAATAAAAGTTCTATCTATTTTTATACCTTCCATACCTATCACTAACTTAAACTCTTCTTTCTAATTGAAAGGACTACTATTTTTGGAAATTTATGGCAGATTCAAATCACAAAACAGTCGACATTGAAGTTCATCCTTCAACTTTGCGCTTGCGCACTTTGCTAGCTTCTAAGAGCCAGAGTGGTCATAGAGACGGTTCACTACTTGCGGCAGACGGAGTGTCTATTGCGCCGTACAAAATACGGCTATATAACTTTTCATTCTATGTAGCCGTACAGCGCAGTTCCTTACTGCGCAGCTCGTAGAATGCGCATGGGCAAACTTTGTTTGGTGATTTCGCCAATCTAAAATAGAATTCTAGCAGTCCTGATGAGCCATAAGTAAAAGCATTTGCCATTTTGAAGGACGTGGGATTATGTTTATTAAGTAGACGTCTTTTGTGTGCCGACCTAGTGTTTTTCCATTTAGAAGCTAAATTTATGTAAGCAATAATATTTTTATTTGAAATTTAATATTTTCATTGCTTTATATTTGCTTTGCAAATTGTTTTGTTCCGTTAAGTTAGCTTGTATTTAAATGCTATTCTACGAATTACACTTTTTGATGGGCAGATGAAGGCTCTTAATTTGCTTATTTTTCCTTCATTTTATAACCCGTTTTGAAATGTATTGCTCACTTGCTGTGCTAAATGGTTAATAACGTTGAGTTAGCTTGTTTTTAAGTGCTACCCAACGGAATTGACTTTATGGCAGGCAGATGAAAATTCTCGGTCAGGTGCATATTTTACCTATTTTATTCCTGCATATCCCTTTGTGTGTTGTATTGTTCATTTGCTACGTTAAATGGTGAACAACGTTGAGTTAGCTTGTTTTTAAGTGCTACCCAACGGAATTTCCTTTTTGGCGAGCAGATGAAAATTCTCGGTTCGTTGCTTATTTTACCTATTTTATTCTTTATTTTCCTGTTGTGCTCAGTATTGTTCCTTTGCTATGTTAAATGGTGAATTCCGTTGAATTTAGCTTGTTTTTAAATGCAACCTAATGAAGTTTTTTTTGTTGGTTGGCAGAAGAAAATTCTTGTTCAATTGCTTTCTTCCCTACATTTTAAATGGCCCTTTGCACCTTAAAACCCTAACCAAGTTATACATTTTAAAAATGAGTTGTCCTTTTCCATAGTGTATTGTTATAATATGGTAACTGGTTAGGTAGTCCCTCACTCTTTCCAGGGTGATGGCACAATGATTATGCCCACTGTACTAGAAACCTGTGAGCTGTAGGAAGTGAAGGTGTGATTCCTCCATTGTATTTATCTTCTGTGTCAGAAAAATTTTCTTTATGTGCATGTCTATTACTTGATGTTTGCAGCACATGTGTTGTTCACTTTATTCATTATTTGCAAGTTCCATTGAGTTAGCTTGTTTTTAATGTTACCTAGCTAAATTAATTGAGAATATTTTGCGTTTAAATAATATTCCTTTTTCTTATAGATGTGATGTATGCGTTTCTTTCATCAAAATTTTTGCAACCACAAAAGTGAAAATTTTCTTGCTGTGTTAAATTGTTCTGCTGGTTTGTTAAATATGTTGAAAATATCTTTTAATTCCTTTATTGTGAGTTCTTTTAGGTGGAAACAAGAATGTTTTTACTGTAAATATGAGCCCAAATGCATTGACACATTTTACAAATTATCTCAATTTTAATTGTTATTGTAAGATAGAAAATAATTCAAGAATTTATTTTGCTTGAAAAAACCTGTATGTCCCATTTCAGCCTCTACTCCCAACCAGCTGTCACTGAATTGATGTAGGATCACATGAGGGATTTTGATGAGCACGTTAAAAAGAACAAGATAATGCACTCTTAGATGTTGAAATTTGTACTTTTCGTGTGCTTCATGGATGAAATAAAAATAGGATATGAATGATTTTTTGCGTGCCAATTATTATCTGTTCAAGGACTTTCCTTCGAGAAAAGCAGATTATCATCATTCATCCATAAAAACTTTCAAGGGGATCAGACTCTTGTGGCATGCTTGGTGTAGATGCTCTTATAACAATTTGTCTAATTTCTCATTGGAATTATTTGCCTCACGTTTGTGTGGATACAAAGAGTTCAGGACCCTAGGAGTTGGCATCTATAGTAGAATGACAATTGATTGTAACAAATATTTCTTTCTACTCACTAAAAACCGGCAGAAGTTGAATTTCAAAGTATTTTTTGGCTAATTTTGATTCTTTACAGTTGGAAGGTTATGGAGGTTTGAACTGATGCCTTTCAAGAGGGGGATCAGCACTGTTTAAAATTTGTTTTCAGTATGTTAAAAACTAGTATGGATGCCCTCGCTTCCTAGTTTAAATAGTAAACCCTTCTAGCATAAAGTCCTTCTTCGTAATTTCTAGCATATCTTTTCTTTAGCATAAATAATCGCTCTGTCGTTTTTGAAAAAAAATGTGTTTAAACATTGATAAATAACTGTTAATAGACAAAACGAAACTAATGTAAAACAACTTTCGTTTCATCTAGTAATAATCGACAACTTTCTGTCATTGCGACAAAATAATATTACTTTTTTTATGTAATTAATACAATGTTTATCAATCAAAATAGTCATCGCCAAGACAATTACATGGTGGACCGGAAAAAAAATTTCGCTGGTTAAATAAATTACTGTAATGCGAAAATCGTGTGTATGGCACACCTTAGGACTGTGAAAATATTTTTCTAAATCAGACAATTTTTCAATTTGCATATCGTTATTCAAGCTACATAAATTTC